>VZZY01012307.1:0-36116 GCA_013400335.1 Eurystomus gularis
TGTTGGGTGTGGTTTCTGTTGTGTCTAGTTGCATTTTGCTGAGCTCACTGTGGAGGCCTTCCATGTGAGGGGCCACTGAAGGAGCCATCTCTGTCTGTTGTGTCCATCAGGCAATGCTGGCACCACAGTGGGCAGTGGAGGAGCTGGAGCTGGGCCCATAGGAACCTATGGCAGTATTATTTGAGAGAAGACTTCTGAGGGAATGTTGCTGAGTTCAGCATTGGCCTGTGTGATCAGGCAACTGATGGGAGCATAAAATGATGGCTGAACCAGCACAACAATAATGTAACCCAGCTCACTGTCTGCAAAAAGACAAGGGGAGGTGTTTTGACTTTTGTCTCTGAAGGAGTGGAGTAGTCATGCTGGGGGAGGATACAGCAAGCCAAGCATCCTTCTGAGCATAAGATCAGACCCACCCTAGGCCATGTCCATTCCTTGGGGGAAGGCTTGAGTTGCTCTCTTGACCTCATCCTCTTTTATTAGAGGATGTAAGACTTTCCTTGCCTATTGTGGCCGCCAATGCCCAAGCAGATGATTAGGACACCAAGTCATTATGCAGCATAATGGTTCATCACCTTAATTGCACTGAGAGATGCTTTTAAAGCTAACCACCCCACCAGCAGCTTTGAAAGGCTGTTCCTGGAAAGCACAGCTTTTCTAGGTGTAAACTACATGAGCAAGGTGCAGATGCAGGCCAGATGCCGGAGGCTTATCCAGGTGAGTCTTCCTGCTGCTGGATGAGAAGTCTGTCTGAGGACTGTGGAGTCTCCATGCAGGATGAAGGAGATATTTGACTTCCTTGGAAGATGTCTAAGTGTGTGCTACAGCTTTTAGACTATACCCTCCATGGTCACTTCTTTCTGCGGAAGGGTGAGTGTTACTGCAGTCTACATAAGGCTTCAGTATTTGGAGGCAGTTCATAGCCTGCTCCATGCTTTCTCCTATGAATGAACTAACATTTGATGATGAAAAGTCTACCTGTGCTTGATTCAGTTCTCTAACTCAAGATCTAGAGGGCTTACAGCAGAAGGGAGAGAAGAGTGGATCTCAGCCTGGCTTTCTTCAGAGTCTTACCCACCCACTCAGCCCAAGCAGCCTGGAAACCTGGCCACAGCTGAGGTACTTCTAAGGCAAAGGTGGATCAACTTCCAAGAAAATGCCCTGGTTAGCCTAGCCCAGGGGGATGCAGAGGCATGTCGGCAACTTGCCATGAATGGGGGGGCTCCATCTTTTTTCACTATAAAGACATGCAGGGTTTGGATCACCACAAGGCTGCCTTGTCTGCGTATTTACTTGCAGGCACTCACCAGCTTTTCAAGAAAAAAGAAAAATAGAAAAACCTGTGGCCTTCTGTTTTTGGATAGCTACACTGGTCAACGCATAAGTTAGGGAGTAAAACCTTCCCCAACTCGCAATGAGAGGCTCTTGCACCACTTCACGCAAGATCTGTTTAGAAAAACCAGAGTGTCACGATAATAGCCTGTTCTTTTCCCAGTTGTACTACCTGAAGGCTGACTTTACCAAAACCACCACCAAAACATGCACTTTTCTTCCCTGCTTCAAGCTCTGCTCCATTCCCGATTGCAAGGATGAAGCTGGAAGAGTAAAGAGGTTGCCACTACTCCCTGATTCAGAGCCTCCCATACCCTGTGCTGGTTGGAGCAGCTTGTGGATGCTCTAGCTCACTTCCTTGCAGTAAGATGAGATACCTCATGCCAGTAGAGAATGAGGAGAATTAAACAGTAATCTACAACTCAACATAGCATTTGCACTAGTATGCCAGTGCACAATAACAAGGCAAAAAGTAACAGCTCTGTCTGTCACCTCTGCAACAGCAGGCACCTTTTCAGTCCAAGCTTCCTGCAAAGTCATTTATAGCAGCACAAAGCAGGTGGAAATTGTTGCTGTTCTGATCTGGTGGCATTTTACACCCACTCTGGATCAGAGAAAACCACTATAAAGAGGTACCATTTAAGAGAAGCAAACATATAGCACAGACTCCTTAAGATAACCATTTGACAGCAGCTAGTTTCCATGCTCACCATCGCATACCTGCAAAGAAAATGAGTCTTCCTGGGCAAATGTAACTGAGATGCTCTGGCATGCTGACAGAAGAGAGGAATTGGTTCAGATACTACAAAGCACCCATCTGCGGCATGGAGCAGGTGACAATCCCAGCTCCAGCCTGCACATCCCTTCCCAGGTCAGCTCACCTTTCACAGGTTTTCTCCCTCCCCAGCAAGCAGGGGAGGCAAACCCCCTCTTCTTGCTTCTGAATCTGTCATTCAGAATCTATGTTTTCTTATTACAGAGCTGACAAAGTGACAGCAATAATTAATCTTACTGTGTACAGAGCTGATTGATATCAAGCAGAATTAAACTATTGTAATCACGTTAGTCTGTTGCAGATGTGTGAAGTGCTACAGTTTATCAAATTCTCCAGGCAAACCATTTGATTCTGCATAAGGAAGGAGAACAATACTGACAAGATAAGGGAGAGCCAATAATATGATGCAGGATTTCACGAATGCCTTTTTTTAGCTCTTAAAAGGTGCTGCACTTGTCAGCTATACAAAAGGTGCCATGACATGTTAATACATGCCATATCAAAATTGTCAAGGGAGACTTCATGCTGGCTCTGTAGGGATGTGCTCTGTATTCAAATCAACATGTGCACGCACAGACTTCTTGTGAGACACCAGAACTTCAGAAACTGAAGGCTGAAGTGCTGAGGCCTGAGCTGTGGGCCCCAAGTTGGAGTTGACCTGTGAATGAGTCACAACCCAGCAGAATGTTTTGTTTCCCCACTGGCTTCATGTTCCAGAGGCAGAACCTGGCCCACCTGTGGCTCTGCCCTCACCCAGGTGCTCATGGTTGGGGTGGTGGGTGAGGCCAGGATTATATTAACCAGGAGCTGATCAGTTGGANGTGAGAGGATGTGGCTGAGTTCAGTGTTGGCCTGTGTGATCAGGGAACTGATGGCAGCATAAAATGATGATGGCTGAATCAGTACAACAAAGGCTCCTGAAATCGAGTAATGGGGGTAAATGTGAAAGAACACCTAGAAAGGTGTGAAAAGGTGCTGCTAAGAGGGATGTTGAAATAGAAGCAAGACTCAACAAGGACAGTTATTTCTGTCAAAGGCTTTAGGTGATCAATGTCAGCTGCCATCACAGTAGGATGAGAGAAAACCACAACATGAATATTTTATTAAATTAGGCCAACCTGAAGTGTCTGCCAGAGCATGTGATGTGTTTTCTATGGGCTGGCAGGGTTTTTCCTTCACAATGGATTATATCTTTCTCTTGCTTCACCAGTTTCTTTTTCTCCTTCAGTTGAAGTGCTTTTAGCACTCATAATAAAAGGTACAGCTTGTCAGTGCTGTGGACATCTGGCATCCCATGCCAGCTCAGCAGCAGACCCACTTCCTCCCCAGCATGCTCGCCACCAGCCTGAGGTACAATTATTGCAGAAGGCTGAGGGCACAGCCAGAGCAACAAGGCAGGCTGAGCTGATCAAAACCAGGCAGCCCCGCTCTTCCACATCCCACCTCTCCTCCTCAGTTTAGGTCTGTACACTCCTACCCCCTTTCTTGGTGTTGGCACCTAATGTCCTTCAAGCTGATTCACTGCCTTAAGCAGGCAGGTGTCAAATCTCAGGGACAAAACCAAGTGAAGTTTCCTGTGCCACAGCCTGTACAAGGCCGAGGGATAGAAACATGAACAAAGATGCCAGAAGGGAAGGAAGAGGCACAATCCTTGTGGCAACAGCAAGGAATTGGCTCTACTCTCCCAACAGCAAAAGGAGCTCTTGTATTCAGAAAGAACAAGCGTTACCTGGCCTTTATTTGATGTGCCTCAGGCAGCTGAGACAACCCAGGGACTGTCTACACAAAATTTACTAACCCCTTGGCATTTATTCCATTTTCCCTCATGATGCTTTACATCTAACCTAGATGATAAATCTCCTGTACTCGATCCTGTTCTTCCTTCCCTTTGGAGAACTAAGCTGCTCTGCATTCTCTTAGGCACTACATGCTGTTAACAAATCACTTGCAGTGTGGATGTTTGCTTCCCTGTAGGGAATGGCTTATTTTCATTAGCAGCCTGGTCTATTGTTCAACACAGAGCCTAAACCTGAAAGATGTAATCCAACTTGCCCACTCAGTCTTCTGTTTCAAAGAGTTTTCTCCAGACTAGCCAGTCTTTTCAGGCAGAGGCCACCACAATATGAGCCCCTTGATATCTCAAGAACTCCACAGACCATGCTGCCAAGCAGTCACCTCCCCCTGCCCCAAACATGCAGCCACAAACAGGGACGTGTCCACCTATCCTGCTGACATGGAAGTACATGTTTCTCCTCCCACAACATGGAAATAGATGTTTCTCATCCATTGAAAAATGAGGAAGCGGGAGTGGGTCAGAGAAGAAACTGGGTATTTCCTCCCTGCCAAAAATCTACCTGGCAGCATGTACCACCTGTGCCTCTGACTGTAAAAGTAACACACTAGTGCAGGAAGAGACCTTCTAGGTTGCTAAGACCCACTCCTGCTATCAGAAATAGCTCTTCCATGTAAAATTGCACATAAATTGATCAAATTCTGTCCTTAAACTAATTAAGTCGGTGTCATCTGTTGCAAGGCCGTACTCCCCTAAAAGCTCTTTGCTAATTTCCAGCCTCTGTTCATTTTGCAGCTGCTTTATACTCATGTTCTCTGTTTACCTCCTATCAATTCCATTGACTGACTCCTTGACCTCATATTATTTAGTGTTGCATTGTGTTCCTTCATGCTCCAAGACTAACGGAAGGAAGCGCAAACACAGAACAGAGTCAGAGCAGCAGGACAAATCATACAGTCTTAAACAATTATGAAGGGATGGGGCAAAAGGTAAGGAATAGCCCACAGCTGAGTCTTGCATTTTTCTGCATTCTAAATAAAGAGGGACTAGAAAATTGGACCTATGAGTTTGAAATGAAGCAAGACTCTCCATGCCACACACAAATGGAACAGCATTAATAATGTCATACAATGGCCACTTCTGTCTTAGATCTGTGTTAATGGGGCTAAGCAAACACAGCTGGAGAACTGGCTTTGAGGAAGAAGGAAGACTGAGAACAAGAAACTCAATTGTTGGAAAGAGCCAAGAAAGCAAGTTTACTGTTACTGGAATAACATGGTAGACCTCACCAGGCAGTCCTTGTAAATAGATGAGGGAAGTTAGAATCATAGAATGGTTTGTGTTGGAAGGGACCTTCCAACGTCATCTAGTCCAGCCACCCCCTTGCAGTCAGCAGGGACATCTCTAACTAGATCAGGTTGCTCAGAGCCCCATCAAGCCTGGCCTTGAACATCTCCAGAAATGGGGCCTCCACCACCTGTTGCACTGTTACACCACCCTCATAGTAAAAATTTTTTTCCTAATGTCTAATCTAAATCTACCCTTGTCTAGTTTAAAAACATTGCCCCTCGTGCTATCGCTACATACCCTTGTAAACAGTCCCTCCCCAGCTTTCTTGTAGGCCCCCTTCAGGTACTGGAAGGCCACTATAAGGTCTCCTCAAGCCTTCTCTTCTCCAGGCTGAACAACCACAACAATAAGTTATGCTTCCTCTGCTCTGTATGTGAAGAGCTTGTGTCTTGCATCTAAGCAAGTAAGAGTCGTTTGATCAAACTAAGGTCGTTTGATTCCAGGGGAAGAACAATCAAGGTTCAGGAGGTGGGTAGTGCGCAGGTTGGAGCCAGCCAGAAACATGTTGGGGTATGTAAGAGAGCACAGCCCTGCAACAAACAAGGCTTCCTCTTTTCAGTGATTTGCTCTTGCCTGATAGAAGGTCGTTCTTTATTCATGCTTCTCTCTTCTCTCCAATTAATAGCACCCCCTCTCCTAACATTACCAGAATGGACTGTACCCAAAAGCAGCTAGAAGGGAGAGAGAGCTCTTAAAATACAGCAGTTTCATTCCTGTGAAGCTCTCAAGATTATCTTTCTTTGCTTTCCAGGTACTTGTTTGCAACACCTCTCCTTTCAATGACCAAGATTCAAAGTTTCTGAAGTCTTTTACGGAAAATCTCCTAAAATGTATCACATAATGGGCTTTTGGAGAGAACGTCTTTAACTCAGGCAGTGGAAAGCATCTTCACAGGCAACAAAGAGGTAACTTAACAAAGAATCATTATAGGAATGATTAGGCTTTCTGCTGGCAACATCAAAGGGTTTATTTACTTGATACAGGACTGGAAAATAGACCAGAAAATATTATAAAATGTTCTGGCTCATCTGAGAGCAAGCACAAAAGCTCCATGTACAGTGGCATCACCCTTTCTAAGCTGAAACCATATAAAAGCCTGGTGATGAATTCCATGAGTACAAAATCACTAGAAGCTAGAGGCTCTGACCACAGCACATTTAAGTATCTACTGAGACGTAACTTGGTTTCAGAGAAACCAGAGAAACTTGTGAACAAGTCAAACCATTTTCCTTTCTATGTTAAATAAAGTTTGAGAAATTTTGAAGTTGCACTGAAAAACTTAAAAATTGATATTTTTTGCATTTAAAATCACAAAAGCTTAGGTTTTAATTGCTGGAAAACATTCTTTTCCACATTTTTTTCTCAAATAAAAACTTAGAAGCAATCTGCAAAAATGGTATTTTGGGTGCAATTTCCATTTCTGTCAAAGATTTTGTCAGTGGAAATTCTGGCAGAGATGTTTTGTTGCTGCTGGCACTACTGTCATTTGTAAAAATCAGGTGTGTCACTGCAGACAATCACAAGCATTTAATGGTCACTTTATTGCACTATACATTAGTCTCTCGTTTCGTTTGAAGGTACGACTGGTTTCCACCAACACAAAACACAAGAGGTTCAGGAGTGAAGTGAGCAGGGACAAGGCAGTAGTAACAGCTTTCTTCCCAACTGAGGTCAAGAGGATGCTCATGCTCTGTGAGCCCAGAAGAACCAGGCACTTCTCCTGGGCAGGTTTCACCATGAGCTGGCTCTACCAATGACTGCCCTGTGGCAGGGGGATTGGAACTAGATTGATCTTTAAGGTCACATCCAAACCAAACCATTCTATGATTTTACGACCTGCCACAGTTGGGGATCAGACCTTACTCATTCCCAGAAGTAGGAGCTGAGATGCTTTGTGGAGGAGTCCTTGCTGCTTAGGAGTTCAGATGGAGCTGCAGGTGTTCACATCGTGCTAATGAAATAACAAGAAGAACACTACAACTTAGCAGGGTGGTGGTGAGCACACGAGAGGGAATATTTCTACCAAAACACAGTCCAGGCTTGGTAACTGAAATTGTTCCATTTTTTCACTGGAAAACATACTGGGGTTTTTTTCTGGTAAAAGCATGATAGGCCATTCATTTTCACATTTTCAGAACAACATATTCTGTTCTATGTCAAAGAAATGCTTGGGCCAACACAATCCTTTTTAGCTTTTTCATTTTACATTTTTGTGGGAAGATGAAAAAAGTTGGGGGCATCAACCCACAGGCATTTTCCTCACACATTCCTAGTTCAGTCAGCAAACCAAAAAATCGATTCTTCACTCATTGCTAATGCTCAGGGTCACTAAATGTGAAACACATTCTTTTCCAGTAAGTCATTCCTAATAAAAGGCACGAAATCAGCAGGCAAATGGCTTTTGTGTAGATCTGGAGACATACAAATTTAAATTAAAGTACTGTCCAACATCTGCCTTTTCTCCACAAAAGACGGGTATTGAGGGTAATGGCTTTCTAGAAGCTAGTAGATGTGTGGGTTAAATTCTTCAATAGGTTTTTATGATGATTTTGCTCTCTGTTCAGCATAAGTAGCATTTTGCTATAGAGGTTTCTGTACAGAGAAAGGTATTGGACGTATTTCAATGAAACATTTTGCTAATCATCACTATTATGAGGTTAGCTTAATAAATAGATGATAGCAGATGAATGGTCCTGCTCTCAATGTCCAATTTTCTTTCATTCCTCTCTTCACAGAAGGGGCGTTTATATTCATGTAGAGAGAGGGGAAGGACCAGTGGGAGCAGGTCCCTTCCTGATACAACATTTTCTTCTCTGTGGCTATTTGATTCCCAGGATGTCTCAGCAGTAGAAAATTCTGGGTCTTTACACAATGCCTATCAGCATGGTGGGCTGGGGACACCTTGTTTTTCACAACAGGGACCCTCTTGCATCCATCACAGCACAATTTAGTAGCGATACTAAAAAGAAAGTAAAGCTTTCACCATGTAGGAAAAGAGAGAAGTCACTCCCCTCCTGCTTGAGCCTGCGCTCTTTGTTTGACCAAACAAGGTGACTAAGTCCCTCTTCAAAACCCAGGGCTTGCTTTACTTGCAAGGGTTTGGAAGCTATTTCCAATGCTTTTTAGCAGCTGGTCACTGGCAGCAGAAGATCTCCTCCAGCACAGCTAACCCAGCAATCCCAAACACCTCTTGCCTCCATCACTCAGTCTCCCTCCTGGCCACACAGCTCCCAACAAAAACAACGCAGCTGCTCTTTCTTTTATTTTTCTATTCACACGAACAGTGCACCTCACAATTTCAGGAGACAAAGCACACCCACAACAGATTTTTGCAGAGCTGCAGCAGTCTCACATCCTGTGCCAAAGTTCTGAAGGCAGCGTGAGGCAAGTGAGGGGGTGCTGAGGAGGTGGAGATGTAGCATCAACAGACACAGCCCCCAGAGCCTCCCATCGCCAGCTCTCAGACCCAGCTCAGCTCTCCTTTGCCCGTCTCTCCCTCTGTCTTGGTAGAAGCTCTTTGTCTGCGTGCAGCCCAGCTCTTATCTTCAGGTTTGGGAAGTTCAGTATTGCCAGCACAGGTGAGCAGCTGCTAGCTAGGTCTTGGAGCTGTACACACAGATCAGTGAGAGGTGCAGATCCTGAGGCTGCAACACAGATTGTCCCTAGCAGGTCCACAGGCCTCTGCCTCCAGAAAGGCTCAGGGACAGTGTCCAAACACACGCCCTCCATTTGAGGGTTTCATATATACTTCCAGGAGTAATTTTCTCATGCCTCCTAGTATTAAGAGGTACAGATCTGGCATAAGAAAATCACTCCTGGAAGTTTGAGCAGAGATTTATAGGGTGGGAGGAAACTGGCGGTATTTCTTGCTTTAGTAAAGCCCACAGTGTGTAGCTCACTCACTCTAGACCATCACTGTGGCTGTACAAAGACATGACTTTTCCTAACCCACAGGTGCACACTCTCAGGATGAAGCTGGAGTTGTAACTCCATCGTATAGCTTTGTCACAGCTGTCACCAGCTCAGGAAAAAGAGTTGTGAAACTCCTCTTCCATTTTGAGCTAACCACTGAGTGGTGTGTTAATTTTCTGGGTCAGCATCCCAGGATTTTCCTTTTCCTAGCATGCTGTTCAATACTCTCCACTCTTTGACATCACGTAAAACTTCTATAGCAAGAGAGTGCTTAATCCTCTCTGAAGTAATTTCTTTCTTCTTTTATGACTGGAGCCCTGGACAGTGTGTTATGCTTCAACCCCAGCGCTATATTTAACTCAGCCATCTTGTTCATTCCTCCTCTCATCCTCAGCTTGGCTAAAAGGAAGAAATTGCAGTCATGAATAAAATACCAGGAAGAAAGTAAAATTGTTCAACATGCTTTTAGGCAAATTGCAGCATCTGGAAAAGGGCTGGATTTCTACAACATTCTTCGTTCTGTTTAGGGAGGATTTTCATACGGCTTACTGCTTGGAGCTGAAATGCAAGAATTAAAAAGCTGTGGCCTTAGGAACATATTAAATGGGGCAGAATTTGAAACAATAGTCAGATAGCAATAAAATTACTTCGGTTATGGGGATCTGCCTCAGACTCCTGACCTAAGTTGCAGGCTTGCTTCTGCAAATTAGGTGACAGCCCATGCAGTGGCCAAATGTATCTCCCAGGGTATATATTTCACAGAACACTTTCCAGAAAACTTTGGCCACTACTGTACACTCTTGCTCAAGCAAAACCAGTTTAACATGGCATTTGTCATCGCTTCCAAAATAAGAGAACTCCATTTGTCTATACTTAGATGCCACCTAACTGTACATAACTCATTACTTTCTATGTTAGTTCTGACACTCTTTTCAAGACAAGCACCCTCTCATTTTGTTATATCCAGAGGATACAGCCACAACACAGTGAGGAGGAAGAACGTGAATTAGAGCTGCCTGATTTGGATGTTGATCATATGATTGTCCTGCCTCACCTGTATAATGTGGATACACCCTTCACCATCTCATCAACGCAGTAAGGAATGACCATAACTCACAGTACTGACAATTCGGAAATGTCTTATGCACAGGAATGAGGTATCTTTCATTTTTGTCTCAGTACCAATCTTCAACTTCTCTACAGTTTATTTAATACTGCTTTGTTCATCTTCAGCAGAGGCGGATTTTCCTGAGGCATATAGCGCTTGCACTGGGGGAAAAGAGGACAGCTTTTCCAGACACCTCTGCCTAAAATGAGGCTCCTACCCACATGCAAAGGCACATGACTATAAATAGCCTATTCTTCAGAAGTATAGTAGATTACAATAATTTTTAATGACCTGGGGACAAAAGTTGCCAATTCTACCTCTATTCCGTTGGTTTTCTGTATAAGACATTTTTATTTTCTGTTTCACCTGAGCACACACAACTGAGACGCTCCAGGTTTCAGCCTTTGAAATGTTAGTACAACTGTGTGGTGACAGCCCACAAAGCAGACACCGACACACACACACACTCAAAACTCAAATGTTCCACTGAGTCTAAATTTGCAGAAGCGTAATGTGCTGAAAAAGTTCACCAGCAATCCCATTTTTAAACAATTTCAATCTGCTCTATTTCATACGTTTCTCTTGGTGACAGAAAAACCTCTTGCAAATCTTCCCAGCAATTGAAAAGTCTCACATACACATTGGCAGCAAATGATGAATTTCACATCGGGCTTTGAGACCCAAAACCAATGGAACTTAAAACCCACCTACAAAAGCATAATACACACATTAACAACATCTCCATTCCCAGTGTACCGTGCAAGAACTGCCTCCACCTTAAAACTAGACCCTTTTTGATTGTTCCCCAAATGTGGAACTGGTGCTAAAACCCCAGACAAGACAAAAGCACCAGTATTTGTTTAGTATCCAGCTAAAGGAAGAGAAAACTCCTTTTACATTACATTTCGGATTAGTCTGACAAATGAACCAGGAAGAAGATGAGCCAGGAGAAACTGAAGCCTTTAGCCTGTGACATCCTGCTTTCAGCAGGGATTTCTATCATGGACAGATGCTCCATATCCCCAAGCCCTCTTAAAGGCCCTATTTCCAATTGCAGCAGAAACATTATTTTCCTCTTCACCCTTGGCTGCAGAGAGGACCGGTGGGAGATGATGCCTCCAGCCACCACCCAGTGGCCAGGGAAGTCTTCCCCATTCCCACTGTCCCTGTGATAAATCGGGGAGGTGTGGAAAGGCCAGTTGCTTTGCACCAGCTGGATGGGAGGTTGGAGGAAGGCCAACCTCCTCATTGTTCTGTGAGGCTGCTCAAAAAGACTCTTTTTTTATTTAATTGTTTTGTGTCCTTTTTTGTTCCGCCAGACCCACTCTAAATAGGCATTTCCTTTGCTATTAATGAAATCTGCTTCAATTTCAAAAGTTCTGTTTGCAGGCTGTAATCTCAGTCCCAGTCCAATTTAAATATCTGTTGTTTTGGTGGTGGACTTCTGGACTACGTCCCTCTAGCTCAATGCCAAAAACATAACGGAGAAAATTTCACCCACCGTTAGGAGCCATCTGGTTATGCTGCTCTGAAAAGTGAGACAGATAAGGAGCTGTATGATACCCATGTAAGGCAATTTGCTGGCCTGTTTATCATACCTGACTCTGGGGTGCACAGCTTTATTTTGATTTGATAAAAAGCAAAGCAGTACAGCTGCAGCACACTGCTGCTTCACTAAGCCGACAGATGGGCATCACTGCAAGGAAGCCACATGGCATTTTTTTGTTAAACTCAGCTCATTAGGTTTTATCTGCAATATGTTGCTGTATTGGCAGAAAACCTTTTAGCGAGCAGAAACATTAGCCAAAGTTTGTCAACAGATATCGGGAAGATCCTATTGTGGAAGGATGTGTGCCGGGGCAGGGATGGGATTTGATTGCTTCTCAATGCTCAGGAGTCCGCTCTTCAAACTTTTTTCAGCTCGCTCTATAATTTGTACCGTAATGGTTGTCCTGACTAGCATATTAATAGAGCTGCTATTCACAGTGCGCAATTGTTGGGGCATTTCAAGACAGTTCACAAATCACTTTATCTGAATAGGTGCAGAAAGTTTGTCAGCAAAACCTGGGAAGTGGGAATTTTTCCTGGCCTCTAACACAGAACAAAAACCTAGATGCCCACGTTTCTGTGAAAGTGAAAAGTGCATTTCTAAGTTGAGAATCACGTCTGCTTTTACAGGATGTATTATTTTCAGATGTTTTGAATTGTAAACAGTCCTCTTCTATCTTGGGTCCCTGGTTTAATACCAGTTGGCCAGTTTAACTTTCTCTGAAAATAAAATGAAGCCAAGTTCCAAGGATTAATAGCAGCTTTGCCTAAAGAGTAGTAAATTTAATATTTAGAAAGCAAAGCAAAGTATTTCCAATGCAGAGAAGAAATATCAGAAACTTTGCAAAGTTTCTCCTCAGGCAAAGGAATGGAATGGGCTGCACTGGGAGATCCCTGGCTCCCAATGCCTGCTTACCTGGCAGCCCCAGTACCCGCAATTTCACAGAATGAGGTCCAAGTGAGATATTAGGAGCTCTCATGGGTCCTTCAGACACACAAATATGCACCAACTTATCAAAGGCCATTTAGGTAGCCAGGAAGAAACCGCATCCACATCTCAGTCCAGGTCAGAAGCATGCTTTCAAAGCGACTATCCTGACCATTCCCACTTTGCTTTCAGTGATGTCCACAAAGTGGTCTGAGAGCACACACTCTGGATTCCTTTTGGATGAAGTGAAACCACCAGATGAGCTGCCATAATGCCCTGGGCACTCAGTCCACAGGACTGAATTAATCCAAAACAACCCCCCAGAAACACACACAGAATGGACTTCAGGACCTCAGCACCATTCCACCCTCCACATCTACAGCACCGGATTGCTTGCTAAAGTAAATGCGTCAAAGAATCTCTTTTGTTTTAATTTACCGGTGGTAAATTGAATTTTACACTGGGCGCTTTCATTTACTTCAGATTTGAACCAAATCAAATCAAATTCAACCAAAATTTAATAACCGCCATTTAAACCAAAGTGGGAAAATCCACACAGTTTTCTGGTTACTCTAAATTTACCAGTCTAATATGATACCTTGAATTAAGACATACCAAGTCAGCATCTAAATGTAACCTCAGTATCTGTAAAAGAAAACATTTTTCAGTAATGCAGGCAGTTGAGCTATGTTTTCCATTAGTGGAAAATGTGATCACATTCTGAGATATTTCGTATTTTTATACTGGCTTTTATTTTTAGCTGTTTCTGTATTAGTGCAGTGCCCATTATCTTGCTATAATTAAAGGTCACTGCTCCTGTTACTATCTAAAGCTATAAAACTTTATGGTAGACCGCCACGTCTTGACCCCAAATTAATAGATGTATCTTAGATCATATATTTCCCCTTTCTTCAGTTGCCTGGACCATGTGCATGTCATAGACGCTCTCCAGCTCTCTGCCATTTTAGGAGTATATCTGAAAGATGCTGCAAAAGGGTAAGATGACTGTTTCTGGGAGATGCAGCTGTAATCATCACTGGTATCAGCCACACTGGGGTTTCACCAGCAAGTAGCATGCAAGCTTCCACAGCAAGGAACCACCAGCACCGTTGGTTTCCTGTTTACCATGAAACACGTGAGTCCTTGGTCCCCTCCAAGGAAAGCAGCAGCGCAGGAGGTGTCAGGGAGAGCTGCTGCCTTTGGTAACTGGAGTGCTTCTACAGCAATGGTACGTGAGCAAACTAAGTGTGCGAACCACTGGCTTAAACCGAAATCCCTTTTGGGTGGATTTGCCTTTTTGCTTGATTTCTGCAGAGCAGCCAACAAAGTGGAATGCTAACCCGTAAGTAAAGTTCACTGGCATTTTTGTAATTCAAATAAAGAATACCTTAGACTATTGCCAGCTCTCTCTGGCCTTATGTCTGCTCCTATGCAGTCAGAGCTATTTTACCACGGGTAAAATGGACTCTATGAAAGCAAAAGATGGTTTCATGTGTAGAAAAGAACAGGTGTAAAGTTTGCAAGATGCTTTTGACCTTTTTGTTGTCATGATGATTTGAATCTGCTAACCAACAGTGCAATGGAGACTACAAAATAAGGGAAACATTTATACCCTCAGAAATAGTGCTATTTCCCAGCAGTCCATAAACTCTGCTCATTTCAACACCAGACATTTTTCTCCATCTCAAGCACTAGAAATTTTTCTGTCCTTTTAAACTACAGTCCTGCTGGGGAAAAAAAAAATACAATATCTAGTCACACATGAAAGAGATAAGCTCCATGGTAATTGAACAGCAGAGATTCTACACTCCAAATTCTGCCCAAGAGCTTGTGTGGATATTGCCTTTCAAGGGCGGAAAGGGGAATGGCTTTTCCTGATAACCATTGTATATATAGATACTAGAGGAAAAAAGCAAAGGGCTATCAGCATGGTGGGAGGGAGTGGGAAGAAGAGATGGCAGGCTTGGCTTTGGAAAAATGCCCCCAGGTTTTACCTCAGACAGGGTCTGTATAAAGAATTAGGTCTCGACTCTCCTGAAAGTAAGAAAAATCTTTGGCATCCAAGTTGTAATTGATATTCATGAAAATGTATGAGATTAACGTACTCACTCTGCACTGCCCTTCAACCTTATAATGAAAGCAGTCAGGTCTGAGAGGAGGTGGTGGAGAATAAAGAGAAGCAGGAAAAGTAGACGTGAAACAGGGGAAAGGAATAAGCAAATAGAGCTGATTGAAATATTTCCTTTCCGTGGATTTGCTGGCTGAATGTTGGTCTCTTTTGCACCATGTAACACTTGGGCTACATAAGATTTACCCTGATGACCTGAGCCACTAACACACCCTAGACTTGCGCTCTTTCCAAGCATGCATCAGAGCCTGTAATAAGCTCCTCCACAGGAAGCTTTTCTGATCCTAGAAAAGCAGCGCTGACCCTTCACTGTTCAGTTTTAGTGACAGAACACAGCAGAAAAGACCTAGCACGCTGTCGGATGTCCTGCAGCTGTGAGCAATGCTGAGCTAGAAGCATCAGGCAGGAGGGTCTCCAAAGCTTGAATGTGACATGCCACCAAAAGCTGCCCAATGTCTAGGACACAGTATATTGTGCCACAGGAAGAGAGCAGACAGATAAAGGCACCCCAGACTGTAGCTTTTGTTAGAGTTTTTTTACAGTTGCTTCCTCCCTCAGTCATGTAATCTGGCAGCCCTGGCTGCTGACTCCTCATCGCGCTACAGCTTGCAATGCAGCAGAGTCTCTCCATCCGTGTTGCACCCCTGAGCTATGCAGCCTGGCTGTACCCTCAGCAGTCTGCCTTCTGCACAGCCTTCTGAATGTGTCCAAACAACTGAGCTCCCTCAGTCTTTGTCAGCACCTCCTTTACACTAATCTTTTTTTCTGACCATCTCATTTCCTGAAGTGCTTCATCAGGTAACTATAAAATCCCATCTGTGGCATTTCATTTCAAGGACCAGCAGGTTTTGTGTGCTGGTGCCGCTTTGCTGCAGAAAGCAGGATCAGGAACAAGCGTTTCTCAGGCAACTTTGCTGTTGAACCTTAGGAGACTCCCTTGTCTCTCCTTTTTCACTTCAAGACAGGAGATCTTTCTGTGCCAGACCCGTTCCCTTTACAACCTCTTCAAAGTAATCATTGTCCACTGTGATGAAATTTCTCAGACGATGAAGTTGTCCAATATCATGACATGTTGCCACTTACTTTTTGTTTGTGCAGTTCCCATTATCCTGCAGAGGGTGATCAGTGTTGCCTTGTCCTTCATCTCGCAGAAAACACAGATGTGTGTCCTAAAATCCTTCACTCTTTGGAGGGCCTTGCCCTGTCCTTGAATACTCTTGCTTTCCAGCAGAACATTATCAGCTTTTTACATTTTGCTGATTACCTTGAGAAGACTTTCAACTCCCTGTGCTTTCTGGGTAGAGGAGGAGGCGGGTATTGAGAGAGAGCAGGTCATTCTGTCCTCTGCCAGTCATCATCTTCAGAGACATTTAGTCCAGTGTTGGCTATGGTTTGGTCCTGCCTTTTCATTAACATATTTACAGAAGGACAAGACCATCATATGGTGCTAAGTGAAATGTAATTGAGGAGCCAAACAAAACCTTCCTGTTGACCTCTGTCTATGATTTGTCTCAGAACAGTGTTTGCAGTATAACCCCTATACCCTTGCAGAAATGTTGTTGTTCCTCTGGTGTAATGGAAAAATGCAAGAATGCAGCTAGAAGAACTGTAGAAAGGACCTTGTTCAGAGGGGCCTCAGTGAATCCATCCTGGAATCAGGGTGATGCACACCTCTCTTGTTTATAACCCCTGTCTGGCTCCACCTACACTGTGGAGTCTCTTCTCCCAAAACTGTAGTGTAGATCAATGGTTGTACGGTAGGTAGTGCCCTTCTCTGCTCAGCTTTGCTGGCATGCCATAGCAAATACGTGTACAGCACATTTGACATAAGACTAGACTGCTTTACAGTGAAAAAAACCTTGAAATTTATTGTGGAAAAGAAAGAAAGTAAAAACTTAACTATCACTATGAAAGTACTACTATGGAGCCTTCTTGGAGTAATGTTCCTGTACTCCCAAGTTTCTCTAGAAGCCACGTACTCTGTCATATTATATCCATCACACGCTACAGAATATTCTCCAGGGTGAGGAGACAGCTGTTTGTGGTGCATGAGGGAACAGGCAGTCCATCTGGGAAAGAAAATTCCCAAAAGACATCCTTTCAATATTTCCAAATAAAATGCTATCCTCAGTTACCTGACCTGAGGGAAGGGAGGAAGTAAAGAACAAAGTAGGAACTTTGCTTAAAAAGTTTAACTTCACTGAAAGTCCAGTTGGTTGTTAAAAGCGGTGTCAGAGGATGGTTTAAGCCAAGTCTAACAGGTTTGTTAAGGCTCACAGCTGGGTGTGCTGGAGGGCACTGTGGTTCACAGGCTCAGGGGAGCGCATCGGGGCAGTGTTTGGGGAGGAGCTGCTGGAGCAGTGCTGCAAACTGTGGTGTCTCTACTGAAATAAGCTTAACAGGAATTTTTCTTTTGGGGTATGGTTACACATATGATTAAAATCAACGAGTATATTGCTTAGGGCCCTGCTCACACTTACTGTGTAGTAACCTCATCGCTGTACGTGAGTTTTGCTGCAGCAACTGCGTCACTGCATGTGCACGCTACTGTCCTTTGCTCTCCCGTGCAAGGAACATGCCGGTGGATTGGACACGCTGTCACCATGAACGCTGCAGCGATAGCTGGCAAGATGCTGAAGACTTCCAGTTCCTATTGACCCTGGTAGAAAGGGGAGGGGGGATTCAGAATCTCCTCTGAGGCCCTGCTTTGCCATTGTGTCTTTTTTAAAAGGGTTGTTTGTACTATTATTAAAGAAGTAGGTCACAGATAACCCTTACTAGTTCCCGTCTACCCACTTTGCTACTGAAGTGGATTAGCACAGAAAAAGTAATGTTATTCCTTTCTCATGTAAGGGTGATGCAAATTATCTTCTCATGTTTAATTCCACCACATAAAAAAGGAATCACTGAGCTGCCCACAACTCCATTTGATTCTCTACATTTTTGCTGGGTTATTAGGACTTCCCCTCATCCCTTTCGTAGCAACACAGAGACAGGTCCTTGTTAGGTGGCCTCTTTGTATTTAAGAAACCAAATCTGTCCCACTGCTGCCATTGAAAACCCCAGGGGAAAGAAGAACACTTTCTGGCCTCCAAGGTATTTCCTGAATTAAGCAGATCCTTTCTTTTTCACCAGAGACCACAGAACAAAGCTGGTAGTGATCAGTCTTTATGAACTGAAGAGATATTGGGAACCAATGCAGGTCAGCATTCAATGTGCCATTACCCAAGAGACGAATTCCCATCAATTCACTTTCCTGGTTTTGTTTCTCTCTTCTTTGGCCACATTGTCCTCCCTCTATACTTACCCTAGTGCAGAGCAGGGAAAGCTGTGGTTGAGGTCCAAGCTGATAAACAGCAGATTAATTCCACCGCTGTACTCAGTGGCTCTTTTTATATTTAATTGACTTCTTAGGTCAGTAAGGACTTTATAGGCCAGTTTTTCCTTATCTAGAGAGTACCACTGCACATACGGAACGGAGACATTTATATCCAGCTCCAGGAACCGCATGTTAACTATATTTATCTTTCCATGCAATTGTGCCAGATTCATCACCATGGTACCTGCGGTGCACAGACTTTTAGCTACAGCCTTCTGATACAGAAGCCACTTTGTAGCCCTCACCCAACTGCTGGGAGCCATGAAGTGCAAGGGCCCATTGATGCTGCTCTTGAGTTGAGAAGGAAGGGAAATGTTAGTCTTGTTAATCAGTTCTTACTGTTTGCATCGTAGTACCCTCTGGTATGCTAAGTGCCTTAGCTCTTCTTCCAGGCTGAAGGTTTGTGGATTATTAATCATCCCTACTTTCAAATATATAAATCATGACAACAGGAGAGGCAAAGGAGGAGAAGTGGCAACCTGCTGTTAACCC
The DNA here is from genome assembly GCA_013400335.1 of Eurystomus gularis. Lineage (NCBI taxonomy): Eukaryota > Metazoa > Chordata > Aves > Coraciiformes > Coraciidae > Eurystomus > Eurystomus gularis. Next base: position 18,745 of record VZZY01012307.1, read on the forward strand.
TTCCAGCTCAGAGGATGGTGTCTTCCTGCCTAATACACTTTCCTGATCTCACCAGGAGTCCTGGATCATCCCTGTGCCAGTCACCTCTCCAGGAGGTCCCTATACATTTAAAGCTGTCCTCAAAGCCACTCAACACACTCATCTCACATCTACCAGTTTTGGGGTTGCAGGCCAGGCTCAGAAGATGACTGAAAGGTCCCAGGTGCCAGGCTCCTATAATGAGGGAAAGCAGTTGGCTGGTCATCAGACCCCACTTCATGCTTTCTATAAGGTGCTGGAACAAAAGCACACAGCACTGCTGCAGACACAAGTGTCGTTAGGTGGAAAGAGAAAGGAAGATACATTGGGTATTGAAAAAACACGGAAATGTGCTTGCTGGGCTTCTCAGATCCATAGAAACTGGGATAATTTAACAGAGATTCACAGGTGATTTGATGCTAATATCATTCTCAGACGGAAAAAAAAATAAATTCCCTCCTTTCTGCCTCCTGATCATCCCAGCTTTGCCTAGGCTAAACCTGTAGTTTTGAACTGGAGCAGACCTTCCTCAGCTGGTCTAAATATTATATCTGACTAATACTTACTGGAGTAAGGCTGCGTCTAAGCCAAGGCCACAGGCTAGACAGTCTTCTAGTCTACAGGAAACCTTTCAAACTGTACAGCCCTTTGTCAGCACCAGAAATCTACATTGACTTCAGTCCCAGCTAATGAACTTCTCAAAAGCCAGAGCAAACCACCGCTCAGGCTGGACTCTTTCAAAGGTGTGACGAGATCTGTAATCCAGGAATCACATCTTCCATTAAGCTCCAGATAGTGCATAACCACACCACGTAATGCATCACTACACTCCTCTGGCTCATCACAGCTAGGAAATAGTTTAAAAATAAATATATTTATTCTAAATATATTTGCAATAAACACGTAGGCTCAAAGTAGGGTTGTTTTCAAAATTTTCATTTTTAAAAAAATAAAATCTTTAGAAAACAGTCTGGTATTTCAGGATAGGAAACAAAAAGGAATGGTTAGGAAAGGGTTTGGAAAATAATCTTCCATAAGAATAAGATTTAGTGCAGGAAAAAAAAACCAAACATATTTTTATTGATATTTTGTCTTTTATTTGAACAGACAAAATTCACAAACCAATACCACGTGCAGTGATTTATCTCAAGATAGCATCACGGTCTGATCACAACAAGACTCATTCAAGGGATTTATTTCAAGACAGCATTGCCAGCTCTGATTTCTCCCCACTTCAGTGCTAAGGAATCCCTGCCAGCCAAGAGAGAAGACAGTGCTCGCTTCAACTCCGGGACCAGCTTTGGCGTGCAAGAGAGGTCTTCTGAAGGCAAGTCCCTGGGTGGGGTAGGGGGCTGGCTACACCATTAGGCTAGATCTACAGCAAAAATTTTCTGCTGATACCAGATTTTATTTCAGGGAGACCTCTCCTTTCCCAGGTTTGTGCATAGACATGAGGTTTGTTCATGCTGAGCATCCTAGGCTGGGGCTCTGGGGAGAGGAGAAGGTGCTGCTGCTTAGAGCAGAAGACGGCTGTTGTAGCAAAACAGCCACAGTATGTGTGCTGGTAGGATTTTATCCAACAGTTTGGCTATTTTAAAATTAAAGATGGCACAGAATGACAAATTATTGCTAATTGCCATGACTTGTGTGCATGTTTTATGCTATGGCACAGATGAATATTTTGGGTTTTTTTCTGTTGTGCTGCAATGTTTATAGCTAATAACAGTAAATCTGCTTTTTGTGTCACTAGTCAGCCATATTGCTCCGAAGGCCTCGCAGCAACACAAAGCAGCCGGAATCCTAATTACAGCAAGGATGACTGAGAGCTGTAGTTGCAGTATTTCTAAACATTGGTTTGATTTCAGGTTTAACTGTGTCCTAACTAGGCATGTTTATAAGAGACCACAAAAGGCTGGTTTGTAAGTATATACAGCCAGATTCTCATGTAAATCAGTGTAGTCCCATTTCAATCCCCTGGGCTCCAGCCCCAGGGAATGGCTTGATGTCAGTGGAGCTACGTCATTGTAGAGCAGCAGAGCCCATTACATTGAAGAGTTTGCAGCACCAGAGTGGGTCTTAAATATTGAAGGCTTTATCCTGCAATGGGCTAAAAGGATTCGTGTGTCCTTGGAGCAGCAGGCAGTTAGTGCATCTCTGGAGAAAGCCAGTCCTCTGCATAGTCATTTTCTATTATCATCTGAGTGAGGCTATGTACAGACTGTCACGGTGAGTGAAGCTCACCCCTGTGAAGACAGTCTGCATGAAGCGCACCTTGGTTCGAAGCTCACTTCAGCCTTTGAAGTGAATATGAATGAATTTATACAAGGAAAAAACTCCATCCTCTCTAAATTATCCTTTGTACAGCCCTGGAGCTAAAAACCCTGTGCACAGAACTGTATCATGAGCGTGCATTCGGAATCTCCACAGATATGATAGGGTCAGCGCAATACCTCTGCTTAAATTTAGATTGACAGTTACAGAGAGCAGCTCTAGCATTTCTAAAAGGAAAAATACATCTGATTCCCCTCTGTGCTAAGACTCAATAGGTCCAGCATAAAGTGTCTAGAATACCAGCTGTGCCTCAAGAGACATAATAATCAATCTTATCTGCATAACTTATTGAGGTATTTAACGTGAATATAACAGAGAAACTTGTAAGTGAAGCACAGAAAAAAAGATGTGAAGATTGTTAACTGAATGTAAACTACTACAAAGCTTTCTTGCTTAGTTGTGATTAAGCCACAGCAAGGTTTAGCCCTTTGTGTTCTGATAAGGTGAAGATCAGCAGAGGCATCGAGATCACACCTAGAGCAGCCTGGGAGAGTGGAAAGCCCCAGAGAGGGTTGAAAGCCAACGCTTTGTCAGTGTTGGTAGGGGAAGCCTGCTTCCCAGCTCCACTCACTGAGCCATACAGGGATGGCTGGCTAGCTTAGCTGTAGCCGATAGCAATTTTTCACATGGACAAGCTCTCAGCTCTCCAGGCAGAGTCTGGAGCTGCTGCTATCCCAAGAGTTGCCTCGGGGAACCTGCTCCAAGATAGAAGCAAAGCCATTCTCTAATTAATTACACCAGGAAGAAGTTAGCTTTATCTCAGAAGAAGTTAGCTGTGTTGGAACACAAGAAATACTCCAGAATATCTGTAGAGCAGTAGCTGTCCCAGAATAGCTCAGGCAATCAGCCTGCCCACACAAACAAGCCATCAATGATTCATCTTGCAGAATGAGAATGACTTTTCCTGGAGGGAAAAATGAGCAGTAAGGGTTTGTGGCCTGGCTGAAGCTCAAGTTATATCTCCTATATTCTCCTCATACAATGAAATTCTCCAGGGCTCTCCTGAAACGCTCTCGCAGGCAGAGGGAGCAAATTTAGCTTTCTGCTGCATTGGTGTCAGTGGCTTTGACCTCATGTAATGAGCAGATATTAGCGCATTTTGTTTTTCATCTTTTTCTCACATGCCAGCTCTTACTTTTTCTAATCTACCTAAGAGTAAATATTGCCAGAAGCAAGACTCTTCTTAGAACAGCTCCTGAATCATCTCTCCTGTTTTCTAAGAGCATTTGAATTAGACCAAGAAAGCCACCCTGTAGCCATATAAGCTATATATTGGGCACACTCATTTGATTACAATCACTTTGGTTTCCTGGACTAACATTTAAATGGGAAAAGACATTCAAAATGAACCAATATTAGATATAGGCCTTGCAGGCAAAACAGTTATTGTGCTGAAAACTTGAAATACTGCAATATGAGACAGGGAGAAAAAATCCTGTCTGAGTGTTTTATGCAAATAGTAAGAAAGTAAGAAGAAAAAAAAAGTATCAGAAACACTACTGAATCCACCAATTGAATGTTGCTTTATGGACAAGTTCTTAGGCAGAAAGCAGTAGTAACTTACATTTTCCACAATGAAATTGAAAATGCACTTTTACTATAGTGGGTTACGGCTTTGTGAAATACTACAGTTTTCTTTATTTGCTTTTGCAGGTAGTTAAATTTAAGCGCTCCTTACATTCCTCCTCATCCCCAAATTTAAAAGGCAATAAATTGCTTTAGTGTTTTCAATTTCTTTTCTTTCAAGAGATGTAAATTGATTGCCTGAATCCCTTCACAAACTTTATTCTTATGAATAGGGAAGAATAATTTACAAGGCCATTGGCCCCATCTAATCCCCTTTTAGCTCTGGGTCCCTTTCTCAGAGGCCACTGGCATCCAAACCTGTAGTTTGTTAATGTTTGTCAGGGTGCTAAACAATTTGGATTAGAAGAGATCTTCTTTTAACTACCTGCCTCATCTATTTTGAGAGCCTCCACAACAGCTACCAGTGCAACACTTCACGTCCAGCCAGCCAGAGCAGCAGCAGCCCCCAAGCCCCACACAGCCTGGGTGAGAGGGATGGGCACAGGGGCTGGTGTACTTTTCAGCTCAGTGGTATGGAAAATACAGCCAGATCCAGAGGTGCAAAGGGACAAGGGATGCTCCTCAGAGACACTCTTGGGGTGTGCCTGAAAAGTAGTTCCTCTTGGGCTAGGAAATCACTTGTGTATAAACCAAACAGGTTGGTTTTCCAGCTTCCTGGCTGGCTGAGGGACAAATCAGATACAGAATAAGCATAAAGTAACTTGACCAATTAAAAGGCAGATGTTGCTAACTGGCTCAGTTTAACAAAGTGAAGGCTTGGGCTTAGGCCAGGAGTGTGACCATTTCAGACCCCAGCCTCAGGAGCAGCAGCCTCCTGTAAATCTTGCTGCAGTGCCTTGAGATGCTGTCACAGCAGATCTGTGATGCTCCTCTACAAGAGGTGGCCACCTCCAGCACACTGGTAACAGCATGTGACCTGTCCTGCACTTCTGCCTCAGTTTCTCCAGGTCAGCTCAAGCCTTATTCTAAACTGCCATGAAGGCAGGACTGGACAAACCCACCCAGCAGCAAGCTGGGCTGGCTGGCTGAGGCAAGAGACCAAAGCAGTGGCAGGGAGAAGGACGGGAACAGCATGAGAGCCCAAGTCCATCTTGCCTACGTTACTGGTTATTCACAGTAGGTCACGGTGAGCAACAGGCACACAGCATTGGTGATGACATTCTCCCATAAACATGCTGTGTGCTACCGGCACGAGCTGCTAGGCACCTTCAGGCTTGGGAGACCTTGCTGCTGAGTGACATGGCTCATCAGGACCACGTGTCTGCCCTGGCCCTTCTGCTCCCCACTGGCACACGCAAATGGAGGAACAAACCTCTATGGAAGTCCAAAATCTATATCTAAACAGGCTTTCAGTCATGCACAGTCAGAAAGCTGCCTCCACAGCTAACATTGTTGAGAACAGAAGTTTGTTTCAAGGAGTTTTCTGCATGGGGTTCAAGCTTTCTTCTGCCCCCAGCATGGTGGGGATCCAAGCCATGGCTGGAGCCTTACCAAACTATTTGTATAAAGATCAGAGCAAGCACAAAGCTTTTGTCAGTGCAGTTTCAAATCATATTATAGAGACTACAATAAAGTCTTTAGCGTGGGAAAAAAAAAAAAAGCAACTTATTTAAAACTAGCTGTATCTTTTGATTCTGCCATTTGGAAAATAAAAGTCTAACAGCATGGGGAGTGACGAAGGGGACAGATCAACTCAAGGATGGTACTCTCCCCTACTCGGTTGTGTTTTTCCAGGAATAACAATCATTCCCCAAGCAAAGCGCTATTGCTGGTCATTGCACACATTCCATACAGCCTCATCAGCCGTCCCACGTGCAGTGCGAAGTGCGAGCGTGTTTACTGTCAAGTGACAGGAAGAAAAATAGAAAATTGCCATCACCAGGCCCGTACCCGCTGCAGCAGCTTTGCAAAATGGAAACCGGCAAAGCCTTAAAGGGTAAGGGGCTAGCAGCATGGCTAATTCTGTAAATAACTTGCACGCCTCGAAAGGGAGGCACGTCTCTCAAGGACAGATACCGAGATAAGACAGACAACCCGAGAGCCGAAGCTGACGTGCACAAGCAGCAGGGGTGCGTGGCTGAGAAGTGTCAGCCAGCGGAAAGCACGTCCTCCCCGAAGCCCTCATTGTGCTCCTTCTCTGCCTTTCACTGAAGACAGTGGGTTCTTCCTGACCTGCTCATTTTAAAAGCTCCCTAAAACCTGAAGGAAGCTGTGAGAGAAGTGAAGCATTTGGCAAAATGCAGCCACTTGAAGAAGGCACAGAAAGCCTGTAATCCCATCCCCACCCTCATCTAATGTCTAGTGACAGCCCATCAAATGTTCCCTCTTTATTAAATTCAACTGTGAACAAAATTAGCAAAGAAATATGGGGTTTAATTAATGTTTGCCTTGACCATAAATGAAAGAGAACTTTAATTTTTTTACTGTATTTTACTAATCAGTCATTCAATATCTTGGATGCTAGTAAATTAATTCTGAACTAATTAAGTTAAAGGAGGTCATTTGTTAGAGAAAACTGATTACATATCGGGATCTCCTGAGGACCTAAATGAGAAAATCACTATAATGAAAAAATATTTTAAATGATGCAGGTCAACCAAGTAGATCATTAAGGATACGGGGGGGGGTGGAAATATTAATGACACCATGACAGGGAAATGCCAAAAGGGAAGTGGGCTGACATAAGTAAGCGGAAAGGCATTTACAGTCCTAGCTTGGGGTTTTTCCCCTTTTAATAATTGAAACACATGAATTTACATGAATTTCATTGCTCAAATGAGTCACCTGTGCCCAGATATTTCAATGACAGCACAACAGCAGTGCACTAATGTGCATTATGTACATAAATTTGTACCTTTTCAGTAGTATAAATCACAGTGGCACCTAAGGACCCAAGCCAAAATATGGGCTACATTGTATGAAACATGGGGAAAAAAGGCATGCAAGGGGAAAGGAGGGATCCCTACTTCTCAGAGGTTTAATTTCAACAAGCAAGCAGCAGTCGAGAGATGGGGGTTTACGCGGCACATCACAGTGTCGGGTACAAAGCCAGGGTAGTGCTTGAACACAGGCAGCTAGAGCAACGGGAGCAGTGTAACCTGGATGAACAAGAAACACGCTCAGGGGCTGGAGCTATGGTCTGTCTAGCCCAGGAACCCCACTGCCTTGGGCCAGGGCTGTGGGAGATGCTGTTTAAGGAGAGCACGTGAGCCTGGCCACTGGCCACTGTGTTGCCCCTGTGCTCCTCCAGCACCTGTGATGACTGCAACAGGGACATAGAGAGCACTGCTCTGCCTGCACCCTCGATATCCACTTCGGGCCCACTGTCTGAAATTAAGTGTGATTAGTTCTGTCTTGAACCTACTGACATCATGAGACTCCGCAGCTTCCTGTGGCAACACATCCCATAAGTTCACTGCCTGCTATGAGAAGAAGTTATTTCTTTCACCTGTCTTACACTCACTTCCTACCGGTTTCAGTGAGTTCCTCTACCCAGAAGTAGTGCAGAACTCAGTGAGAAATGGTTCTGCCTTCACCCAGTTCATATTTTCCTCACTTTGATCATATTTTCCTCAGCAGTAAAACAATTCCCTACGCTCAGGTGTCCCTGAGGACACCCAGTACTGTGTTGGCTTCTGCAGCTGCCACTGCATGTGGATCTCATTATTTCAAAGAGCCATCAGCAACAGCTCTTTCCTTGCCTCTAAGTGCCAGTTCTGAGTCTGGAATTGTGTGGGCTGGATTTAGATTCTTCTTTTTCCTATGTATTAGGTATTCTCCCGAGAATCCCTGAAACATCCCTCTTACCACATTCACATTGACGCTGGGGATGTGACTGAGCCTAATCCTGCATGGCAAAGCACATAAGCATTCAATACAATGGGAGCATCTAGAGAGCATCCCTATTCAGGTTTGCTGAGTTTTACTGAGTCAGTTTACAGAGCTTCAGGATATTCTCATGAAAAATATAACATCAAAGGAGTCATTGAAGGTAGAAACCAAACAAGCCAGGAGGTGAAAGCAATGTCATCTCATGGGGAGTGACAAATGTAGCCTGGCAAGGAGAGTTGCATGGCATGGCTAAGAAAAAAGAAAAAGAAAAAAAATAAAAAGAAAAAAAAAGAGATCCTGTTCAAGAGTATGAGGATGGGAGGAAGATGACTTCAGGAAGGCAGAAGGAATCTAGGGAATATTAGTGGAGAAATTAACATACTACCGAAAGAGGAACAAAGCAGCACCAAGAAAATTAATTGAAACAATCCTTTACAAAAAGGGAAGTAAAGCAGAAAAAGCACTGACATGTCTGTTTACAAAGCTTAACAGAAAGCAGTTGATTCAAAGGAAAGAAGAACCAAAAGCAACCCTAGATCCACAAAACGCACTTTCCAGGATTTCTTCACCAAATTAGGCATAGAGAAATATGCTAGTCCTACAGAGCAGATGCAAACTATTTAAATGAGTACATCAGGCAGTTCTATCACAAAGAAATGTAATTAGATTTGAGGAGCCAATACCTCAGGCAGAGCCTGAAAGGGCGATCAACAGTTTACAGCTTGGAAAACTCCCAGGACTGGAAGCCAAATTCTTCAGAGCATTTAAACAAAAACTCATCCCCTCATTAAATGGAGCATTTGCTGAAATTCCAGGAAAGACTAGGATGAAGCTACCACACAATTCCCACACAGAAAAAGGCAAAGCCATTAATTATTGAAAGCTTTTAGGATTTATTTATCTTTTAAATTTGGGTATTAAAATTAGTGCTAAAAGGCTGATGGACATGGCTTTTTTCAATGATAAGCATTTCTGACCTTTGAGTTACCAGTTGTTTAATTGCAGTCTCCGATAAGCAGTAATAGCCATTGATTTGTGTTCATTAAACTCCATCATAGAACTAAGAACTAATCCTGATGTTTTATAATGTAAAGACTGAGTTAAGTAACTACATCAGTTAAGGTTATGATGATGATTCGGCTTCAAAGTAAGTGTGCCTTGTATTGAACTGAAAACTAGAGTTCCTGTAAGAGCTTCTTCATTAAATAAATATTCCTCAGCAACGGAATTAGCCACAACTGTTTCTCTCTTTTTAACTTTTCTTTCAAAGTTTTCTGACCATCTTCACATGAGAAACCCCAACAGTTATAAAGCAAACATTGCAAGACCCAACTTCCATTTCACTGCAAGTATGTAGGTATATATCTACATTTATATCCATCATATTGAAATGTTGTGAAAGCCGATGTTAACTCAAATCTGGAGTTATCGGCTATCTGACACAAAAACAAAAAACCTCACACCTTTGCAAGTATATCTAATACTGAGCAGAAAGAGCTGGTATAGTCAACTGAAGATGTTAGACCAATACAAGCAAACAGGAAAATAAAATGCAGCTGAAAAGGAAGAGATTGCTGACACGGCATAGTTGGTGGGGAGGAGCTTTGGGTCCTACATGAGAGCAGAAGGCAGGTTTAAGGTTATACAATGTCCAGAAATGTAACTGTCACCTTACTGGAACCTGAGAATTAACTTCTGCCATATCCTACTTGGTGTTGCTGCATGGATACCACCCATGAAATTACTGTTGCACAAGCAGTGTGAAGAAAAACACATAAAGTTGAAAGAAACTTGCAATATATTTTCTCTCGCCCCAATAGAATAGGAAATAGTATGACCGGAAGTATCAGAGTGATATATTTCTCACTCCACTACTCTTACGTGAAGGACTACATTTATAAAACAGCTAATTACAGTTTGAATCATACATAAGCACTGAAGCTGAGTTCCATTTTACTCAGATGCATAAATTTGCCTCACCTATAAAACTTAGAGCAGATGTACAGTGCCTATACACGGCTGATGTGATCATGCAACATGGTCGATCCAGATAGAAAACGGACGATGGTTTGCCATAATTCATATGCACGTTTTGAAGGCAGTATATTATCCATGCAATGTTGAGCAATAATTTCTCCATTCCTAACCATGCAAGAACCATGTATTTTTTATATATACATATATACATCTTTAATTTAAAGCACAGATTGGCCTAAGTTACAGAAGTGCAAAATAAAGCATCTGTGCTCCTGTGATAGGTGTTCTTCACAGTTTGGCATCACCATCCAAAGTTCTTAAGACACCGTCACCTTTTGGCACAACAGTCCTTGGAATCTACAAATTCCAGCATTTCAGCATGCCCCAAGTTGTGTCTGCAGAGGTGAATTCTGGTTGCCAGTGGAAATTCAGGTTGCACAACTCAAGATGTGCACGTGCTCAGACTGGAAGAGGACACCTGTGAAATCTGCTCTGATCACTCTAACTTGAAAAAAGGGCAACATTTATCATCAGAGAAGCACAGGCATTAAAAACCAGTTTTTTACTTATCACTGGCCAAAGAAACAATGGATCCATTACTAATGTTTAGCAAAAGTATGAGCTCAATTATAAAAGGAAATTATAACCAACAAGTGTATTTCTGAAGAAGCCAACTGACACTCGCTTTTGAGGAATTCCTCATTCCCATTTCACACAAGATATTCTCACAAAATTTATTTCTTATTTCTAGGACAAGAATGAAGTTCAAGAGATTTATTATTAAGACACAGCCAAAAAATTCCTTCTCTTATTTTCCGTCCAAGCATGCTCACAGGGTTTCAGCCCCACTGAGAGCTGGCAGCAGATCTTTGCTCTCAGTTACTACTACTACAACATGGTGGAATTCAAGTGAACTGAAGCACTGTTTCAAAATAAACATCTCTGCCTCATGTCCAAACATTTCATGACATTGTACCACAAGAGGCTAAAGTAAGTCCGGTAGAAAACTAATCCGTTATTCTGACCGCTATTTCCTACAGCTGCTAACTGTAGCATGGTAACAAAAGCACAGGATTTTGCACAGTCCTAAAATATTGCAGTCTCTTGGCTGTGAAAGAAGAGTGTGGCTCAAGCTAAAGCAATCTACTTCACACCAGTCTAATCTCGGTGTAATTAGATGGTCACTGCCAAATATAAAGCATATGCTTCGTCCAAAATCTCAATGCAAATCTGTGTGTGTGTATATATGTGTTGAATTATTAAATTCAGAAACCCATAGCAACATCTATGAGAATATATACTGCTGCTATCATTCTACACAAGAAGCTCTAAAGCCACTTTTAATCAAAAAAGATCCTTTTAAATCTATACCTGGTTTTAGTGACATTACTGTTAATGCAGTTGATGAAATATTAAGCATGCAATTACTGTACATGCTCTATAAATGGCTTTCCTGACATTCACGCTATATAGGAGGCTGTGTCAAAATGAGAAGGAAGATATTTTTCTCCCAAGTATCTTTTTTCCCCGAGAAAGATTCAAGATTAGGTTGAAAGCATTTAACTCAAGAGATGAGAGCCCCAACCAAATGCTGCATTCATTATAAAACAAAAACCAGACTGAAGGAGAGAAAACAGCAGAGCTCCCAGTTGTGGTCCTGAACGAAGGCCGGGCAGCCGTGTTCAGGCTCCACACCTGGGGCTCCCATCTGGTACAAGTTGGGTCACCCACAGAAGGAACGGAGAGAGATGCAATCTTCTTAAGAAAGCTCGTTACAGCCTTGCAAGCACTAGGCACATACGAAGAGGGCAGGATAAAGGTCACTTCATGCTTGTTTTTCTAGGAAAAACAGAGCATTCAGAAATGAGAGATGGCCACGCTCTAATCCCTGACACAGCTCGTGATCTATACAGTGTAAAAAGGGAGGTTCATTTTGCAGGCCTCCTATTGCCATCCTGCTTTTGGAACTGCGGCTGTAACCAGTATTGACTGGTAGTGTCTAATGGTCTGATATTGATGTACTAGCATAATTGTATCTCCACAGGCAGGTGTCAAAAATGCACTGACATGAGCATTTGGAGAGCTATAGTAGCTGCTTGTCAAGTACACAAGGCTCCTAGTAAAACCCAATATAACCAAAATGTAATTCCTCACTGCAGTCAGCTCTCACGGCGTGTGCACACGCGCAGTCACTCTAACGTAGGCACCAATATGACCAACAATTATTGGCACAAATAGGTAGGAGCCCTACCAAAACAGTTTCACTGCAGGACATTTATAACCCTTTGTGATTAGCCCATTAGAAACCCATCACATCATTGCTGATCGCTGTGGTTATGGGCAATCTGCTCATTATCAAAACAACATACACAAGAAGGAAAGAAAAAAAAGAAAATAGGTCCTTTTACTGTGATCGTGATAAATGTTGCTGCTTCTTTACATACAGCATCCTTCTTGGACACTACCAATGGCTGCTGTGAACTGAGGGAGAAGTCTTCTATTCTGGGGCACTGCTGTCTGATCTCCCTGTGATTATTCCCTTATGAAATGAAAGAAATTGGCTGCCAGACTGGGGAATCCTTTCATTTCAACACTCACCCTTACTAGTTTCAGAGCTGTGCCAGAAACCCTCATTCTCCCTGGACCTGAAGCTCCTTCCTATGTTCCTGGCTCCTGTAGCACAATTTTCTTTCAAAAAGAGCATCATAAGTCCCCTTCTATTATATAGAAGCCTCTTCAGAAAAAGGCATAGCTGGAAGGAACCCAACAGCTGGTATTTATCCAGGAAACTGATAATTGTATGCAACATGGGCCTCAAAAAATTGTTAGTGTAGTAGAGACAGCTCTTGCTTTATAAAGATGATATACAGAAGGTCAGGCTAAATGCAACAATCCCTCTGGACTTAAATACTATGAATCTATGAAAAAATCATTTATTTTATTCAGTGTCTCATAACTAAATGATTTTGCTCACCCTTCCTCCTAGCACATCATTACTGGTGACAGATTCACAAAATAATACTGCTCCAGACAGAATGAAATATAATATGCTAAAAAAAAATTATATAATATGCTAAAAGAAAAAAAAAAAAATCTACAGTATTTAGATATCACTACCAGGAGGCACAAAGATATTATTCATTTTGGTCTTGTATCAGACAGCAACATCTGCATCAAACCAGTTGCATTTTCAAAATAGCAATAAAAAATTACTCAGCTGATAGAGCATCTGACATATTTCTGGTGTATGGCATTACTTCCATGCAGCTGGAGTTCTGTATTCAATATCCTACTCCTCTGGATCTGGAGAAAAGTTCTTTCTCTTTGTTCCCTTATAAGCTTGGATCTGGGATACTGGGTGATAATCTAAATATTTAAACTATTATTCAAGTCTTTAATCAATTCTACTAAACAGTCTTTCTGGACATATTCCAATATAAAATAAAATGCTTTGTACTGTAATGGAAGAGTTACTGCTATTAAAGGATTTAATCCTAAGTATACCACAGCGCATTTCTTTATACGTCAAGCGGAGTCTGAAGGGCTGCTATTTTTATCAGGTTTGTATTTTACAGATAAGCATTAACTGCAGATTACAGGATTGGTTCACACCAGGTTTCCCCACTGTACAAAGGTAAAGCTTTGCAGAATCGGCAAAGCTAGATGGTTCTTAGCTAAACATACTGCAGGTTTAAACATCATTACAATATTTTCATACTTGTCTCTCCGATTAGCCTTTTCACGGTAGCAGCTTTCCCTGTTGCTAGGACGGATTCACTGGCAACCCAAGGAAAGGTCTACAGCAGCTGGGAAGGTAAAAAGGCGGTCACAGAGGGCCGGCGTGAATATGCCGGGCTTGGTGACACAGCCTGTGAGAGCCACCCGCAGAACCCAGCATAGCCCTGGGCAGGGAGAGCACGAGGGGTCCGGCTGGTGGGATGCTGCTAGAGACACACCCAGGGACAGCGGTGACACCCGTGTTGGCAGAACCACCTATTGCGTTAGGATACAGGAAACAACAGACCCATCAGAACAGCTGCCGTAAAATAGAGTTAGAACTTCTTTTGGCAGCGTCCTGGAGGGAAGTGTAGCAGCAAATGCACCGTGTGAAAATCAAAGCTGAGAGAAGAGGGAGGATTTTACTTCAGAGAGGAGTTCAGGGCAGAAAGCAGGGTTATTCACAGCCCCTGTTCATCTTGCTGGCTGCCCACAATAATCAGGGAGGTAATATGGGAAGGTAGGAATGATGAATGCAACCATTTGAAAATATTTGCATCTCCTTCAGCCTCACTAGGAAATAATTGTTGTGGCAGTTTAGAGCTATTTGGGAACAAAATGCATTTAAATGAAAGTGAAAGGGAGAAAAAAAATATATTCGCAAAGCTATCTAAGAATTCAGGTAAGAGCCATTGGCCTGTGTAGAGAACAGTTACCAGAAAGCAATAAAGAAATGATGAGAAGAGAAAGCACTGGGTGAAGGGCAGGAAATAATCACAAACATCACTAAAGGATTGGGAGACAGGAATCTGGTTTTATGAGGGAAGCACTGAAGGAGAAGAGAGCAAGCCCAGAGGAAGTCAAATATTTAAGAGCAGGGAATGAGGGATTGGTAAAGATTCCTGACGGATGCAAAAGTAAAAAACTCCTCAGATATTACTTCAGGAAGGGGATATACAGCCAAAAGTAGGTGAACTTGCACCATGGAGGAGGGGATGGGATTAGTTCTGAACCTTCTACAGGCTGTGTTTTTAAGGTAGGAATTAAATACTCAGCTGAAAACAATATGGGTCACAAGCAAGACACTAACAGGCTTATGTTTACCGTGACATTTTTCAGGACCTCCCTTTGAGGCAAGCTGGTTACCTCCTTTTTGAAGCAGCCGGAATGCTTGCCTACAGACACAGCTGGGGACTTTTTTATTGCTTTCTCACCCAGGTCTGCTCCAGTGAGCTCCAGATGAGGTACAGCAAAAGCAAAGACAGGGCACCCCAGAAGTGTGACTTGCACTGGGGACACTGGAGCCAGATTTGCTGAATTGGCCTCTGTAGAAAAGATTTTGATTAGGGACCTGGCAAAATGCACTGATGACAAATTAAAAGGGAATTGCTCTAAACAGCATCTCCAAAGAGAAAGGACAAAATTGTCCACCAGCTGAGGTTAAAAAGCAGATGAGTCACTGGAGGAGATGAGTGTTTGGTTTAATTCATCATCTTTCATATACAAGAGATTATTTCTCTCCAAATGAGAGGAACAGGCTTCTGCTGAAGCACTATCTCATAACTCTGAAACAGTGGTTTCAAATCCTGGCTTTGCTGCATGTTTTTCCCAGAGCAGCGAACATAATTTAACTCACCCTGTGTTTCATTTTCCGCATGCAAAAATAAAATACTCACACGTCTACATTTACATTGGAGAGCCCTTGGAAGAGACTGGACATCACAGGAGGGTTGGGCTCATGCATCTGGTGTCCAGATTGACTGAAAGCCAAGGGAAGGATGGATGTAAAACACAGTAGCCCTATGTGGGTGGGTCAGGGTTGGTGCTACAAGGGATGACTTATTTTTCGTCTCAATGGCAACACCATAAAAACCTTTCTGACCAAGCCAAAGCTTTTGATTTTAGAGTGCCTGACAAAGTGTACTGAGTTGGGAGGGCATTCCAACAGAGCAGTTGGAAGAGCAATTCCAACCACTAAAACAGTTTCATCCATCCTCATCCATCCCTTCCCAAACAGTTTTTGAAGAGGAACTCATATTTCCGTAACAGGGAAAGTCTGTGCCTGCTGCTAATAAATTCCAGTCCCGTATTACAAATGGGCGGCAGTTCATAAGTAATGGCCTGACATCAACAAGATGAAATTCAGTAAAGTCACAAACAGAAATCAAACACGAAAACATGAGTCAGGGATAACTGGTTTGGCAGAATCACTGCAGAAACTGAGGTTATTTCAGACCAACTGAATCTGAACCACTACCATTGTGCTGTACGCACAAGGTTGATCCTGCTTTGGGATATTGCACTGGCAGACATGCTTCATGCAAGACATGGGAGATTAACATTCTGCTCTACACAGAGTTGAGAGATCTCAGCTGGAATATTGCAACCAGATTTGTGCGTCACACTGAGAAGAATGTGGAGAATTTGGAGACGGTTCAGAGAAGATCAACAAGAATCATACAAAGCATAGATAAAACATGATTTACAGGAAAAGTTTGGAACAAGTGGGTTCATTTCACTGTAGAAGCAGAGTCAGGCATTACCTGACTATAAGGAGAACAGGTTAACAGTCTCTGAATAGGTAAAAGCAGAAAATAATTTATAAAAAACCTAAACATCTTCCCAGGCTAGATAGACCTGCTTCTGCCATGGAGCAGGGGGATGAACTAGCTTTTGACCTCTTAAGTGCACTCCAAGTTTAAATATAGCAGCATATATCATAGGATGTACTATGATGAAATAAAGTGGCTTATTTGTTAAATACTGTGAAACAACATAAAGTAAATCTCAAAACGATTAATATGCTTAAAAAAACCTACCAAGACAGTATCTCCGTACATGTGGGGTGTACATATTAGGACATACAGGTATGTGGCTTGATAAAACATCAAAACCAATTACACTCAAAAATAGTGTTTGTCTCAGCAATTGCATTTCTTGTAAACATGTTTAAGAGCATGTTCATCCAATGAAACTAGTCAGGAATATGCATGTTGACCACAAGGAAACTTACTTAGCCTCATTCAGCTAATTATTGGTTTCTAGCTTGAAGCTTGATATCTTTATAAAATTTTAGCTAGCAGAGCAGCAGATGATACTCCTACTTTCCACGCAAATGCATAATCCTTTTCTGAAGGCTACTAAGCTCTTTGCCACCAAAATCAGTGGAACTCTGGCTGTTTACATCGGATCTGTGAAAAGCTTTGAAGATGAAAAGAAGTATGCAAGTGCTGAGTGTAGCTATTTTGGCGTGGAATCTAGACCAGAAACACAGACTGTTACACACAGATCCTATTGTTTCCCATCAAAAGTCATCTTTATCAGCATAAAGGCAGAAGCCAGCAAAACTCAGACACTCTGATAAAAAAAGAGGCGGTGGGTGGGAAAGTCTTTTGAGATCCAGAGGTCCTTTTCTTAGGATACTTTCAAAGACACTCTTAGTAGAAGGGTACAGTAAAATTTTACTTTGTGTCCATTGCTAATACTTTCTTGTATCAACTATAACTTCTTTTAAAAATAATTTTTATTTGTTCTGACATGGTTTTTTATCAGTCACTAGTATCAGGCTAGTATTTAAGGCACTCCCCAGCAGCATGAGTTTATGCAGTTGAAGAGGAGAGAGGTATGGAGTTTGAGATGAAGAGGCTATTTGTAAAGAACAGCTCAAGGTGATCAAGCAAAAATATGGGGTAGAAAGAGTGTTCTGAAGAATCCAGAGCACAGCAGATGAAAGAGAAAAGAGAAGCTTCCTGGCACAAATAAGAGAGAAGAGGTGTAAAGTTTTTTTTCTGTGGTTGGGCGGAGGTTTGTTGGCTTGGGTTTTAGAGGTGTTTTTAGTCAAAAGAGTCAAAGTCTCAAGGTCCTGGAAAATTCAAAAGAGAAAAAGGTAGCAAAAATGGCACTGGAAACAT
>VZZY01012309.1:0-11807 GCA_013400335.1 Eurystomus gularis
TAGGCCATTCTATGATTCTATTTTGTTCCCTCCTATAGTAGAGAGTATTTTAACTGGTAGATACAGGAATATGGTTATGTGAACTCCTGACTAAGAAACCTGTGCAGTAACCTAGTGATAAAATCCAATGAAATATTATCTGTTAACAAGATGAATAATTATGACAATAATATTTAACACTTCAACTTCATAACGTTCCAGAAAGGGAATCCTTCAAACAGATCTGTCTGCATTACACCCTTTTACTAGAAACCTTAGTAAAGGTTTTAGTCTGCCTGTACTCAGATATGTAAATAACCTAGTGGCATAATTAAATACATGCTTGTTCACCTCAGGTAAGGACTGACAAGCAGTCTTCAACAGGGCTCAACGCAATGACATGGCATGGCACTAGGTGTTTTGGTTCCTTTGTGGGACTAGATATGACAATGGCTTTCTAAGGAGTAAAATATTTTTTTCACACAGGTAAAGTCCTGAAATTAAAAGGAATGTTCAGTGGAATATATTCCACCCAGATTTATCATGCAAGGTAGCAGACACATGTAAATAAAATATAGGTCAGCAATTTTATGGCATGACAGAGGGCTGCATCTGCCTCTTAAAGCTTCAGTTCTATGAATGAAAAATTATGTTCAAACATTAAAGCCATCTCAGACAATGTTCTCATTTCTTTCTTATTCAGGAATCAAGTTCCCATTGGACTGAGTTGGTAATCCATCACAGTGCCCCACCAGGATCTTGTCCAGCTCTTCTTGAGATTAGAAGGCTCCAGCACAGAGGCTGTGGTCAGATGAGCTGGACAGAACAGACTGCAAGCATAGAACTTCGTAATTTCTGCCCAGACTGTAGTATAAATAAAGGTTGGTGAGAAGCAACAATCGGTAAAGATGTAGACCTACCAACCCAGGCAAATGTTCTATGGCCACACATGGGAAGAAGGAAGTCACACACTTTTTCTGCTGCTATAGATCAGGTGCAGGATAATGTTAATATGCAAAGTGTGAGCTCACCTGCCACAGACCAGGCTGTGCAGACTCCTAGCAGATCTCTCAGCTTTGCATTGCTTTCTTCCAGTGGATCTGTGTGTTGCTTGATGCATTATGAAACAGAAGTTACTGCCACTAGCTGGAGTCTAACAGCAGGGAAAGCATTGAGACTCAGGCTCTACATTCCGGAAGTCCTCAGCTTGATCTTCAGCCTCACTGTCCTCTCCTCAGCTTCATCTTCAGCCTCACTGTCCTCTCCTAGCAACAATCCTGAGGACTACCACACTTCCCTGTTCTACCATGCCGCATCATTGAATCAAGGTCATGGGCTCAAGTTGACCCCAACAGCAGTTTTCAGGGAGAACAAAGCCTCCAATAGAAACAGCAGTGCAATAGTACTGAGCATAGGAGGAACTGGCTAACCTAAGTCCTTTACCTACCTCTCACCACACAGCTCTCCAGAGTGGGACTCTTTTTGCAATGCCTGCTCCAAAGATAAGCACAGCTGGGGCTTGGATCCCACTGCTGCATGTATCCACAGGGCATAAGCCAATGAAAACTGAGAAATATGCATTACATCTGTTGCTGTGAAGACACCTCCGCAGCAAAATACTGAAGGTATCTTTTTCCTTGAAAATGGTAATAGAAGAGAGGTTTTCTCCTTCTTCTGAAATCACATCGTCCTCATCACCCAGCATTATCTGTCTCAAGGAGGTCTCCTTTGACTGAGATAGCCAGGGCAACACTGAAAATCCTGCTGTTTTCATGGAGGGAAGGAGGACTCTTCAAGGAATACTGAGACCTCAGAAGGTAGCATGGGAAGCGAAATCTACTTCAGAATACCTCCAAAAATGGTCTCCCTTCAGCTTTTTCTTGCCAAGGCTCACTAGGATTCCATGCAGTGCTGATATAGTATGAAATATAGCACTGTGCAGGAAACAAGCTCATTACTGTATGGGACCATGATATATAGATCAGGCGTCCATCCAGCCTGTCCCTGTTCATAGCAGAAGAAAATCAAGCTTTTATTATATGATCACAGTCCTTACAAAGAACTGTAATGCTTTATTAAAAGTCCAGAATACATTATACTCTCCAATTTGAATATCTATACACTGTAAGCTCTTTGACTTTTCTTTTGAATAAGGTTGTTTTTCAGTTCACTATTCCACTGCTGAAATGCTATTCTAAGCATTCTCTGCCTTATTTTGTATTCTATTAGTAACTATATATATATATAAAAAAAAATAGGGGAAACTTTCTATGATTTCAAACAGAGATACTGGGCTGTGAATTCAACAGGCCCTGTGCTCCCCCAGCTCTTCTGAGCATAACACCATGAAGCAACATGCACAACACAATGCACTCTTTCACCCAGACCTCCTTCTGTCTCACTAAACTGAACGCAGAAACAGTCTCCAAGGATAATAACTGCTTACAGCTTTTTTCAGAGGTGAATCTACCACACATGCCCCTATAACTCAATTTCCATGTAGCTTATATTAGCCACATTTTTGCTCTCCAGCTTCTTCCATTTTGCTATTATTACAAGCAACTGAGAGCCAGTTGCAGCTAGACTAAGGCATATAACTTGGGCAAGGCATATTATGGGCTTACCCAACTTGGAGTTTCTCTGGGTGACACTTCAGTAGTGAATATCTAAAATATATTTATTGTCTAAAAATCTAGAGGCCTCCGTACTGAGCAGAGTACAAGCACTGAGAGAAGTCAACCTTGCAGGTACACCGGCTATCCCCGGACCACCATTTTCTGCCTTCTAGCATTCCAGAAAAAATGTTCTCAGGGCATTCTGAGATGGGGGATTTGCTTCCTGCAGTCCAGCCCCTTGGCAATTTTGAGTACACTTACATACAAGAACAGCCACAGTTTCAGAACATGTCACACTGTTTTAATAGCACTTCCTCTCACCAACTTCCACGAAAATGTTCTGCTGTAGCAGCAATTCTCTCCTGCATTTAACCATGCTATTTCTTACAGTGCACCCTCACCATGTCACTCTGTTCCCACAGTCTGTACATTTTGCGTTTTTTCTTTTTCCTATACTCAAGCCATCAGCATCTTCTGCATTCTTCTGATGAAAGTAAAACCTTTTTTTCTGTCACATTCAAGACTTTTTATGTTGGCTACTGTCCCAATCCATTTCTGTACTGCATTCAGCTATTTCTAACATCTTCAAGGCTGTCATGAGATCCCACTGAGATCTGACTTATGATATGACACAGTCGATGAACTACAAGTTCCCCAAATTCCTTTATTTTAAAAAGCTTCAGAAAAGAGGCCAGAGGGCAGCTCTGTCTCTTAAGAGTCTGGTGATCCTACCATAAGCCACAGTTGCATCACATTAAGGGATCTCTTTTCAGCAGTAAGTTGCATGAATAAATTGTGCTTCATAACATAGTTTATTTTTGCTTCAGGCAGCCCGCATATACAAACAAGGGCAGAGAGACCAAACCTTGCTCCGGACAACATAGCTCACTCTCATAATGATCTGAGGATGATGGTAGCTTTGCACCAGCCACTGATCTTTGTTTGCCATCCAAACCTATGCTTATCCCCCCAAAACTCCCCAGCTCCCTATACCAGTAACAAATATTGCTATGTGCTATGTGGTTCTGTTCTAGGTCCGTTTCCCTCTCTTCTAAATGTTGTTGGGAGGTGCTGCTCTTCCAAAAAAAAAGCTTTTTCATTTCATTTCCAAAGTGATACAGAAGTTAAATACTTTTCTCATATGAAATGTCCAACAATAATGTACAAATTGGTGGGTAATGGGCAGATAGTACCATCCTTATCTTTGAATTTCCATTATTTTCCTCAGACCCCAAAACCTTACTTTAAAACTGTGGTTTTCTCCCCCACCTCTCCCCTTTTCTTTGTGGTTTAACAGATAAAGTCAGAATGGGAGGAGGTTTCACTGCTTTTGCTGCATGTAAAAACATTAAATTATTCTGTTATTCTGAGGCTCACTGATAGTGTGAAGAGGACAACTGAACACCAAGGATAGCATTTTCTTGTTCTGCTAGTAACGAAGAGCTTCTTTGGTTGGGTTTTTCAGTTTAGCAAATTGCTGATGCAATTGCATAGATACAAGCTCTTAAAGTTTTTACCTCAAAGTAAAGTTTTTACCTTCCCCCAAATAACATTCTCCTTTTACCTATTTTTTTTTATTTTTCCAAAGAAAGTAATTTCTAAACAACTGTTCAGTTTATATTGAAAGACATTAGCTCACATGCATTTCTCAAATCCTGTTTTCCATCTTATTGGTGTCCTAGTAGTACACATAAATATTATTCTAGAAATGTTACATATAATATTTTGACTCCACTACATTCCAAATGAAAAGAAAAGAAATTCAATTTTCATAGAATCACAGACTCCCAGAATAATGCAGGTGGGAAGAGGCCATCTAGTCCAGCCTTTCCAATTTGCTCCTAGCAAGGCTACCTTGAAAGTTACATAATGTAAACAAAAAAGGATTCAAAACACGAATGCTCATATAATTGCTTGTTTTACACTGACATTTTTACAATACGTAGTACAGCAACTACATCGTAGCCATAAAATGACACAAACACCCTACTCTGAGGACAGGCACAGTTAATGATCAATTACATATGCATATGTGCTACTATATGTGTACACTGAGGAGGCCCATGATGAATTGTCCCATCCCACAGCTGCAAGGTGGAACTGGCACTGGCACTCGCTGTTCCTACCATAGAAGAGCAGTAGGTAGGAATAACAAAGACAACTTGCTATAATGCATTTCCCCTTCAAAAAGTGAGAGGCAAATGCTCTCAGCCTTTTCAGCTGAGATTTAAGGAAGCCTGTCTTTCTAAGGTGCAGCTCACAGTGCCATATTACATTATCTTTTTAAGCTTGCTACAATAATAGCTGTCATGTCGTGTGATAATATTTGCAATAAACAGGTGAAATCCTTATTGTTGCACCATTAGTTAGCAACAGAATACCATGAGGCAGCTAATTAATCATGTTGCAAATTTGTCTCCAGGTTTTAAAAAATGATAGCTCTGGCCCATCAGAATAATTAGCAAAGAGCCATTCATTTATTACTGCAATAAAAAAGAATTACTTTCCTTTCCAAAAGGAAACAGAATACACTTTTCTTCTGGCCCTGATCTCCTACTAGTTTCACAGGATGAGCTCTAATTTTGTATTTGCTTCCTAGTACTGTAATTGTTAGAGATGTCACTCAAGTTGTACTTTATGTAGGAGCAACAGCACATGTTCCTGCCTGGCAGAGTTTGGATTATTCATGCCCATATTGCAGTGAATTTCGCAGGCTCTACAAAAACACATCTAAATTAGCAAGCTTTTCACGGCTTGGTCTTGCATTTTATGCACTTTGCAGGAAAAGGGAAGGTGCCATCTATCAAGCACCCATATTGAGACTTACTGTTATGAGTGGCTCTTATAAATAACTGATTTAAGGGTCCACGATATCTCAGACAATTGGTAATGTGACCTCATCCACCTCAATGTTATTAGAAGAAACTAGACAACTCTTACTCTATACAAACTGATATGAAATGACTAAATGGTCTCAACCTAAATTAAACTGCATCTGCTTGTCAGACCGAGCTCATTACTGCAGGATGCAAATTTCCCTGTGATCAAATGTCAATATCAAAACCTACAAATGGCATCTTCAGGAAAACAGTCTCAGTAGAAAACACATCTACAAATGGTCCTGGAAATTTAGATACATTAATACTGATGGGAGTCTTATTACCCCTGGTGGTCTTATTCAGACAGTGATGATAGACATCTGCGCACAAATGATACAGTGCATGTGACAACTTCCAAGATTTCTGTTCATGCCACACCACTTGTCTACACAGAAGACATGAGTCTTGCACGGCTGTCAAACCTAGGCTTTTCCATCACATACCATGTAAGCACTGAAAGAGCAGAGGAGGAATTACTCATAGATTTCATAAAAAGCAGACTCTATGTTTATGTAATTTTATGTGGTTGACAGATAAACACAGATGTTGCATTTTTAGGTATCATATTTGTAACACCATTTTATCAGTTCTGCTGTGCTTCAGATATGGAAAAACATGGTCTATTAATTCATTTTAATAGCCTGCAGATGAAAAAAATTTAAAAGATTTTTTAAAGGTTTTTTGCCAAAATGTGAACTTCTGTACACTTAGTTACTCAAAATTATGAGGCTTGAGAAAAAAATGGCATAAAAACGAAACTTTGAGATGACTAAAAATAGTTTGGAGTTTTTAAGCAAAATATTTTGAAGACTTTTCATGAACATAAAATATTTTCTAGCTGTGATTTCTACACAGAAATCTTTTTTTCCACTAGTTTGTGTTTTAGAAATGTTCTCCAAAGCCAACTGGAGAAATTCCTTGCTAACAGTTCATATTGCAGAGGTAAGGCCTTCTGCTTTTACAACTACAGTCATCTGGTTTCAGATATCAGGTGGGAGTAGGGGAGTGATTTTGGGGTCACTTTACTTCGGGTGGGAAAATTCAATTAAGAGAAAGTATGATTTTTCAGGGTTTGTGTCTTCTTCTGATAATTCATATGTATGTGCTCTTACAGAACTATAAAAGGCCTCCAGTGGTCATCTATTCCATCATTCTAGCTGGGGCACGACAGCCAGTATCTCTGCCAGGAAGCTGTTTGACTAGCCTTCTTAAAAACCTCCAGTGATGGAGATTCCACCACCTCCTCAGCTGTCCTGTATCTTGAAGAATGGAAAAAAGCCTTAGATATTCACCATAGCACAAAATAAATCATTCACTGAAAATGTCTATAAAGGGAGATTACCTGAGATACTGGCATTTATTGCTGATGTCAGGTTTTTGGCCAGATAGAAGCCATTCTATCCTACTCACAGAACTGAAATAAATTCAAATCACGCTGTGATGCTCAGCATGACTGGCATGCTGCTAATCAGCTTCCTTCCAGTTTTAACATGAAGGCTGTCAGGCTTACTTCTCTGATTCTTAATATGATAGCAAGCTTTGCTTCTTTCTTCCCTGGATTCCTCAACCTGATTTTTAGCTCATTCTTTCCCTTTATATGCTATAATGCTTTTAAACATTGAAGGAACTTGCTTTTCATTCCACTGTTTTGCCTTCTAAAACACATTTAAAACCACATTTTCGAACAGCAATATTTTCTTTGTCCCAGCTATGACAGGAAAACATCACCATTCACAGTCTTTGATGCTTGTCCTTCTTGTGATCCATTTTATTTTTTTTGTCTTTAATTCATGTCTACAATAACTATGGATAGTTTTTCTTGTTGTTTTCCTGACTCCTCACTAAAGTCACTCCTTTGGGAATTTTACATGAGTCATTTAGCACTGTGTGGTAGTAGAACAGCATAGGTACACTGTATTAATTCATTTTAATCTTTGGGAGTAAGAAAGTATGTAAGCATTGGTTCTCTTTCAACTTTAACCTTCAGATCAGTGGGCTGAAAACCCCACTGCTGCAGGATGGTACAATAGTATGTCACAAATCACAGGACTCTATTCTGAACTTAGTAAATGACATATGACATTAGCATTCATCACACCTAGGTATATTCCAATAAAACTCCCTGTACGCTCTCCTCAGGTTTTGGCCATGCTATCCCAGGAGATCAGACTTGGCACTGATAAAATCCGCTGATCTAGGTATCTTACTAATCTAAGGATTTGCTTAGAAGAAACAGAAGGAAATCTCCCTGTTTAAAATGTACCAGTAAAGAAAAAAAATGGGAGTTTGCCAGCTGTAGTGGAAGAGATCTGATGTTCTCAGAACTCTGCTTTCCCCACAGATCCTCTGATGAGTCCATTTTTTCCTCTCAGTTCCCATACTTTAAAATTTCCTTTCTAAGATCAAGCTGAGCTTTTATTGCTAGAGGAAGGGGAACTTCCAGGGTATATTCTTTCCCATGCAGCCCAACCTTTATCACACAAAGCTTACCCAGAGATAAGATGCAAAGGCTCAAATCACCTGACTGCTACTAGTACTGAAAGAAGACCTGCTCACTTTTTTATTGCATTCCCCTAGGTGGCCTCTGGCAGAACTGCTCAAGAGATCTCCTGACAGGCGAAGACTACAGTTGTCTTCCTTAGCAAGAACAAGTGTACATGGCTTGAACCTTGATAATCCCATCTTGTATCCATATTTCACCCTTCTGTCATTTTTTCTTTCCACTGACTGTTGCCTTGGCAATCCCTCCTGTTTACATGCTGCCTCAATGACTTAACCTTTTAATTGGTCAAGAATAGCCTTCCCAACAAATTTAGACCTAATCAAACACATCCACATGCATTATGCTCACTATAAGCTTTATATGCAAAAGCTTTATGCAGTCATAGAATCATAGAATCGTTTGGGTTGCAAGGGACGTCAAAGATCATCTAGTTCCAATCCCCCTGCCATGGCAGTGACACCTCCTACTAGACCAGGTTGCTCAAGGCTCCATCCAACCTAGCCTTGAACATCTCCAAGGATGGAGATGCCTAGGCAACCTGTTCCAGTGTCTCACCACCCTCCTAGTGAAGAACTTCCTTCTAATTTCCAATCTAAATATATTGTCTTCCAGTCTGAACCCATTACCCCTCATACTATCACTACAGGCCTTTGTGCAAAGTGCCTCTTCAGCCTTCTTGTAGGCCACCTTCACACACTGGAAGGCCACAATAATGTCTCCCTTGAGCCTTCTCTTCTCCAAGCTGAACAAGCCCAATTCTCTCAGCCTGTCTTCGTAGGAAAGGTGTTCCAGCCCTCTAATCATCCTTGTAGCCCTCCTCTGGACCTGCTCCAACAGGTCTGTGTCCTTCTTGTGCTGGGGCTCTAGAGCTGGACACAGTACTCCTGGTGGGGTCTCACCAGAGCGGAGCAGAGTGGTAGAATCACTTCCCTTGACCTGCTGGCCGCACTTCTTTTGATGCAGCCCAGGACATGGTTGGCTTTCCGGGCTGCACTTGCACATTGCTGGCTCATGTTGAGCTTTTCATCAACCAGCAGCCCCAAGTCTTTCTCCTCCAGGCTGCTCTAATCCACTCATTGCCCAGCCTATATTGGTGCTTGGGATTGTCCCAACCCAGGTGCAGGACCTTGCACTTGGCCTTGTTGAATTTCATGAGGCTGGCATAGGCCCACCTCTCAAGACTGTCAAGGTCCCTCTGCATGGCATCCCTTCCCTCCACTGTGTCAACCACTGTACACCTCCTGAATTGTTCTTCAGATCTCCTGAATAGTAGGTGACTGAAGAAGAAACCCAGGTTTTCAATTTGTGCGTCCTCCTCCTCATCAAGCTTTACATTAGAGTACTGCTTTGCAGTGTTCCTAGAGCAAACCTTATTGCATAGCCTTCACCTAGCCTAGCAACATTAAACATAAGAAATTATTACTGGACACACTGGGATAATGCTGGGGTCTGCATGGAAAGGGATGTGAGGAACCTGGAGTGACTTTGAAGTAGAACTCCCAACAATAAAGCCAGAATGGGGTACAACAAAGTAACCTACAGCTATTGCCTCTTTTGGGTCCCTACTCTCCTTGATTGAGAGAAAGAAGCAAATTAGGTACTCAAGGTGAACTCAAAAGTAAATTTCAAGATGGAAAACTGGTAAAGAAAGCAGAGATTGAGATGCTCAGGTACTATGGAGGGGAGGCAGGAAGAAGGGCTTGCATCCTGTCCTGGAGACTTTCCGCTCCAGTGAGGGACACCATGATAGCAAGGGTGGACGACAGCCACCAACTCTAGCCCTGCATTTCACCTGTGGGACAAGTCTAATCTCACCAGTTGGGAACTCAAGAGGTTTTTCATTCCCTTAAATACCCATTGTCAGGCCAGTGTCCAGGACTGGCATTCCAACCAGCCAGTCTGTTTAATCCCCTTCAAAATCCATGCTGTTTTTGCCCTCAGCAACAGCAAATGCCAGAGACAGCAGTCTGGACAGAAGAAATGGAACATTCATTCTTAACTCTGCTTCTGCCTGCATTTTCAATCCCACAAAAAAATCCATGAGATGAGCACTGCCATTTCCTTCAATAATTTTACTATTTAGTATTTAAATTACAGCAATGCTTTTGCTTGTGTACAAACACCAGTCTCTGTTCCAAAAGGAGTGTTTAGTTTAAATGTTATTCTATGTGTTTAGATTACCAGACAGGCTAATGAGGGCATTTTTACCATTTTCTAGGGTCTGGATCCTGTAACACCAAGGCTGCAGCCTTGCAGTGCTTTGTCATACCCTTGTGGGGTCACATCCACCCTGTCACGTCAGAGGCCTTAGGAGTTGTCATTTTCTCTCATCTGCAGTCCTGAAGTGAACCAAGTTCTCAGGAACCAAGGCAGAAATTATGCATCAGGAAACATCCTTCCAGTGTCTCTTGGAAGCTTGCAAAGTTAGGAACTCCATGGGGAAAAAAGTAAAATCCTTTCCAAAGCATTTAAGAGGACACAGAAGAGCACCTTTTAATGAAATTATAGCTGATAAGAGATTTCTACTTTTCCCCCATACTTGGTACAAACAAATTTGTTTTAGAACATTTTTCAGGAAAAACACCTCCAGAAGTCTAAGGATTCGAAAACCATGCTCACTGATCCACTGCACTTGGCAAAACTAAGTACACCTTGTTGTAGTAAAATTGTTGCACCTTTTCTCTCCGTTATCCATGATCAGACCATAAGATAATTTGCTGTTTCAGAACGTTCAACTGCCAAAATAAAGCAAGGCAGACTCTTCCCTCTCCTTCAGCCAACACATACTCTTTCTTTCAGTCATGACTTCAGGATGTTTAACAGTCCTATAGTTTACCACAGCGCATTTCAAGGACTGATCCCTGCGCTCTACCCCCAACAAACTCTTTTGAGGTTCTATGCATCTCTCATTTGGCAGCTTTTAAGCAGGTCAATCCCTGGCACTTGTATTCACAACATGGGTGTGAATGAACCTTTAGCTTGCTTCTTGCACAGCTGCCCTTGCATTTATTCCCTGCCAGCCTGGATGTGTTATATCTTTGCTTAAACCACTTTTTCCTCTTTCACAGTGACACCTACAATAACTGAGTCATGGTAACATGTACACATATTTAGTATCTAAAGATAAATGGAGACCTGTTCAAACGCAGCACAGACCTCAGCAGCACGACTCTCTTGTTGCACCCTCATGGCGGTGTGTCACACCCTCATCTTGTCAGATCCACTGGAGGCTGCACACTTCTTGGGGCAGAGAATGTGTCATTTTGTTCTGTGCTGCATGGAGCCCAGCAAACTTAGGCAACGCTCAATGGTAATTAATGGTATTAACTGTCTCTGCTGCTGCAGAGAGCTACCACCTCCACCCACCCAACTGCACCTGCTGAAGGCAGCTCCAGCTAGGCCAGGGCTGAGGGGTGTTTGGCATGGCAAGCAGCACTCGACGGCGCGCAGCTGGACTGGGCAGAGAAGAGTTTGGACAACCAAGAAGAACCAGTAACAGGTAACTGCGGCCTGTTGGGATCACCCCGTGCAGGCTGCTCCCCGGCTGTCCCCGGGGGAGCAGGCCTGGGGTCCCGGACGGCTCAGGCTGTTGGGGCTGGAGTGCTGCCATGGCCCTGCCACATGGCACCACCCCGGGCCCAGGTACTGGGCAGCGAAGCCGCCTGTTCTCTTCTGGACACACTCCACTAACGTAAACCTGGTGAGGAGGGAAGGAAAATGGGGGCAAAAAAAACACCCAAAGAGGAACTAGGCAGCAGCACATGTTCCTCTCACCGTCGCTCCACTGCCAGGCCTGGCCTGGCCTGACCTGGCCTTTCGCGGCCGCCGGGG
>VZZY01012312.1:0-71759 GCA_013400335.1 Eurystomus gularis
TTAGGAGAGACAGGCCTGCAAGGTGGTGTGGTGGAGTTGCTCTTTATTTGAGAGAGCAACTGGAATGTGTTGAGCTCTCCCTGGGGGCGGACAATGAGAGAGTTGAGAGCTTGTGGGTGAGGATCAAAGGTCGGGCTAATATGGGTGATATTGTTGTGGGGGTTTATTACAGGCCACCTGATCAGTACGGCACTGCACCAACATTGCTCCCTCCACACCTTCTCATCTGGCCACCCATTTTGCTGGGCACCTCCGCCGACAAATCCCTTTTCCATTCGTAATAAAGTTAGGGTTGAAAGAAAGAAAGCTCACAGCTCCAGGGACACTGCAAAATAAATTTACTGTGTTCAGTGCTGTGCACCATGGGTGAGAGAAAAAGGTGCAAAAAGAAGAAAAGCTTTTTCCTATCTTGCTACTTTCTGTGCCTAAAGCAGGCCAGGGAAATATTCTTGTCTTTCCTGTTAGTGCACAGGAAAGTAACTACACTGAATCTTTCCCATGTATTAAATAGTACCCGATGTCCAAAATCAACAGAGAAATATATTGGGAGCGAAGCATGCTTTGCCCAAGGTGTTTTCAAGTGTTTGTCTCCATTTCAAGCCAAAGCTGAAACACATAAAAGAAGTAGTCTTCCAAGGCTGTGTGGAGTGCCATAAGCTTTGTGTCTGGATCAATGCGAACCATGAGGAGAAAGGCTCACTCAGCTTGTATGTGGGACATCCTATCCCATGGACGTTATCATAGTTTTATTCTGGAGCAGGATCTACAGGCAATAAAAGACATCACAAGTATATGACACAAAAAGAAGAGAAAAATTTAACCTGTCAATTTTATTTTGGTGACAGGTTATCTACTGGTGCAAATCCATCCACCGTGAGTAATATCGCTTACCTGTCCAAGATGGCAAGTGGGCTTATTGGTGTTCATCTGAAACAGCGTTAAAAATTAGCTTATTTATTTATTTCAGAATTTATAAAATTGATTTCTTGGCAAAATAGCCCTTTATTTTGTATTTTTTCCAATGCAGCATAACATCAGATGGTGACTTTAGTTTTAAACATATGGATTTTGTTTTCTAATAAAATTATTGACATTTTAAAAATACAATTAATTTAATGTACCAGTGTGAAATGTCTGAAGTAATGTGAAAACACAAGGGACACTCTACAGGACTGTGCAAGCCCACCCTGAGTGCCCTGTTGGATTAGCGTCACAGACCTGACCAGGGATGGACCACTGAAGTGTTCTATGCACTTCAGGGGTAAAAATCTCATATGCAGTCAGATCTCTGAAGTCTTTTAAAAGGTGAATGTCAAATTTATTGCTACATTAATCTTGAATCTTAGCAGTCACTCATTATTATTAAAAGATACTTGCGAGCAGTCAGTAATAGCATTGGTTACTTTTCTTAATGTGCCTTCTCCTGCATGCTTTCTGGAATTCCTCACTTCCACACACACTAAGTACCTGCAAGTATTTACGTGCAAAAGCTCCTCAGTTTCCAATTATTCATACTGTTCTTTTATTCTTCTTCTTGAAAACAGATTTTGAAGGAGCGTTCAATAGCTGACTCATTTCTGAATCATCATTAATTTCAGCCCACTAGTCTTTTTTTAATCCTCATTTTAATACATGGGATTTAAAGTTGTTTGTTGTTTTCATTGACCTTAGGAATGCATTGAGTTGGTTGAAAAGAAGCATTATGGAGGGTAAGAAAGGATTTTGCCATCCAGAACTGCCCTCATTACAGCCCTGTTCCACAAATCCTCTATTGCTATAAGAAATTCAAGAGCTAATTCTTAAGGTCATCCAAACATGAGCAGGTCTAGAAGACCTACCATTGGATGAGTTGTCATTATCTCTGATGCTACAGATGATGCTACTCAGAAAGGGATGAACTTTGCTAGCTTGCAGTCAATTTGAACTTGCAATAAAAGCCAGTATTGGTATTTATTGGCAAACAACAGCAGACAATGCATTGAACAAATAGACTCCTGTTGTTCCTGAAAAGCTTCAGGAGTGCTGAAGGTTTCAACAAATGTAAAATTGCAGAACAAAACTGCTGTAGCAGCAGGGATGGATGGATGGATGGATGGATGGATGGATGGATGGACGGACAGATGGACGGACGGACGGACGGACGGATGGATGGATGGATGGATGGATGGGCAAACATTCAAATTCAGAATAAAAATGTATAAAATCAACATACGACCTAAATTATTTAACTCCTAAAACATCTGATTTGGTGAAAACAGTTATCATAACAGAATGAAGAGTGTACATATGGGAAAGCTTTGCAAGACACTGGCTCTTAAGTATTGTTTTGAAAGTTGAATTAAGAGGGAAAGGCAAAAAAAGACATGGGAATAGCCAGGTCACCTCATCATTATTATTACTATAATCTGTTACTAGTACTGGAGCAATATTTCTGTTTTCATTGGTCTTGTTATTTAAGTCAGGACTTCAGTACAAACTCTATGATTATACATATTGCTGACATATATTAGCCCTTGCTCTAGTCTAAGGAGAGACCAGGGATGTCTGGCTTTCTGGGGAAGGAAATTCCAGCAGAGATGGGGCCAGCTCACCCTGAAGCTATGCTCTAAAATGCCATCCAGACACAAACAACTCAAGGCATGACTCACAACTGTGGCAGAGAGGCTGATGTGCTGGCAAGAGCAGACCACAGAATGCAGTGAAGAGGACCAGCAGGTTCGGGCAGAGGTATGCTCTCCCACTGTTCATTATGAATCAACAGTCCACCTCAGAGCTCCAATGTCCCCGTGTAAGTGAGCCAGGCTAGCAACCCACTTTTGTTATCAGGGAGACACATCATGAGAGATGCAGTAAGTAGGGTCACCAGCAGCTGCAGGGGACAAGTGACAGCTCTCTCCCACAGGGCTGCTTATGAACCTTCTGTAGGAAAGCTCAACAGCCATGGCTGAAGGTATATTGAGTCACCTAAAAGCTGGGTATTCTTTAGAATGCTTTCTGGCCTCGTCTGGAACTGCATTAACACTTCTGTGAAAATGCCATCTGAGCTATGGAAGTGACACAGCTCAGTAGATGTATAAGAGATCCAAGTCTGAGATGTAGTATAATACTAATTTTAGAGCTATAAGCTAATACATAGAATCAGTATTCCATCAATGACATGATAAGAAAATAAATATACATTCAAGTAAGATTAATTAATTTACTATTTTTGCAGATAACAGGAAGACCACTTGTTTATTATGCAGCAGTATGTCCTATTGAGAAACATGAAACTCCTGATGATTTTGGAGAAGAAAATGCTGCATTTTTATATAAATGTCCTATAGCATAACACATCTGAGATTAACTATTTAGATATGACAGTCACTGACTCAGAATGTCTCTGGTTTAAGATGCATATCTATTATAATTATTTTAGAAATACTTCTTATTTTTTCCCCTACATCACATAGATCTTATTCTGACAAAATCTCAAAGATTCCATAGCAATACTTTGTCTTCACCTGTATTTTGCAGATAACAATCTCTATATAGCCTTTCACACACACACACAATGGTTTGGGTTGGAAGGGACCTCAAAGATCATCTAGTTCCACCCCCCTGCCATGGCAGAGACACCTCCCACTAGACCAGGTTGCTCAAGGCTCCATCCAACCTGGCCTTGAACACCTCCAGGGATGGAGCATCCTCAACCCCTGTGGGCAACCTGTGCCAGTGTCTCACCACCTTCATAGCAAAGAATTTCTTCCTTACATCCAATCTGAATCTACCCTCTCTCAGTTTAAAACCACTAAACCTTGTCCTATCACTACAAGCCCTTGTAAAAAGTCCTTCCCTATCTTTCCTGTAGGCCCTTTTAAGTACTGGAAGGCCACTATAAGGTCTCTCTGGAGAAAGGAAGGCAGAAGGAACAGAGGGAGCTGTGTGGACTCAGCAGAAGCGGTGCCGGCCAAGACTGTTCCACTGATCTACTGAAATCTGCTGGCCTGTAGCCTCCTGGTACTCTTGATCACTCAGGACTTATTCTCTTTTTTTTTTTCCCACTAAATCTGGTAATCACTTTACAGAACCTTTAGAATGTATAAGCAATAAAACAGTGCTTCAGCCCCATTAGAAGTCAATCCCAGCCTTTCTCTTTCCAGTCCCATACCACAACCACTAGGCTACATACCAGAGACACCCAAAAAGCAGTCTGTGTCCAATGAGTGGGCCAGTCTGGAACTCTTTCACCATGGGGCATAGGTGGTTGGCTGAATAGGAAGCTCTTGCTTAACCATCAACTTCAACCTCCTGGGCTTTCCAGTCTGGAAAGCTGACTTCCACTTACATCAGTGGAAGTCAACCCATGCCTCAAGTAGCTCCCTCTCATGGAGGAGGGGCAAGGTCCCAGGAACAAAAGTGAGACCATAAGTGCAGTGACACTTTGACTGGTCTCAGAGTAAACCAAACATAACCCAAATGCGACGCACAGTCTGTCAAAACCCACACAATATCTCCACTGTGCTGCACTTGGTTGTGCCGTATATGCCATGGCCAGGTTTTGTTTGATGCTTTAGAGTCCTGACTGCATGAGGGAGAAACCACATCCTGATTTTCTTAACCTGGGACTGCAACATGGAGTTTTCAGACCTAAGCTAAGGGCCGCCATCTCCTGCAGGGCACTGCTGGTGCATTAGGCAGGGCTTGGGCTCAAGAGTCCACCCTGTACATACTGCAGACCTGGCCAAAGAGATGGACAAACACCTTAGAACACATATAGCATGCCTGTGTGTTTCCCATAACCACTCTCCACCCTCCGCGCCCATGGGCATACACAAAGAAATTATTTACCTTCTCCAAAAACCAGTCTCTGCCCTTACAGACCACCTTGGTATTGGTGCAGAGGGGTTTCATGAAGGAACTGCTCAGCCTCAAAATTCAGGTGCACTTGTAGCAGGATTGTTTTCTTTTTTCTTCTTGGTCGTCTTGAACTGTGATTAAGTTATGCTTTAACAGTTCACAATAAAACTATTAATTAATTAGAAAGTAAGATATATACATAACACTGGAGAAAATGACATGTAATTCAGACCTATATTGACAGTTTCAGCTAGAAAGAACCTCAACAGTGTTCCACACTAGAGATAGGCAAAATGACAATATATTCCACAGTGAAAAATTGGTAGATTAAATGTAATGTTATCTTTCTGCTATATTGTTAAAATATTTGAAATGCCTTAATTTGCCAGATTGAAGGATTTTCTGTTTATTCTGCAACAGCTAGTAGTCTACTCCTAAATTATTTTTGTGCCAGGGTAGACAGGACTTGTTGATAATGGGAACTCAACATAGGAGGGCTTGGTCTTTGTAGGGTACATGATCCTAATGCATACAGAAAACTGTGGGTTTAGGGCTGCTGAGTTTTTCTTTTTTTCTTTGATAAACAACTAGAAAATATCATAAAAACAGGTAGTCATAGGTCATTATGTCTGCTTGATTATATATCTAAAAGTAAAGAAATGCCAAGTAACTGCAGTGTCTTCGGAATAAGGCTCCATCTTCCATAGTTATTCTGACAGAAGGACTTTGATAATGCCATTAAAGGGCTTTTTGATAGCCTCAAACAAGAGTTGGGTAAACACAAGGCTCATGCTCTTAAACTTCCCACAGTCTGTTAAAAAAATTCACTAGTTTGGCTATTTCTTCATTGGTTTCAGTGGAATTACCATGATTTATGGCCCACCAACTTGTCTGTAATGATCCCCAAACCAGCTGGCTTGTTATTGTTATTCAAAAGCATGCCTGACTTGGTGAAGTTGCAAACTTGCCTCCAAAATACCTTTACTGGTTAACAATTTCTCTTAACACCTGAGAATACAACAGGTTTTTCTTCCTTCCTGGATGATCTTCCCAGTGATGGAGCTCAGACATGTCAGAGTTAGCTCTAAGTATGCTGACACAGCTATCACATAGGGCAAAGGTGCCAGTTTTGATACTACAATAAGTAATGTGGCTTTGTAACGAAACCAGAGGCCCAAGGGCCTTTCCACCTCCCTGTTTGATGAAAACTTGCCTTGGAGCAGGAGGAATTAAAAGGGAGAATGTTCTTGTTTCTTCTCTATTGTGAGAGGCAAGGGTAAAAAAAAAAACAATCTTTTGGCAAATGCCAATTATTTTTGTGTATTCTGAACTAGTTTCATGTTGAGGAAGAAATTATTCCCTTGAAGAACTTCTGCCTGCTGTTCACAGGAGAGTGCTTAGACTTGCACACAAGAAACAGGACTTGTTGAAAATGTAGGCAAGTCATACAGCCTTGGAGTAGGGAGTATACCAAGATAGAGGCTCACTTAATATGACCTGTGGCATTGCTTATGTTATTATTAATTTGGGACTGTTATGAAGGCTAATGTCTTATTACCTCCTGCGAAAATCAAGCAATCAAAATCAAGCAAAAGATGCTCTCATCAAAAAACCTGTAATGTAAAATCAATGTATAGAAATAAACACCAAAACAACAGAAGTAAAAGTGAAACATTAGCATGAGCTGCCTGACTGAGTCTATATGCCTAAAGCAGATCAGGAGTGTTTCTAGAACTGCCACTGTACTTATTCAATGTTAAAACACTGTTTACAGAAGGAGAAAGACACATCATTATTTTCTCTGTGTGAAATTCTCGGGGTTTCTGGAACTTTGGTTTTTCTTATTTCCAGCCCTAGGTGCAATATTATTATCATCTGTACCAGAGAAGCTTCCATTCCTGTTCACTTATAACACACAGTTTCCCCATATCTGCTGGCAGCTTATAATAGGAGCTGTGATGGTAAAAAACAATGTCTAAATGTGCTTTAATGGTCATTGTCTTTAAGCAATAAAATGGTCACAGCTCCATCTGGAAGACAAGGTTACGAAGAAATTCCTTTCAGTGAGTACCGCAGCAACCATTCCCTGTTCCTGTTCTTATGCTTGTATGGGGCAGATGGTAGAAGAAAGGTCGGAAGTTCTTTTAATATGGAGAGTCCCCCTCTTTAGCTCTCTGCTCTGCTACTTTCTCAGATAAAGTGTGGTAGATATTCTTTATATTAGCATAGTGCTCTCTTCCATGTCCCAAGGAAGTTTAAGACACCCTTCAGAAAAGAAAGCAAAGTGGCTATGATGATGGAGACAAGACCTGCAGTGATCTTACCAGGCATGTTTGCTCCCATTGCAAAGGTATGTCATGAAAGCTTTCAATGAAATACCACCCTTCAGGTACTTTTAGAGACTTTTTTCCCCAGTAATGACTGTTGGAAGTCATTCATCATTATTGAAGTTTCTTTCTGGACTAGGATGTCTGTGGAAAGCTGTAAATTTGCAAGTTTTCAGTACTGTATTTCAAGGCTTACTGGAGGTTCCTCAAACAAGCAAGAAAATCTATAAATATCTGATATAAATGCAGTGGTCATCAGGATAAAAATGCCCTGCACACATAAAAAAAAAAAAAGTCAAAGAAACTTAAACATCTATCACTTTATTGCATCAGTTCAGAGTAATTTTACTGAAACCCAGTACTGAGTTGTGCTGCAAAATTAATACACCATTTTCTTTACTTTGCATTCCATGTTGGTTGCTTAAGGTGTCAAGCCAAACCCCAGAGTCATGATGCAGTTCTTGTTCAGAGGGTACTCACTCATGGCCCCAGCACTCTCATCTGAGCATGGGCCATGGGCTCCAGTCTGGGA
This sequence comes from Eurystomus gularis, assembly GCA_013400335.1. NCBI lineage: Eukaryota > Metazoa > Chordata > Aves > Coraciiformes > Coraciidae > Eurystomus > Eurystomus gularis. The sequence continues at coordinate 7,699 of VZZY01012312.1, forward strand.
CAAAGAGCTCTGGTCATGAACCACACAGTAAAGGCCATCAGATTAAATGGGCAAGTGTAACTTGATTGGCCATTAGCTGTAGGACTAAATACAGAGGACTTGAAATAAAGTCAGTGAAAAATGGAAAAGAAGCTTATTGTGGCTTTCTTCCTTTTAATTTTTCATTCATAATCAAATTTATGACACTTGAAAAATTTTGGCTAGTCCTACTGTTGGTCTAGAAAGGGACTGAGAGTAAGAGGATGGGAGAGTTCCCCAAAATTTTTAAAACCTTTTCCCCATATTGTTTCAGATGAGGAGAGGAAGAGGATAGGGTCAAGCAAATTACAAGTCAGTGTTTCAAAGATATTTTTGAACCCCCAAAATGTAAACTAGCTGTTGAAGTCAGTAATTAGACTCCTGTTGTGCTTAGAAAATCTGAAGCATAGGCAAAGTTATGAAAAGACCTTGTTTCTTCTTTACATAAAAGTCTCCTCACTCCCCTCTGAGGTTCTTGCACCAGGAAGAATGTCTTTTTTGTGGGCAGTATCTGGTTCCTTGCTGGTTGATCTTTCTGTATTTTTAATACCTGTCATCTCTTTGCCATCTGGCTTGAAGCGCTTCATTATTAAAACAGAGAGCACTATGTATAAGAGACAGCATCCTGCTCGTAGCCCTGCGATGAGGCCAAGGTAAACATTTCTAGAAAAAAAAATGTGACAAAATGTTTATATTAATAAAGCTTGCCAATTCTGAGTGGAATCAAGGAAGATATCAAATACACTTTTACAAAACCATCTATTGTCAGCCATGTGTTGCTCCATATTTTGAGAAATAACAGACAGAAAGCAAACCATCTCATGACATCTAGCTCCAGGCAGGTTCTTACCAGGTCCTATACTCCTAGCAGAACTGCTCCCTGTCTGAAGAGTGCTCCCACTCAGCAGACTGTATTTTAGAGCTGGAGCCAGCCAGGACATTTTGCCTGTTGCCCCAGCCTTCCCCCCCCACCCCTTACTGGCAACACTGGGCACTCCTGTCTGCAACTTTCCATGAACCACCAGTCATCTGGGTCCCCTCTCCAAGTGGATTTTGTGAGATGTCTTATACCTTAGGAGGTAGAGAAATGAGGGACGATTAAGAGCATCTTCAGTGCTACACTTACTCCATGTTTTTTCAGCCTCCCAAAAAGCCAAAGCATCACAGAGTTTAGTGCACTAAGGCTTCAGTAAAGGAACAAATTCTGGCAATGTACGGCAACATACTGCAATGTCATACAGAATCACAGAATTATTGAGGGTGGAATAAACCTCCAAGATCATCAAGTCCAGCCTATGACCCAACACCATGACATCAGCTAGACCATGCCACTGAGTGCCACATCCAATCTTTCCTTAAACACTTCCAGGGATGGAGACTCCACCACCTCCCTGGGCAGTCCATTCCAGTGTATAATTGCCCTTTCCATGAGGAAGGGCTTCCTAATATCCAACCTAAACTTCCCCTGGTGCAGCTTCAGGCCATGCCCTCTTGTCCTGTCACTAGATGCCTGGAAGAAGAGCCCGATCCCCTCCTGACTACAACTTCCTTTCAGGTAGTTGAAAAGATTGATAAGGTCTCCCCTGAATCTCCTCTTCTCCAGGCTGAACAACCCCAGCTCCCTCGGCCTCTCTTCATAAGACTTTCCCTCCAGCCCCTTCACCAGTCTCATCGCTCTCCTCTGGACCTGCTCCAGCACTTCAATCTCCTTCTTGAAATGAGGGCCCCAGAACTGCACACAGGACTCGAGATGAGGCCTCACCAGTGCTGAGTACAGGGGGAGAATTACATCCCTAGTCCTGCTGGCCACACTATTCCTGATACAAGCCAAGATGCCATTGGTCTTCCGTGCCACCTGGGCACACTGCTGACTCATGTTCAGCTGGTTGTCAACCAGTACTCCCAGGTCCCTCTCTGCCAGGCCGCTCTCCAGCCACTCATCCCCCCCATCTGTAGCGCTGCATGGGGTTATTGTGGCCAAAGTGTAGGACCCTGCACTTGGCCTTGTTGAACCTCATGCCACTGGCATCAGCCCATCGACTCAGCCTGTCCAGGTCCCTCAGCAGCATCTCCCTACCTATACGTCAGAGTAAATCAAAATTGTTTGGCTTATGATCTATTAAAGCCTAGTCAAAATAAGGAGTTTTGGTGCTTTTAGTTTCCTAATCAGTCTATTAACAATTTACACGGTCAAAGTATACCTTGGTCCTTGGTGCTCAAAGCTGCCTTAGAAGTCAAATTCCCACCCCCTTACTGAAGATTTCAGCTTACCTGAATGCTTTCGTGTCATATACCCGGCAAGATCCAGATCCCCCACAGTTTTTTATCCCCCATTTCAAGCAGGTCTCATCTATCAAGGCACCAAAATAAATAGGGGCTGGGAGTCCTCCTGCAAAAAAAATTATTGCATGATCTCAGACATGAAGATCTCAGAGTTTAATGTCACAGTAAAGAAATAAGGAAATGAATCTCATTGTTTCTGAATTACGGCTGCATAAAATGGGACCAAACATCAAGCTCCAGCTTTGAGATTCCAAGATTTGTGAAAATATTTAAGCAACTACCCAAAGGGAGTTGAAAGAATGGAAGATTATATCATTATTATATTTAGTGAGGGAAATGTTACTAATTCTAGTTTAATGGCAGTTTTATTAGAATTATAACTTCTGTTTTTTAAAGAAATAATATAATCCACATTTCTTTTTCAGTCCCTGCTGTGGAGTTACGTGCTATGACATATTTGTTTATACTAATGTGTCTATTCAGGTATTACACAACAGTTTACCATTAAAAATGGTTAGCTGAGTGCAAAGGGCTGAAATTAAGCACTTGCTCAAAATCAGCCAGGTAATAAGTGTATTACTTATGCAGTACTGAAAGAATTCCTTTTAGACAGTCATAATGCTTTAATATAATCAGTAAGCTATTCCAGGTATAATGTGCACTTCTGTGAAGAAAATTATTTCATAAAAGCACAGGATTGATTCTCTGCAGCATTCAGCTAAAATATGGAGATTAGGAGAGAGATCCATATTAGGACTTGGGCTAGTCTGTGTGGGGAAGATTTCAAAAATCAGCAAACAAGTGAAGATAAGGCAAGATTTTGCTACATGCCCAAAGACTTGAATGATTATTTATTGCAGATAAACACAAGAAAGAAAATAATAGGCAGAGTACATGGTAGCTCTAAGTGAAAAATGGCCAGCAGAGGGGAGCATAACTGTTAAGGATATCCAGACTCATCAAGCTCAGTAGCTGTGTACATGAATTAAGAAAAAAAAAAGTACAATGAAATTTCCTTCCTTTGCTTGATTCCTTTGCTGCATAGAAAAAAATCTGAAGAGATAATCATAATATGTAATTACATACTAGGAAACATACAGCAAGCTCCTCCAAACATTTTGAAATGCATAGTCTGCTTACAAAGAAAAATTTTGGAAAATTTCTTTTGTTCTCATCTGGAGCAAAGGCATTGCGCTGACTAGCTTTTGTCCATCTCTTTGACTACCTACTTGAAGCCCACAAAGAAATGAAGTTTTACCTAGTACTCTACCACCTAAAGTTTCAATCCCAACAGCAAAGGATTTCAGGTCTGGTGAAACAGATCTAAAAGGAAACAAAAATAGTACATTGTTTGGGTAAACAATAGAATAATGTAGCTATAGTCGCACTGTGAACACCTGCGCTTGCCCCATTGCAGGAGTGCTGTGGCTTACTTAGCATAGCTCACTCAAACCCTAATTGAAAACATTCACCACAGTTAGTTAATGTTCAGATGTAGAGCCTCCCTCCCTTGACATCAGTGGATGAAGTCTCATTGAAATAATTGGGAAAATCAACAGAAACTGATCTTGAACCCAAGGAGAACAGATTGTAAACATTTTTGGGAGGGGATGCACAGGAAGATGAAAGCGAACCAACTAAAAGTAGTCAGTTCATGCCCCTAAGTTAAGCTCCAAGAAGCTACCTTGCTTTAGAAGAGGCTGTGTTGTGCAGTGGTGAACAGAGGGAACGAGGGTGTGCAGTCCTTGCTCACTACAGGCAGGTAAAACCCATCTCTGTCTCTAGCATTTTACAGAGAGAGAGCAAATGTGAATTACTTGGCTACAAAAGGACCTCATTCCTACCAGAAGAGAAAACAGCCTGTGCCCATCAGATGAACTGGAAGAATTGACACAAAGCAGAGGGGAGTACTGAGCTGGCACAAGGGCAGGAGGGAAACTTGTTAGGGCCAGCCTGTTTCCTGAACTGCAGGTTATACATCAATATGTCGTCTTCTCAGCATTGACATAAAGGTTCCTCATTGTACAGATTAGTGTTCTGAAAACTGCCCAGCAAAGTTAAGCCTTGTCCATAATCCAAGCATGTGGTAAGAATGGCTGCACTTAGAAATATTCCAGAAGAATCAGCAGCTTAGCCAACACAGTTACCTAGTCATGTGCACTGACTACTGAAGATTGCAATTCACCCATGAGCATGAGTGGAAAGAAACTTCCATGCAAAAGGCACAGAATATTGTCTTCTGAGTGTAAAATAGCAGTGCTGCTTTACCACTGAAGGAATAAAAATTTTTAAAAAATATTGCTGCTGACATTGTTCTGTTTGTATCAGCTTGGCAAAAAAATGAGAGTATCAGATTTCTTACACACAGAAAACATTCTGAGGTAAGAACACCTAACAAAGGTGAATGTTTTTCTCCTGACTAATGTGAACAGCACAGTCACCTTGGATACGCCTTAGCACCGCACCTTATTTCAAGCTCATTGCTCTGTTAAAAACATCTCTGTCACTAGAAGTGAAAACCAACGATCAGGATCAGCGTAAGGCCCACCCATTTCATCATCAAAGTATGTACTCAGCCTTAAACTGGAATTAAGTTAGTAGACAGGCATTTTGCTGTTCCTCTGAATAGAGATGGATTTCAGAGTACAGGCAAAGATTCAGGGCCTGAATTTCATCAGCATGCCATTCCTCACAATAGGAATGAAATTCTATTTCTCTTTCCCCAAGCTTTATGGTCAAGGTAAGGTAAAATATTTCACCTAAACATAATCATATATGTAGGAGTGCCTCCTAAGGCTAAAATAAATGCACATGCAGTCTGTAATGCTAAAAAGTAAGGAAATGCTTTGGTACAGCTTTCTCTTTGGCATTGTCCCAAAACTGCAGATGAATTGCCAAGTTCATGCCCTTGTCCTTCCACACAGCTGCAGTTGTGAAATACCTGAAAGGAGAAGATGAGAATAATTTATTTTATTAGAATTCAGTGGCACAAAGCTATTTTAGCAGCTAGAATTTTCACTCCCAGTAGCAGGCGGGCTCTTGTTTACACTGAAAATCATCTTTTGCAGACTGAGGGCCAAGTTCATTGGTATGCTCCAGCCACTGTGAGCTGCTCCAGAGACACAAAGCGACTCTGACTCTAGTTTCAGCCATGCCATTGCTAGGACAGAAGGTGCTCTGTGTATGCTTAAAACGGGTCAAAGCTATAAAGTTCAGACGTGAACTATTATCCAGCCATTCTGCTCAGGAATTCTATGAAGCAGACGACTAACCATAAAAATCCAACACTGCAATCACGCGTATCTATTGTTATGTATCTAAAGCAGCAATGGACACTGCATTGAGAGTGGGCTGTTTCATAGTCTTTGGAGTTGGCAGTAAACATAGATCTGAAAGCCAATTTCCCTGAAGTGAATAAGAGAATACTGCTGGATATATGGATATAAGCCTGAAAATATTGCTTGTCTTTTTAAGTATTGTTATATGAAGACAATTCTGCCAGAGGAGACAACCATTTGCACACACTTCTCCAAACTTACTCTTTTTAATGATCTTGCCCAACTGGATTGTTTGTGAAACCAGCACTCACAATTTTATAGAGGTCTGCTGCACAGGAGTTGACACTATGAGAATTTGCTAGTATAGCAACCAGACTAGTAAAGGTCTTCTAAGTCAAACCCTTCTTAACTGTGTTATACCTACACAGTAAGAGAACTACTGAGAAACTTAAAGCCAAATTTATGGTCTTCTTGCTGAGAAGAAAATAAATTTTTAAAAAGTAGAAATAAAAGCATTCAAGAAATCTAAGTTAAGAGTCTGAGGTTTTTGTGTCTTTCCTGAATAGCTCACTTATCCCACTCCAACTCAGTTTCTAAAAGGTTAAAGCATACAAAATGGGCATTTGTGTCTACAGGATTTCTTAATCACAAAGAAAAAAAAATTAATAGATGGGCACATTTAGCTGTATCTATAATAATAGAATCATAGAATAATTTGGGTTGGAAGGGACAATTAAAGGTCATCTAGACCAATCCCCCTTGCAAGGATCAGAGACAGCTTCACCTAGATCAGGTTGCTCAGAGCCCTATCCAACCTGACCTTGAATATTTCCAGGGATGGGGCATCTACCATCTCTCTGGGCAACCTGTGTGGTGAACCAATCCACATATTAAGAATGTGTTTCACCAGTGTTTCACCATCTTCACTGTAAAAAAAGTATTCCTTACATCTAGTCTAAATCTACCCTCTTTTAGTTTAGCTATTCATCTATATATTTACCATATTCTTTCCTGTCCCAGTTGATGATTTACATCCTGCAAAGCAGGCTGTCATGTAAGTGATCCCATTATCCCCACATACAGGGTCCCACTGATCCACCTTGCAGCTGCAGTCAGCATTGCAACTGGCCATGAAGCTGTTTTTGGGGGAGGAAAGATGCTTTAATCTGGACGAAAACAGAAAGAAATAAAAGAACTATTTAGTCAAATTATATAGTCAAACAAAATGTCAGGGAGTAGCCAGGAAAAACATGGAGAAAGTGAAACAAATGGACAGGTATCTGCTACTATCCAATGGACTGTGAAGTTGTCATATGGAGACTAAGCTCATTTCAGCTAAACTAAAGCTCTCTTGAGACTTTTCATCAAGCATTAAGATTTTTATGGATTGTTTCTAACAATCTAACCTCTAACAACTGTTGCTAACCCCTAACAACTGTTATGCAACTAACCTCAAACTTGAACTGGGTGTCAGGTTTGCCAAGACAACTTAGATATTTTCATGAACATAGGATCAGTTTCAAAAAACACAGAACTAGGTTTCTGTCTGAACTGAAAATCTAGCAAGCCCTGCTGGATTCGGTTTAATCCTTCAAAATCCCTTGAAATTTGTTGGACCAGACTGAGCTAATTTTAAACAGTAGGCAATTGTGGCAGGCTGCTAGAGTCAGAAAAATGTTCTCAAGAAAGCATGACCGTGGTTCTGGTAAGGGAGGGGAAACATCTGTTTCGGCACCACATACTCCTGACACGACCACTTTCTACCTCCCAGCTGAGAATATCATAGAATCATAGAATCATAGAATGTGTAGGGTTGGAAGGGGCCTCTAAAGGTCATCTAGTCCAACCCCCCTACAATAAGGAGGGACATCTCCAACTAGGTCAGGTTGCTCAGAGCCTCATCAAGCCTGACCTTGAATGACTCCAGGGATGGGGCCTGCACCACCTCTCTGGGCAACTTGTTCCAGTGATCAACCACCCTCATATTAAAGAACTTCTTCTTAACGACTAACCTAAATCTACTCTTTCTAGCTTAAAACCATTACCCCTTGTCCTGTCTCTACAGAGCCTCGAGAATAGATCTCCTCCTGCCTTCTTATAGGCCCCTTTCAGGTACTGAAAGGTCACTATAAGGTCCCTCCTGATCCTTCTCTTCTCCAGGCTGAACAATCCCAGCTCTCTCAGCCTGTCTTCATAGGAGAGATGCTCCAGCCCTCTAATCATTTTTGTGGCTCTTCTCTGAACACACTCCAACAGGTCCATGTCCTTCTTGTGCTGGGGGCTCCGGAGCTGGACGCAGTACTCCAGGTAAGGTCTCACCAGGGCAGAGTAGAGGGGCAGAATCACCTCTCTTGATCTGCTGGCCATGCTTCTTTTGATGCAGCCCAGGATGCGATTGGCCTTCTGGTCTGCCGTTGCGCATTGGTGGCTCATGTCCAGCTTTTCAACTACGAGTAACCCCAAGTCCTTTTCCACAGGGCTGCTCTCCAGTATGTCTTCTCCCAGCCTATATTGATAATGCTGGTTGCCCCAGCCCAGGTGCAGGACCCTGCACTTGGGCTTTTTGAACCTCAGGAGGTTTACCTGGGCCCACCTCTCCAGTCTGTCCAGGTCCCTCTGGATGGCATCCCGTCCCTCAGGCGTATCAACTGCACCACCCAGCTTGGTGTCATCCACAAACTTGCTGAAGGTGCACTCAATGCCACTGTCAATATCATTAATGAAGATATTAAACAACACTGGTTCTAGTATGGACCTCTGAGGGACACCACTTGTCACCTTTTGCATCTCAACATCAAGCCATTGACCACTACTCTCTGGATGTGACCATCCAAAATGGATGCAGGCAGGTCAGCAGCTCCAGATACCAAGGGAGGCTGGTAAATCCTCAGAGAGGTTGAGAACTGCTGATTTAGAGGATGGTCCCTTCTAGGGGCAAACCACAACCATAAGGAAGTCACTTTCAACACTATTTTTACATCCCACTTCCAACATGGTAGCAGGAGGGCAGCTTTAAATTAAAGCTTTGAAGTAGAATATAAAAAGTTAATTTGCCTGAGACAAACTTCATCTTAATTAGCAAGTTGCTAGAATATAGAGGTATATGGTCAATATCCAGCAATAAACAATTTACAAAAGAAATGTGTGGTTTAAATGAAATTTGAAAAACAAAATCAGGATATTCTGCCCATCTACAGCACTAGGTATCATTTCAGCCTGACAAATCTATCTCAAAACCTTGGATTTCCTTGTGTTTATCACCACCAAGGGAGCAGAAAAATTATATAATCATAGTAGTTCCACTCTAGCTGAAACCACACTGAAGGACATTAGCAGATGACCTAGTAGAGGTCAATTTCAACAAATTTGTTTTGTTTTCGAACAGACACTCATTTTTAATGCAAAAGGATATAGCAATATGCTACAGTAAATGAACAGAGAAGACGTTTCAGAATTCATCCAACCCAGATTAGTTTGTGAGAGTAGAAGAATACATGCACGATACATGCATATGTGCGTGTATCATGTTCTGCACGGGACAGGAAGCAACTATGACAAATGACAACCAACCAACACAAACCCAAGGGGATACAAACCCAGAGTAGGGTGCTGTCAAACCGGCCACCTGGAGCACATCACAACTGCATGTAAAGTACAACAGGTTTAACAAATACGCTACTATAAAGGTGATGCATGCAAACTTTGCCATTTCAGTTATGTGAAGTTTGAATTTCTTGATCAGAAAGCCTCCTAGAAACATCCCCAGGATTGTGATGGGTAAAAGTATCACACCTGCAAATAGAAGGTAATTAAAAATGATAACTGTTGTCACTTGCATTGCTCCTTTTTAGAATAAATATCTGATTCTAGTAATTTCCAAAATACCAGATACTGACCTATTTTTAGACTGATTCCTTGAGTTTCTAAGACTTTTTATTACCTTTAAGTGATTTTGTGTACCTTCCTTTTTTTTTTCAACTCATGTTATGACTTTATAAAGCTTAGTTTTTCAATATTACCTACCTTTTTACTATACTGGTTTTTGTATGTATACTGATATAATAAAACCTACAGAGGTGTCTGTTAGAAACTGGAGTAAATGAGATAAATGTCTTAGCTCATCAGCACTACTTCATCTAAAATAAAACATAAACTTTCTGAAAGCTACAAAAAAAAATTCTTTAAGAGAGAACATGAAAGGAAGGAGTGTCTGGTTTTGCACTGGATTCCATTTTGCTCTGAGAGTGAATCATGGAAAGATTTGCATTCAAATTTAATCCATTCAGCACAAACTCCAGCCTTAATATTTACATGCTAAATAGAGAGCTTTTACAGGGTTTTATTGTGAGAGGTTTGCCTTTCTCTGTGTGCTTTGTTAGTTTGCTTGGTTTTTTTGGTCATGTTGTCTTTGCAAAACTTTCCCTGTATCCAAAAAAAGATAGGATAATAAAGAAAGTTCTTCTCATATTTGTACCTGACCCACAGCAAAGCAGGGTGCTTTCACATTATATTAATCAGTGTAAGATTAATATAATTTCAGGTTTTGTTTTGGTTTTGTTTTTTTTACAACACTACAAAGAACTAATTTTTAAGGGAACTGGCAAATTAAAAAAAAGCTTTGGGCTGAGGGAAATTACTCAAAATTTTACATTTTGGTTTCTTATTGCTTATAAAAGTTGTATTTGTAATCAAAATGGAAGAAGATTTATAACAAGATGTTACTCTGAAAAGGAAAAATCACACATTTCATTAGATATTTTCTAAATTAAATGTTTTTTTTCTTTTAGTTGTTACTTAGTTGCATTTTATGTGCAGTTTTTGATCACAAAACCAGACACATTCTTAACCCAAATCTCAGTCTGAAAAAAAGGAAATCCACCCAGTTCTAATAATTGTTTAGCTCATTAAATTAGGAACACCAGGAAAATTGACATTAACATTAAAATCCATTTTCAAAATACAGTAGAAAAACTAATAAACTGCTACTTTTTTTTTAATCAAAAATGTTCACAGAAGCTCCTCCTAAAAAGAAAAGCAAAATAACAAAGAAAAGCTTCCTTTTTGACACCAGAACTTAAAAGAAGAATAGGAGAATAGGTACCTACCAATTAGAAAGATGGCTCTTGCCACTGATACATTAAATTGCTGCTCCATAAACTTTGTCTCATAGGTTATCAATCCAACAATAGAATTGTACTGCAGAATAGTGAGGAAGATGTACACCAGGAAAACTGGATTTCCAAACAGCTTCTTCAGAGCTGGGAAGAAATCTGCAATGGAGAGGTATATGCTGTACACCCTGCTAAACACAGAGAAGAGTTGTTTTGACATCCTTTAGATAATGAAATTAACTTTTATTTAATTACTGGCTGTATTGCAGGTTATAATTCTTTGCCTATCAAAACATATGCTTGCTCAAGTGAGTTGTCCTCATTGCCAGCACATGACTTACAGGAGCAACAAGGCTGGATGGCACAGTGGATGCTGAACTGGGAATGAGAAATCCTGGATTATCTTTTGTGTGACACAGGACTACACATCAAAGGCATTAAGACTTGCAACACTGATTCTCGATGCTTATACAAGAGAGTGTCCCTAGAGGAGCATTAAGACCAAGTCCCGAGTGAAATATTTGGTGCCTAAAGCAGAAGCCTTCACAAACCACATGAGAGCCCCACACAAGACTGATACTTAAAGTCAACACGTGACCCAGCAAAAGGCTGGGACCTTTCCTGGGACCCTTGATTAGATTATCTCAGTCCATGACTCTGAAGACAAAAACCTGCATTTAGCCAGTAGTCTGGCCGTTGTCATATTTGCCTAAAAGATGAGAGTTCAAAATATATCTCCTGTAGCCACTAAGGGGTGCACGTGCACACATACATACGAATAAAACCGCTGAGGGAGTCCAGCAATGGGTAGCTGGCTATTGCCTATATGAATTTAATTTAGCATCACTAAGCTCATGCACAGGAGTTATGAATCCAGTGAAATCCCTCCAGCAGTGGATGCAGCACTCAGCCCGATGTTTCCCTCCCATACGTTGGCCTCAGTGAAACAGTAACTTGCCAGCTGTGGATTGGTCATTACTGAGGGATAGGATGTTTTCCCTCCTTTTCCTTCATAATCATAGGATTATAGCTGACAACAACTGTGCTGAACTGAGATTCTCTGGTGCTCAAAGCAACAGCATGAGCTTTTTCCTGCTATCTGACATAAGGAGAGGACTGAAACACAACCTTAGCATGTAATTACAATACTCTAAATTAAAGAGAGCTTTTTTGTCCATCACTTGCACTGCAGAAGCGAGCATTTTGCGGAAGGCTGTGCAAATCCATGCTCAGCTCCGACTGAACCCATGAGAGAGAATTTACATGCAAACATTTGGCCGATAATCTTTCACCTTTTACTGCTTCTGAGAACTTTAACTGTGGCTGAGCTGGGGGGTCTATTTTACAGTGATCTCCTTGAATAGACAAATGACTGATCTTCAGGTTTTCATTCTCTCCTTCTTTTGGTAGGGAGTAAGGCAAAAACCAGAAAGGCAACGAAGCAATGAAGTTGACTGCTCCACAGATGAGCAATCCAAGCCACCAAGCACCAACCCAACGAGTATCCTTAGGATTTATGCTGATGGCATCTACAAAATGCAGAAAGACAGGAAAATTGACTCAATATAATGCAAAGCACTTAAACATACTATAGATATCCTTATATATATATTATTTAAAGACCAGAACAGAGGTGATTTATGTTTCATATGAAGAATTGAAAAGCAGCTTGTATCAGATCAGTCCCATGCAGTCAAAAATAGATGTCTCCATTTAGATGCATGGTGGCATTTCCTTGCCACAATCTTCCAACAGTTTCTGTGGGAATGAGTGACAGCAAATGGGCCCTTACCACCCAAAAAGAACTTTCTCAGTTTCAGACTATACCCTCCTTCTTCCATCCCCAAACTCAACAGTTTTTCCTTGAAGTTCCTCCATTTTTCCCTGGGATTAGCGACTTGAAAGTGATTTGAACAATGAAATGAGTTTTAATTTGCTACATGCTTTTTAAGATAATATTTTTTGCCAAGTGTTGAAAGTGTCCATCAGCAAAGGTCTTTCACTGTTCGCTCAATGTGGGCATGGCCTTTCATTCACTCATTCACTCATTTGTTCTCAGCTGCACAGCAAGGGTGTAACTAGTGTCTTCACAGCCATAAAAAGAGGTGCAAAATTTTTCAGCAATGGGGGCAGGGGTCTTGCACCAAAGGCTATTCCAGACATGTTACAAGACTGCAGATACTAAAATGTAAATAACACCAGTTTTGAGTAGGAAAAACTCTCTAGTTACTCCCCCTGTTTTGGAACAGTAATCTGAGAAGGTGCTTCTTGGCATGCAGGCTCCTATATACGGAACTCTTGGCAGTTAATGCACCACGCCATGGTCTCTTACCGATATCCACAATGCCAATGTCAACCCAGAGGCTGGCACAGAAAGATCCAAGCAGGAAGCCCAGGGTTGGCCCAAACATGCCTGAGGATCTCACTAGACCTGTAAGAGAAGGGGGGCAGCACAGGAAGGTGAGCAAAATGCTGCGTGGATGAGCACAGTGCCTTCTTTGAGGGCAAGGAAAGGAGAGATGAAGGGGGAGACAGAAGAGGGGCACAAGCCGTTAGGGAATGTCTAATGAGAAGCTTTTGAGCAGCGGGAAAATAAGCAGCAAGCTGCCAACACATTAGATGTGCTGTGGAAGCAGGCTCTTTCACCTGCAAAGGGCTTTGCCAATGCAAGTATGATCTCACATGGACCCCTGCATGCGTTTCATTGGCAAGACCGATGTCTTCGAAGGAACAGGAAGAAAGATAATAATATTGCAATGATTTTTATCCCTCCTGTCCCTATTTTTCTCCTCAGATTTTTGTAGTTGCATTGTTCAGCTTGTGGTGGTTAACTAATGAACATAACAGTCCAGGTCCATTGGAGGCATCATAAGTCTACCTGCAACTCTGTTTACAGCTTGCAAGATGTTCCGTGATTGTAGAAGTCAGGACTTTTCCCTGTAGCATATGTTTAAGTCCCTAGTTTAATTTTAAGTAGCAGTAGTTGATCTGTTTATGTGCATATAACAAAGCACATCTTTGCAGTTTGGAGCCAGGAACAATAGGGTGATAGGGACAATAAAGGTGCATGGACATGGAATTAGGTACAGGACCCCATGAATACTTTCAGTAGGCAACCACAAGATGTTAAGTGTCCCAGTATGTGATCAAAGTTCATTAGACAGAATCTTTGTTGATTCAGTCAGCACCAGAATGAGCAAATCAGCTGTTGTGTTAATATGTACTTAAGAGGCTGTACAAAAATCAAGAAATCTAGTGATCAAGTAATGACCTCTTTAAAAACAGCTTTCAGTTTTGCCACTGGCCTCACTGAGGCTTCCATTTCCCACTCTATCTCTGCTTACAAAGGATACAACATGGGATCAGAAGAAGGTGAGCTGCCCCTAGGAGAAAATGAATAAGCTGTGAAGGCCAGCAGACACCTAGGAAGCTAGGACTGTATTTTGCTGACTGGATATGTAAATACAGCACAATTTGACTTTGGTGACCCCTACCATCAATCAACATAAAATAAAAATACCCTCAAAATAATTCAAGCATAGGTCCTCACATTCCCTTGTTACTTGTGTTGATCTGTTGAAGTTTAGGTGTGAGGGGATAACAGTTTCAAAAAAAGTTCAGTGATTCAGATTTCTGAATTCTAGCACGGAACTGCCACCTAGGAGCTGTTTGAAGTTACAGAAGGCTTAATCCTAAAAGAAAAATAAAAAGGAATTCTTGACCAAGTGCCTGCCAATTCTTGCCCACATTCAGCACAATGCTCTGTAAAACCTACTGTGTTGTTCTACTGCAGATATTTTTACCCTGTTGGTTTTGCAAACTCTCTTCTGAATATAGTGATTGCTGAGCTTATCATCAAGGACTTCCATAATAAATTCTTATAGCACAATTTAACCATATGATTTGTCATCTTTGCTTCATTGTTCCAATCGCTTATTGCTTTCATTCAGTTGTCTCATTTCACCTCACTAGAAAATCTGGACTTTTAGACTAAATTCTGATGCTTCCAAAATGACTGACTTCTGCAGAGTCAGGATTTTGACACTAGAAGCTGGAATTAGCTCTTTATGTTTATTTGTCAGTGAGTCTAAAGCAGAACTTACTACTCAGAACTATGCAAGCTCATCTCCAAAGTTCAAATACTCAGTGGCAAATTTCTAAAATAAACAGATAAAAAGCAGCACTTTCATACCAATGACCTTGTATATCCTATGCAGTAAATTTCTTTAAGATACCATGATCTATTGCACAAGCTAAGAAGCACATATGCAATAATTTTGCATATGTATAGTTTTTAATAAATTTCACACTTACATACCCTTTAAATGCAATAATAACTTCACTAAGATAATATGCTTGGATTGTGATAAAACACAACCAGGTAAGTTAATTGTAATATTTTCTTAGCATGCTTTTCCTTTGTAATAGTTATTCTTTGTAATTAACAGGCTACAGCACAAACAGTAAACCACGCAGAATTGTCAGCTAATCAGCTGCTGCATGTTGACATAGCTCAGCTAAGCCCTTGTATTGACAAGTAATGTAGCATGTAACAGATATTAAAATTTATAACATACATTGGTCTCAGATATGTTTCTACTGAAGCCATGGTTCAATATATGTAAGATTATATGCTAGTATTCAGCTCAGTGATGAAATTTCATTCATTCAAGGTATCTGCTTTGGTGAGAAATCCATGGAAGTGAAGTACTCTTCATTAAATATATTTAAATGTCTATTATTTCTCTTACATGTAAGTCTGATGGCTATTGCCATTAAATAACCACGTCAACATTCAGTTTCAAATAAACTTGGAAATTCATTTTTAAAGTTGGCTTCTGAAAGCTGGAATCCTCACATGTATGTTGGCCACTCTTCTATAGGCAGCTAAACAGAAGTTAAACATCTGAAGACCACAAAATACCTGAATAAATCAGATGCTTAGTGTGGGGAAGTCTTTATAAAATAACCTCTCAGTCAGAGCAGTTGGCCTCAAAGGTCATTCCACCAAAGGCCCCTTTCAGAACAAAGCAAACCACTGAGATCCTGATATTCCTGTCTCTTGACAAATGCCAATTGCATGCAGACACAAAGGGTCATATCATTATACCTTGCAGTCATGCTGATTAGTGACCCTATGCAGAAGAGTTTTTCAGGACCGTGTATGGAGTACAGTGCATTTTACTACTTCAGGGCCGTGTTGACAGCCTAGTAGAACTACATCAGTTTAAAAGGTTCTGTAAAACTCAGTCTGGTAACTATAGAATCTCCTGAAAAGGCAAATGGCAATTCGGAAAGTTAAAATGCAATATTTCCATATTCTGTAAATTGCATACTTTATTTCACTTACATGACCCAAACAAACTTTCATTTTGGTTGAATCCATACTACTCTCTGTGTCTACTTTATATTTTTAATCTTGCTTCCCCAGTAGTCCCCAAGTGGTCAAAATCTCTCCCGTATCAGATTCTGGCAAGAAACATACTCAGCTGAACTTTTAAAAATACCATTAATCAGAAGCTCAGAGGTGGTTACAAACATTTTGGATAACTACTGAGTGAAACTTTCGGTTTTGTCAGCTCCCTTCATAGTATTTCCTCATTCCCAATGGCCTTACCCTGTAGCATTACATTCCTTCTTCTTCCTTTCTTCTGCCTTATTATCTTTATGGCCAGTTCAACTTCACCAAGTTTACTTCAGGCAGCAGTTCTGACCTCTCTCAGCCACACAAACACTCCATGCTATTAAATCAGTTTGGCAATAAATTAATCAGCTTGGGTGTAATTCATTCTGTCTTGGGCAATAGCCTATCTTCCATCAAAACAACAACAACAAAATCCCAACTAGAAGGGATTTATTACAGCACCCTGACAAGGGTTTAAATTTTCCTTCAGTAACTAGTGACTTTAAAAAGCTTTCATCAGGAAGTGTGCTGCATGTAGAATTCAAAAAGTCAGGTAAAACCTTCTGAAAGATGTTTACATGACTGTGATTACATTACTGGCTGTAAAAATCATTCTTTTATCTGTGAAACAGTGATTAGGGAGAATTTTATTCTCTGAAGCTGTGGTACTAAAGAAGGTATGCCGGATAAGACAGATATGACTCCTCAGTTTGGAGAAAAGAGTATTTGATTACGCCTCTCTTCATCACAGAGAAAGCTGGCACATGTAGCTGAAGCCACCTTGGGAAAGCAGAAGGAGCATCTGGGAAATATCTTTCAAAAATAAGCATGAGATCTCTCTTGCATTGCTTTTTTGTCTCTGTACAGCTCAAAATTATCCAGAGGAGAGCAGATAGATTTTTTTTGTGAGTATTTGCCTGGCTACAGAAATGTTAAAGAAAAGAATGACTAGCTTAAAAATAACTTGTTTGCATATTACCTATGTAAAATGCTGAGTTTTCTTCTTTAGAAAAATCATCAATATATGAAACCCCCAGTGGCATAACTGGTGCTTCCCCAATTCCACGTAAAAGGTTCCCCATCAACACAAAGAGCCACAGATAGGAATTTGTTGTTTTCTCACATCCTGTAGGCCATAAACATTTACATTTCTGTGAGTATAATTCTGGCAATACTTTATTGCAACAGAAAAATAGCACAAAATATTATTTTTTACAATCATTATAGGGTGTGTTTGTATATATTGTTTTTTTCTTATAGGGGTTTTACTGATTTCCTGTAAAAGAAGATATATAAAATGATGACAAGCAGAAGAAGAGAACCTAGCACCGGAGCTTTTGCTTACCAAAATTTTTGACCGTGCTGGGTGTTTCTGTAGCATCCATAACTGAACGGCCCTCAGATGATGCTGGGGAGCAAGCTGATACACTCGTAGAGGAGTTGTCCACAGTAACAGTTATCCTTTCATAATTATAACTGGAAAAGAACTACGTAAAATACAACTGACACATGAAAGATTCTGCTTTACAGGGCGAGTGTATGAGCCTTGTGTCCATATATGTTCATTCCGGTACATGCAGGCAAAGCAGAGGGGCAACCCATTTCCCGTGCTTTCACCCCAAAAGAAGACAGGTATCTTCATACCTTTTTCAAAATGCTCTGACCATTCTAACCCCAATATTTCCTAAGCTAAAGAGCAAAAAAAACTGCTTCTGGGGCTTGAGAGATCGTTCTTTAGACTGAAGGACAGAGGCAGAGTGCATCCACATCTGTCTACATACAACAGTGCTGATGTATTTCCATACTGGCACCAATTTCTTACCTATGTTACCTGTGTAATATAGAGATTTCTTTGCTAGTTTAAAAGTAGCTAGCTAAGGATCTAGTAATAACCTATCTGTGTCTATAAAGAGATTAACACAGGCTGCAAAACACGTGCCAGTTTGTCTGTATTTAGGCAGCCAACTACTACAGGAAATCTGCTAAGTAAATTGTAGCCAGCTTGAGTACATTTATGCTACATTGGGACAAATGGAGAGCAGATATTCCCTCTAACTGTGCAATCAGGTGGTAACTTTAAATATTGTGGTGGATGACAGGGAGGTCCCCACTGCCACGAGGTTTTGTTCGGTGTTGTGGAGAATGGGTAATTTTCAGAACTTGGCTGTGAATTTGGCTTAAATCAGAGATATCCATAACTCTTCTTCTGGCCTGTGCTGTCCCTTCCAGTCCAGGTTCCCAAGCAGAGTAGTAACTGTGGCCACTTTCCATACCATGGCCCCCAGATACCTCACTATTGCAGGTATTGATGTTGGAACTAAAGAAGATGCATAAAGAAATGTTAATTTTTGTGTGACAGAGGGGTTTTATTTTCATCTACTATTCAGTAAAGATGTTGAAGGATTGGAGAGGTATAAAGTGCTTTTGACAACTACGTAGGCACTAAAGCTTACACATGAAGGGGTATTTAGAAATTTAACTCTCTCTGAGTTGCGTGGAGATAGAAACAAATCTTCATAAAGAGCTTAGTATGAGTAGCCACCATGGAGAAATATACCTCTTCCATCAAGATGTCTTTACAGGTCATTTAAGTACAAAAAAGAGAAGATCTTAAAAAAAAAATGTATCTCTACATATATCCATCCCATGTGAAAAAGTCACACTAATTCAACCCTTATTATAAATAACTCCTGCAGAATCCTGAGGTTTCTCTCTTACTTACCTGTAGAAAGAGGTAAGCTTTCAGAGAAGAAACCAGAAAGTCAATATTAAAAAAATCCACCTGTTAAAACCTTCCTGATATCTGGAAGAAACTACTATTGTCAAGCTTTTATTCATATGTATGATTAAAAACCACTTCATATGGTCAAGTTCAATTAGTGCACAATGTGAAAACTCTGAATATTTACCGTCCCATTAGGAACTGAGGCATCACTGACAAAAATGCTCCTACAGACATGATGAGACATCCAACAGCAATTACTTTTGGTCGATGAACTCTTGGTCCAAGGTAGCTCACCAACACCATTACCATTAAGTTCCCTGCATCAACAGGAGAAAGAACAAGTAAGATGACAATGTTTGTAGGGATGTTTTCAGGGGAAAAATGTATTAAGAAGCAGTATTTATGCACTTTCAAAGAAAGTACACATACCTATCTCAAAGCTACCATCAATAATGCCAACAATTGATGATGAGATTTCAAATCTCCTTTCAATTTGACTGGACATACTCTTCATGTAGCTTCCAGAAAATCCTTTGGCAAAAAAGGAAAAAGCTAGAGCTCCAAGAAATATCTGAAGAGAGAAAATAATTGAGTTTGCAAAGAAACAATTTTTTTCTTCATGGTTGAATGCCTGAGAAATCTACCCAAGAAACACAAAAATCAAATGCTTTGTTTTCCAATTGTCTGTGAAAAGATTCCTCCTGTTGCTTTCATTAAAACAGAAGATTTTATTTTGTCTTTCAGGATAGCCTCCACCAAATCCTCTTACACTGTAAAGAAAACAAAAGTTTATATTGACTATGTGCATCTTCTACCTTTCTACCATATACTGTTTTAGCTGTTTTCTTCCATGTGAAAACTTGCAGCATGAAGTTGTTCATTACTTGTACATTACTATGGCATGTCTTACTACTCCTACTCTCCTGTTCTAAAAAACATGGATAAAAAAATATAGCTGCAACTACCACAATGACTATAGCACACCTTTAAATGATTTGTGGGTAAAATATGGCCTCACTTTTTAACTTTTGAACACATTTGTTGACTTCTATGTACTTGGAATCACAGCCTAGATCATTGTTTCGAACAACATGTAGTGTCAAATTGTGTCATACAGAACAAACTGAATTTTGATAGAACTTCAAATTATTGCTTTCAGCATTCCAGAGAAACTATGTGGTAAGCGTTCATCTCCATACCTTTAGCTTTGAACAGTTATGGCACACACTCTTGGCAGGATCTGTACTGCCATCGCTGTTCTGGAAGATTGACGCGTCTTTAAGTTGGCCAGCAGTGATTGGCCTGTCCATGGCTTCCCTCCTCCAGATCTGATATGTAGGTCTTCCTGTTTGGAAAATGTCACTATGATTACCTAGTGTTTGCATAAGAATAAAGGTTCCAATATTTTTCAGACATACTAGATGGTGAAACACTACTTGAGATGTCCACACATTGACACCTTTTCTCAGGAAGGATATTAAATAGTGTTCAAAGTGTCATTGTAAGGAGTGAAGGATTGGTGCACCTACTTTTTGAAATTTGCTTTCTAAAAGACTTCAGGACCTTCTTGGATAGATGGAAAATTTAGAGGCAACTTGCTGACAGTTTTTTTGAAACCTTTGTAGAGAAGGAAAGTCTGTAGGCAGCTGGAGGCTAGGAGAGTATGTCAGAGAAACATTTTCACCATGCTTGAACCAATTATTATATTACCTTTTAGATAATTGCTTTTAGGCAATGTTCCAGGCTAAATGGACCTTTGATGTGATCCAGTAGGGTCCTGATATTATGATATTTTAATGAGGATTTTCTCTGTGTAATCTATGAATTTGCAGAAATACTGAATACTATTCTGTACAATTCTGTCAACATTTGTGTGAGTAACACTATTTATTAGATACATGTTTGTAGAATCAGGCCATAAATGACGACTGAGAATAATGACTATCTCTAAGTCCACAAGTCTCCACAAGTTCCTGCAATACAGATGACAAAAGTAGTTATTTTAATGAGATTGACAAAATTTTCCATTTAAAAATTCTCTGATATAAGGAGTCATCTTGACTATGCTGGTTGATGTAGATTAAGCTGATCAGGGGAAACTAGTTAATACAGAGAGATCCGGAATGATAACAAGTCAAAAAGAGCTATTGCAGAGTTCCTCTGTTGGAAAATTAGTGCAGTAGTACTGAAATCAACTAGTTATCTCCAATATACATTGGAACATTATTAGAGGAATATAGAGAAACATAGGTCAAGAAATTGGCCTGCAACATTTCTCCCCCAAGACACTTCCATTCTTGATATCTCACTCTAACTAATCTGGGAACTTCACAAAGTTCCTGCAGCCCCCCCTGCAGGCCCCAGGGGCCAGGCGACCCATGAGTGGAGGCCATTTAAGTGCCGTGAGGGATTGTTGACACCATGGCCAGTCCGGCTGTGGCAGGGTCCCAGGCTAACCGACAAAGGTCACTCTGTTCCTCTGGAGAGCTCAGTTCTCCAAAGCAAGATTCCCAGGAGCAACCTGAACTCCATGAGAAATGTCCACCCATGCCCAGAAAGGACAATACTCTCTTAACAACCCAACAGCCCCCAGAAGTTATGATTGTAGATAAGCCCTAATGTCTAATAAAGAGATATAAAGCCTCCTAAGCACTCTAACTTAAATTTTGTAGGTGTTATTTCCAAATCCTACTCCAGCAAGATCCACCAATAGTGACTATGAAAAGCAAACACATGTATATTTCAGAGTGATCCACATAAGAAATTTCTAAAGGGACCCAACCTTCCTTAGACCATCTTCAGCAGCTCACAAATTAAAAAAACATTGAAAAAATGAGTTACAGATAAAGTATGGTGAGTTCAGGTTTACCCCAATTTTTACAGGATGGGAGCTGAAAGACAGAGTTCTCTAAAGCAAATATATTCTTTATTGATTTGTATTTTGCTGATGATTAACGTTGTGAAACATCTGACTCTATTAAATAAACAGTATTTAAATCAGTGATGTGGTTTTCTTTTCACAATATTTAATGTTATGATGCCAGCCTAGTAATCTACCTTGAACTTACAGAAAAATGTTAAACTGTATAAACATTTCTCTTATGCCTAATGAAACAATAACATTTTCCATAGCCACTCTATAAAAATCTGAACTTTGGCAAACCAGCAAATCATTGATACCAGTGGTAGTTAAAATTAAATGAAGCAAGAAAAATAATGCAAGATTTAAATCACAACAATTTTTTAAAATTAATTGATGGTAAGTTTTTGTACAGAGACATAAAACATTCCACAGTCCACAGTGCTTATCCTTTAAAAAAAAAATCTCATCTGCAGAATTGTGCCTTTTCACTTTAAATAATGTCTTTCAAGTTCAGTGACAGCGAGATGTACAAAAAGCCTAGTCTGTCTTGCACTAGCATCTAACAGTTAAACAAAGAAACAAACAAATGGAAAGGAGGAAGGGAGTTTGAGGAGAGACAGTGAGAAACAGAGAGAGAGAACTTACTTTGTGTCACTGCGGTGTCAGGCTGTTTCTTTCCTGTGCTCTAGGGCTTTCAGGCTTGATGCCAGCCCAACGTCACAGCACAAGCACTGCCTACTCCAAGAAGTGGAGCACTCCGCTGCATTTTTTTGAACCTTGGATTTCCTTCTTATGGTGATTGCAAAACTTTCCCAC
This sequence comes from Eurystomus gularis, assembly GCA_013400335.1. Classification (NCBI taxonomy): domain Eukaryota; kingdom Metazoa; phylum Chordata; class Aves; order Coraciiformes; family Coraciidae; genus Eurystomus; species Eurystomus gularis. The sequence goes on from VZZY01012312.1 coordinate 30,197, forward strand.
AATCACTTGTACAAAAGCTTTCCAAATGAAGGCAGGTTTTACTTGTGTTGTCTTTACTTTGGCAGCCTACCTGCCAGGGTGCCAGGGGTGTCAGCCTCTCCCGGGAGGAAAAACTTGTTTTCTTCACTCTTTTTTTTTCCTAAAGTCTAAACACTAAGGCTGCTTTAAATGCCTCTCCAAAGGTGACTTCCTACCATTCACCCAACAGTGATGGAGTGGCTCAGATCATATGCCCTGAAAGAGCAGGCTCAGTTTTCACAAGCTTCTTACCTGCAGCGTCAGTACCTTGCACTTCTTGGTGCCTTTGACAAGAGGTCAGCAGAGATACTAAGGGATGACATAGCTCCTCAAAGGGTATGAATTGTGCATTGGCACCTGCCAGTTTTTGGCATGGGCCCTCTGTGCCACAACCTCAATGCAGAGATGCAAAAGGCTACCCTCGTGGACACCTAAAGAGAAACAGATGCCCTCAGAAAATCACAGCCTCCCATCAGACCCTCTGCCCATTACAAATCAGGATTATTTAACACAACCACAAGCAGTTCCTGCAGGTGCCAATACAAGATGTGAGGTGACATAGCTATCCCTCCAAGGTTACTACACACTGCGCAAACAAAAAGAGTGAGTGTATTACCCACAGCTAGCCCAGTTCTTTTGTCCTGATCAGCCACAAGTAGAAAATCAGCTTTCACATAGATCAGGGCATATACGGAATACAAACCCACCTAATTTGTGTTTTCTCTAGAGTAGAACTCTCCAGCACAAGGAAAGATTCTAACTTAAAAGTCATTCCAGGTGCTATTAACAGAATCTCAAGAAAGGGTTTTTGGTCATCTGGTTGCATGTAACAGCACAGTGCTTGCTTTTGCAGAAACTTGAATTACAAAATCAGATTCACATCTATTTAAAGGACCATTCTAGCAATTTTTAAATATAGGAAGAAGAATGTTATAACTCCAACAAATTCTGAAACCCTGGAAGAAAAAAAATATTGTAGTGCTATCCCCTTTCTTTCCAGAGAAAAGTAACCACCTGAGATACAAACTTTGACAAAGTTTGTATAAAAAGCCTTCATTAGTTTTTTCTGTATAAAAATACATTAAGAGATTTGCTAAAGATTAAATTAACTCAATGAAATACATGGAAATGTATCATTTAGTTTTGAAAGCTAAAAGAAATAAACTTGATAAAGTCCATAGATATGCGGGTTCTCACTTTCCCCTGGAGTCTGATAGTTAACTGCAGACAATAATTTTATGTGCAGCATTTACACCTGCTATTGGATTTTGCTTGATAGAATTTTACAAAATTTACTGTGATTATTATATATTTATTGATTTATTATTGATTTATTATGAGTCTTTATTTAAAGTTTCAATTTTTCTGTCTTGTCAGCAGGACTCTATGCTGTCACCTTTGTCTCACTCAGTTAGCAAATCAAAACTTGGCTCATTTCTACCATTTAATAAGAATATATGCAACACAGAAAACTGTTATTTTGTATAATGGTTTTAATTACAATGTTCCTGCATTAGTGTTTAAATACTAACAACTTGTTTAAATAATTCAGTTTTAGCACAAGGGCTAATGCATATATTGAAACTTTCTTTCTCTCAGAAGAATTCAGAATATAGGAAATGCAATCAAACCTATTCTTCAAACAAACTGAGCATACTTTTATTTAGGTGAAGAAAAGTTATCTTTGCCTAGTTCTTAATGCCCTAACTATTATTTTTTTAAAATGTCTTTAAAATGCTTAGATTCATTCACCACAGTATCACTAGAATAAATCAGAATTTACTTTATCCAATAATTTCAAATTTACATATATTATAACCTGCATTTGGACTGCTTTTAACTATGATGATATTGCAAAATTTGAGGAGAAATATATATGTGAACATTAGCAATGGGGCACTTATTTATCATTGCTGTTAGCCTGCAACCAGGTGGAAGAACAGAAGTCTGTTGGACTGATAACAGCAAGCCCATTGTCTATCAAGAGAGGAGGCACAGTTCTCACCAGAGACATCCAGAAAAATCCCATCGGCATTTCAATATAGTATTTTAAAGTTGAATACAAAGAAGTTCATCTATAAAAGGCATGACGCTTCTCATGGTTGTTTCACACAGATGGTAGGATCCACTTATGAGGCAGCACTGCATGGATTGAGTGGAGACATTTCCAGATCAGCCACTCAATCTGCTTTTCTTTATAGTAAGAGGAGGAAAAATATGTGAGTTGTCTGGTCTATTTTAGATACTTACTTCAGGTATGAGATGAAATGAACTCCAGATATGGCTGTGAAAGGCGGCTAGACAGCAAGATCAGCTTTTGACAATGGAAAGTCAGGAGAGACGAATCCCACTATAAAAGACTTCAGCTCTCCCATAAAAGTAGTCTTCCACAGGTTTTGCAAACTGGGCTCCAGTGTTTGTGACAGTATTTGCCATCATGCCTGTCCGTGCTACTCAGTTGTGATATGGTGGCTGCTAACAGATGAGCAAAAGGTAAGGGAGGGGCAGTCCTGGGGAGGCAAGCCACAGCTACCCGATCCCAAGCAGCCCACTAGCACATGCTGGCAGAGAGCAGCATCAGCAGCACACATCAGTGCCTCTCCACAAGCCACAGTGTAGGCTGTTGTGTCAGCCACCAGCCTGACAACTGGCTGCACATCGGCCTTGCCCACTGGGAACCTGTTCTGCAGGGCCCGTGGTAGCACAGAAACTCAAAAACATGAGAGCAGGTCACCATCAAGGAAATGTTTGTTGTTGATGATGAAGTGTTGCTGCTTCCTGTGTGACTCAACACTATCTGTCTGAAGCAGACTGAACAACAACCATGTCTGACAGCGGTAGGAACTCAGAGGTGGGTGCAAAAGCCCCCTGCAAACATCCCCAGGCATAGCTGTAGTGCAGGGAGCTGCCTCCAGAGCCTGGGTGCTGCACTGTGTAGCACCACCATCCATGTTCCCAAAGCAGGACACTGTGTCCCTGATGTGATGTGCCTGGCTGGCTGCACATCAATGCCCTCAGTGTGTTATGAACCGCATCAAACGGGTGCAAGATATTCTGCAGCTGAGGACAAGTAAGGACATTCAGAGCAAGCGGGTGTACGTTCCCATGCTCAGCCCACTCATTTCTCCAGGGGTTTGTGTGGTAGTCACTTAAGAAACTGTGGAAGTTTTACGCTTGGCTGAGGTAAACCAGATGGCAAAGGTAAACCAGATGGCAGCTCCCACTCAGGAGGCCGCCAGTTCAGAGCCGCATCTTATTCATTGGTGGAGGAAGCATTGTGCAAGGGAAACCTGCTTGTCATGGCTTTAGTTGCGCTTGGTTGCACTGATTGAGCTTTACTGCCAAACAGAGCCCCAGCCCAAAGCGGCACAATCCCAAGTGCCAAGCCAGCAGCCAAAAGATCACGTGGCGATGTCGTATCAGCACTGATGTGGCTGCAAGACCAAGGCTCAGAGAGCTTAGCCTGCAAGTCACAGCATGGGTTTCCTCAGGAGTAAGTAGCAGCAGAGAGAGAAGGAATGTGAATTCTTTTAGATTGTTTCCTACTACTGCTGAAACATGGAAGGATAAAATGAGAAAGAAGATGAGGGAAAAAAGTTAATCCTCGCCTTCTAAAAGCTTTTTTCTTTCAGCTCTGAACAGGCAGACATGATTTGCACAGAAGATGTTCAGTCTTTTTCTTGACACTCTGGAAAGGTGCACAGAGGATCTGGGGTTGCAGTGCTAAGCTGCCATGTGATCTTATCTTAGTAATCCAGCTCCTTTAGCTCCCAAAGAGAATTAATAAAAGACAAAGATACAAGTGGTAAATAATTTCACACTGCTCTTCTATAAGAATTTTCCCCTGTGAAACTTAATTGGGCAACTGTCCACACACCTCCTGCAAAACTGGTGCGAGCTAACTCTGCAGTAATGGAATTTTCTCCCGGAGGATGGGGCCCAACTGAGTACTCATACATAAAACTTTGAATAATAACAGTAGTAGAGGAGTGTTACTGATCTCTTCCAACTGTAAGACAGATATTACGTGTGTGCTCATATGGGAAACAATCCTATTAACCTAGAGGAGTAGACATAAAAATTATTTCAAGTCATATAATTTCTTGCTGAGATGGGTTGCGTGCGCATTTGAATTTAGATATAATCTGTGCTTGAATTAATTAGTCTTCTGAAAAAGAAAAGGGTATCTCAAAAAAATCAAGTTTTTTATCAGCATTAGTGCATGATTTCCAGCCTGCATCTCCAGCACATGCTGGATCAATGCTTTAACGTGAATAAAGGAATTGTTTTTGAGATACACTCTACACTTACAAATAAACTATCACAGGATTTGGGTAGCCCAAACAAACATACTGGGGTCGCTTTCAAAGCTGCAAAGGAGAAGTCTAACTACCACTGACAATTTTCAGAAGAGGGGTGCCTACCCTCAATGTATACCTTTAGAAATCACCTTTTACAGGTATCTTGTGTGCAAGTTGTATTAAACAAGAACCTAACAAACTGATGGGAAATTCAGTTTCTAAAAATCACAGCCCTTGTTGCCGCAGAAAGTTTGTATTAAAAGAAAGTAAGCAAGTAACTCTACAGTGGAATACAACCCAAAATAAGTCATCTTCAAATAAGTTAGTACTGATGTATTTCTCAGGCCAAGATCTCTGCTGACCTCTCTAAGCTCCAGCTCAGAGTAGGAGCTGCCTGTGCCAGCTCTGTGGGAATACAAAATGCACCTGAGCCGGAGGGCAGGAGGAGCGAGCCTCTGTGCACCAGGGAGCAGGATCACAAGCAGAGCACCAGTGGAGAGAAACTCTCCACTTGTAAATAGTTAACTCTGGGCACTTCCACTACCATGCCCACACAAGGAGGTGCATTTTCAATCTCATCTCCCTGCGGACGATAACCTAAAAGCACAGAAGAAATTCTCTGCTGGCAAAACCAGTGCAAATCCCCTGGATTACAGTAAATCTGACCAAAGTCATAGGGAGAACTCTTGTGAGCATTATGATGGACCTGCGTCGCTTTTGCCTATCAAAGTGATTGGTGTTTAATTGCTAGCTAACACTTGCATGCAAATGTACAGTAATAATTTATGGTATTGCTAAGTAATTCTCCAACAGTTTTCACTCTGTCCTTGGTGGGAAACGTAGGAGGAACATTTCAATCCTGATTTGTTTGTACATTAGGGTGCTATAAACGTACCTTTGCGTATTTTTAATATGAAGAAACCTTGAAGTACTTTTATATGCAAGATTATTATTACTTACGAAGCTCAGAGGTTTTTCTTAAACTATGAAATTATACTTTAAAAGTCATTAAAGAAAACTTACAAACACTGTGCTCTTACTTAAAAAGTGCTAGATGTGAGAAGCTTCAAGGAAAACATGTCTCAGATCAGTATTTCCCCTTGCAGTTCCAAGGAAGGCTGCTTTTCTCACAACTGCTTTTTGAAACAATATTTTATGCAGAGTTTTGTTTTTTAAGGAAATGGGCCATTAAGGATTTTTTAAGCATTAGTTGCAGTAATTGGTTTCGAGGGATTTGGGTTTTTACATAAGGAGTATCTAAAGCAAATGTAGTGTGAACTATCACTGAAACTATTGTGCACCATAATCTCAGACAAACACCCAATGGAAATTTCTTCTGCTAAGAACGTAAGGATATCCTTCTCTACAGTCTGTAAGGAAAGGCATAGGGTAGCATTGGTGATACAGTTGTGAACATTAAAGAGGCAGTGTACTCACTATTTTGGTGCTCCACTCCAGGCAGCAGCATGGTGACCCATATTTATTTTGTTTTTATTATTGGCTTTGGAGGTTCTGAAAAGCAAAAATAGGAGTCCCTGAAACAAGTTTCTGACATTTAGTTACACAGAGCCAATGACAACACAATTTACAAAAAACAGTTCTTCGCTTTTGTTTTGTAAATGGCAAAAATTATAGAAAATAATATTTTACTGTGTAAAAAATTTTCACAGTATCCAAATGCACAAAGACGTTGGTAAAAGCAATCTTGGAAGATCTTTTCCAAGGCAATAAAGCAGTATGCCAGTAAAGAACCAGTTTTCAGAATAAAAAGGTGTTCATTAGATGAGCATCACAGAAATTTTGTGCATTCTTGGGAGAAATCATCAGGTGCTTGGTAAATAGGGAAGGTACAGGCTTACTTTAAGGAGCCTGACACATGTAAATATCTGAAGAATTGAAAAACAGCAAAGAGAAAAAACTAATATTAAATTGGATGAGAAACTCTATATCAGCAGAAAAAAATGAACACAACAGGGTATCTGTGACATACTGGGAAAAAATTCCAAGACAGTAAAAATTAACAGAGTATAAAACAATCTGTTTTATATAGAAAATATTCCATTACTTTAGAAGTAATGGAAGCCATGCCATCTATGTTTTAAAATTAGACTTGACAAATATTAATAAATATGTGCCAAGAAATAATCTTTTATTTGAGGCAGACAACATAATTTTTTTACTGTACTCAATTTATAAACTCAGAAGAGCTAAACCAACACAGTTAAGACTGGAATGAGAGGCCTAAATCATTCCCATCTGTTCATTACCATCCCTGCCTACATTCTCCAACATGAGCACCTTATAAACAGGCAGTAGTTTAAATCCCCTCTGAGAGCCTGGGGGTTCCCATTTGCAGCTTGCGGTGCAATTGTTACACCTGAGCCAGATGCTTTTCCCCCTGCTGAGGTGGTGATACCAGGGACATCAGCCACAGCACCCTCTGCTTATTGCCCTCCATTTCTAGCTACCAAAAGCAATGCTTTTTTATCACAGAGTCACTTCCCAGCCCAAAACTCTTGAGAGAAGTAGTTTTTCTTCTCAGGCAAAGCCCAGGTTGCACTGGAGCTATGGAGGATCCCACTGGTGCTGCAAATCCAAGGCCAGCTCATCTTGCTGCAGGACACACTGGTATCTGGCAAACCTCTAGTGAGGAGAGAAGTATGTACTCAATTATAAAATCAAAAGCAAAATGCAAATGCTTGCCAAGCACATTATTATAATTTACATGATAGTCTAGGCTGATGCACCAGTTTTTTCCATAGAATTGTCTCGATTACAGAATTATTCCAGCACATATTGCACTTGCTAAATGTAATGCGCAGGTATTAATCCTTGGATGTTGCCTGGCCACCTAAGACATGATTCCTACAGCAACTCCTGCTATCCTATAGTGTATAAACATTGAGTAAAGATTAATGTGCATCCTCTTGGTACCTCTTCTCATTCCTGTTTCATTCTTTAAACTAAAGGCACATACAGACCAATCTTGGTGCTCCCTCTTCTTGTCACTTTAAATAAAGAAGATACTGTTTAGTGAGTTTGTGATAATAAACATGCAAATGAACATTAACGGCTCAGCTGCCATTTTGAGGCATTTGAGCCTTTGAATTTCCAGAGTAATTCCCTATTAGTCATCTCTGCATCTGGAAGACTGACTGAACTGCAGCCCAGGTTAGACTCCTCTTTACTTGGTATTACATACACTTTGAAAAGGCACACAACAGAAAAGTGGGAGAGGGAAAGGTACCAATCATACCAGCTACACTGAATGATTACAATAGCTCACCTGTAGTATTAAAGTCACCTAAATATATGGCAGAAGGGAGTGATATGGATTTCTTTGGTATTTATCAGCCCATAGTACTGAAGCAAAACAGCTCTCCCACACCGACCACATTCTTCATCTCTCCAGACACTTACTAGAGTCATAATTCTTTTTTAACAATATCACTGTCTGCTGCCATGGCAAGGTGTAGTAGCAAGTTCACAATGTTCATACAGAAATAAGATTTGGAGAAATCTAAGCTCTTCCCTACACACCACTGCCTTTGCTAATTAATAGAGAGAAAACCTAAACTGGACTTAAAGGTCTCTAATTGTAAGGAAAGTCCACAACTATATCCAACCTCTATTGCTCAGGCCTTGTCTGACCTGAAAACATAGCAAGATAAATTAACAGAGAAAGTTGGAAACAATGAATAGTTTTGTGTTTGGTATACTTGAATTTAGACATAGCTTATCTAGTACTTAGAACAGGATTTCAGAAGCTGGACTCCTACATAAAAAGAATTAAAATGAAAAGAGAAGTCCTTTAGTAGACTCTGTCTGTTAAATTATAATGCCTGAAAAACAAATGAGTGCATAAACTATACAAGTTGTCTGACTATATGTCTGTGTGCATGCATATATATATGCCTTTAACAGGAGTATTCCTGCAAGCTTCTGGTCATAACTGGACGTAAGTAGCAGCAATATTGCAAATGCTGGTATCCTAATATTCAGATTCTCCAGGAGAAACATTTTGAGTTAATTGCAGTATGAGGTAAAAATAAATAAAAAAATAGATAAAAATAAAATAATAATAAACAAGCAGTGCTTATGCCTTTTTGGAAATTTTTTGAAATTCTGAAAATTTCTGCAGAAACTTAAGCTTGTTTTATATATGATTCTGTCTTTATACCAGAAAGTTTTCCTGAGATTGGTTTACTAACTACAGAAGAAAGGAAAATCATCATGTGCCAGAGAGCATGCAGTTGCCTGCACTCTGGCCTTCCAGAGGGCTGCCCTGAAACAATAGTTAACAGCAAAAGTACAGCATGAACTGGACCACTTTGTGTTCATTAACCTCAAATGAGAAGTATGTTTTTTTCAAAGCCTGTTTTGGAGCCATACAAATAATATTATTAAGCTAGGCAGCCTTTACACAAACACAAGGGGTTAAGGCCTTTTCAAAAGCAAAATCTTTGTAATGAACTTTTTGTTTTACACCACCATTTCCCACCTGTAATGGGCTTTCTGCCCTCCAGGTGAGGACCTTCCTCAAACACTGCCCAGGCTACAAGGATCCTCCAGCAAGCTCCCACCTATAGTCACATGCACATCTGCCCCAAACAAACAGTGTTTGTATTCCCTAAGCAACTCTGTCAGAAATTAACAGGCAAGTGTCACTCTGCCATGGAGCTACTGAAGGGTCCCTTCTTGAAGGGATGTTAGGCATTCTGATACCTAAGATTTCACCTTCTAAAGGGATCCACTACTTTTTGTCCTGTGATTTAAGTCTGTAATTTAAGAAATCTATGTCCTTGACTCCCCAAACAAAGCAAGAGAGGGGCAATTACCTGGTAATTTTCCACATTCTCAGAGAAAGTCCTAAACAATGAAAGTTCAAAATCCCAGCTAGCATAACTGGGAACACTTTATGCCTTATTAAGAAAGGAGAAGACTAACAACAATTCTGTAAAAAAAGCTGCAGCAGCCAAGAACTTTTTGCTGGCTATATCCAGTTTTTATCGCATGACCAAACTTACATAAACTATAAAGTGATTTGGCTTTTTTGCATGCCAGATCCCATCCCAGGTATGCTCAGGGTGTTCCTCACTTCACATCCACAGATTGAATTAGATCCTGGTCCTATGAGGCTTGCTTGGACGAGAAGAGTCTGTAGGGAGGGATGAGATAGAAAGGATACAGAAACAGCAGAAACAGAAAGGATAGAAAGGATACAGAAACACCCTACTGTTCATTGTAACTGAAATGACTGAAAAAGAAAGTGAACTTGAACTGCCAATCAAACTTGTCCAAAATTGTAATACTCAGGTATTCAGAAGCTATACATGGTAGTATGTTTATAACACAAACACAAAGCCAGCATTTGTATCATAAATCAGTCATGACCTCAGCCAAATTATTGTGCAATGATGCAGCTTTGGTCACCACAACTCCCTTATGCCCACTTCCTTATGCCCAACTTCCCAGGTGACATTTTTTTTCCTCCCAAAAGAGTAATTTCCTCTCCAAAACAAAATCATAGCTTGAACAATATGCATAATTAGAAAATTTTAATTGTATGTCAAGACAAAGTTAGATGCAGCAGGGAGACAATGAAGTTTATGCAACACAGGTAGGATAGAGAGAAAATTTTTAATAATGACTCATAAAATACTGCAAGACTTGGAAATAAAGTAGCTGATGAAATTAAAGGTTGATACAGAGAAAATAATGTAAATAGAACAAAAACCCAGAGCCTGCACAAGCACAGAGATGTGCTTTTTACAAAGCATTGCAATTTTTCAGTAAGATACTGAAGACTTTGTTGTTATTTCTTTGAAAATGACAGCACCTGCTCATGGTGAAACAAAAAGAACAATGGAACATCAGGGATCGCTACAAAAGGCATTGAGTACAAAATGCTCGATAAATACACGTGTGCAGTTTGTGTACCATGGCCTTTAAAATATCTCCAAGGTGGTTGTACTGGTCAGATTGCCAGAAAAATATCAAAAATACGCTTCTCAGTGTCTGGCAGCATCTGTATCCATGCACCAGCACCCAGTCTTTAACTTGGTAGCTTTAAGGATCAAAATTCCACTCGTGGGCACCCTTTACTGAGTTGAAACTTCAGTGACAATGAAATGTGGTTGATTGTACTGTGAAAGCCACCAACTCAGCTCTCAGGCACTCAGAAAATAAACCTACCAGCCATTTCTATTGATTTGATATTGGACGTAATCAACTCAGATATTCATACGCTACTGCATTATAGAAGACTTTACACCTTCTGTTACTTCTATTGGTATTATTCCTATTTGTGGTTTGTGCTACCCACAGCACTGATGCAAGTCTTGGTGCTTGAACTATCAGCCCAAGATCAGCCCAAACTTTCAATCACAGTGGTTATCATCTGAGTATCTACTGTAACCCACAGCACGTAATCTCTATTCAAATGAGTGTCACAACAGTGCCAGCTTGGGGCTCAATCTTGAAATGTCCAAAGTCACCTACTTAAACAATAAACATCAATAAGGCCACTCATTTTTAGGTTAAGCATATGCTTAAATGCTTTTTTGAATCAAGGTCAGCATGCTCAAAACTTGGCAGGATCAATGCTAAAGTTTGGCTTTACATTTGAAAGAATAGCTCCAAGAGTATTTTTCTAACCTTCCAACCTAATCCTAGAAATGTCTCTTGGACCATACATGGCATAACATAAAGGTTTTATGAAGATTACTTTGGAGTGACCTGCACACTCTGTTTCCTGGCTTTGCCCTGGAGAAGTAGTGTTCCCACCACAGACTTAGGCTAAGAAGCCTCTCTACATGGCTTCCATCACTCAGTCAGCTCTCCAGCCAGCACCATCTAAGTTGATAAACACTCTGAGTAGCAGACTAACGACTTCAAAGTGTCTGGTGAAGGTGGCCTGTTTCATTGCTACATTCTCAAACAGATGAACTGGGACAATGAAAAAGAAAGTTAACATAGCTACTAAAATGCTAAATTTAAATCTTGGAAACTTTCCTATCTGCTCCCTTCCATTTCACAACACAGTGAGTTAACCAGGCCTGACTCTCTGGCAGTGCTTCATTTAAATGGCACAGATTTGCCTGCCTAACAAAGCCCTTTTGTTTCCTACAGCTGTGAAACTTGGGTGCACTGTAACTTTTCACATTTCCCAGGTTACCTTGGCATCAAACTGTGACTAAATGCCTCTAAAGATTTTTAACTCTAGCTTTGGAGGAATATAATATCCACAAAGACGAATGATGGCTTTCAGAAAGTGCTCCATGGTAGCAAGAAAAATACTGAAAATAAGCTATGCTTCAAATGTCCACAAAGCATCTGGAAGACCTGTGGCTTTAATAGAGAACTGCACTCTCTGCTCTGCTCTGTTACAGGCTGCATCTGTTCCCCTTCCTCACATTACCTGTTCAGCTCTATCATCCAATGCAAAGCAAGGAAGGAGCTGTGACATATCTTTTCAAAATAATTAATTGTAACGACATGCTGTATTTGAATCACAGAATCATACAATATCAAGCTAGAAGGCACTTCACGGATCATCTGGACCAAACTTTCTTGGGAAAAGAACAGTCAAATTCAAAGAAACTTTGAATTCTGGAGCTGATTTTCTGCTCTGTGGGAAGAACTGGATCTTTTGTCATTGATTCCACAAGGGCGGCAAGCAAATCTAAGCACAAATATGGTGTTAATAAAACACCCTAAAGTAAAACAGAATATAGCTTAACTAATATAACTACTTCAGGGAAATATCCTTCCAATTTTTCAGTGGCTGGAGACCGTCTCAGTGGATAAAATGGGAGTAAATTTGTGTCATCTAATTAAACGTGTAGGAAACACTTGCAAGTGCTAGAGCATTGGTCTGTGATAAAGTCCAGGAAGCTCCCTTCATGCCTTATGCAGTAGGGAATAATAATTAGGATTATTATTTTTATATTATTATATTTATATTATTATATTTCCAACAGCTGTAATAAAAGGGCTTGAGAAGTTATTGCACAGCCACCTGCAGACAGACCCAAGGATCCTCTGCACCGAAGCCAAATATGCAGCAGTTCCAATCTAGAAGCTAAACATGTATGTACTATACTCAACCAAAAATACAGCTTGTGTGACATGTACCCTATCAGCAGGTTTTTCTGTATGTTTTTTTTCTGTGAGACATTCAAGTTCTGTTCTTGAAATATTTAAGACAACCTAGGGCAACAGCTCACTGTCAGTGAACCCCAAATGGACATTACATTCATTGTAGCATCACATCTGAGAGAAATAAAAATTGGACAAAGACCAGGAAGAGCACATGAATAACTATGTTTATGGACCATTCAAAGAATAATTTGACAAGACATGAGAAAGTATAGGATTTAGCAAACAGCAATATGATGTGCAAAATACTCTCAAGTATCATTCTATCATGCTTAATGTTCGAGTTATGCCCCTTTAGAGTGCAACTGAAGTTACAAATCCTGAGAACTTTTCCTTGTTCATGTACTATGCAAACCTTAAAATATCACCATAGCATGCTACTTCAAGAAAATATTTTTTTCTATTTTTATTTGTTATTATTACCACAGTATCCAGATCATGCCATAAACCAGGTTCCCAACATATTGACAACCTACGCTCTGCAGAATAACAAACAGTCTCTGTCTGAAAGGACTAACAGCATAATTAAATAAATTTATGAAAACTCAGGCCCAAAGAAGCTACAAATCCTGTCTATAGTCAATGAGAGAGGCTGTGGCAGCAGCCGTCGGAGAATTTCAAGGTGAAATCTGGCACCGGAGTCAGTAGCAAAACTCTATCTTCTGTGAAACCGGAACTGAATACATGTTTCTGCTTCATGGCCCATTGCTCAGACAACTCAAACCTGGCATTTCATAAGTTTTCTTATTTCCACTTCTTGTTCTTTTGCACCAAACACATTTTTCCTGTAACTTCTGTTTATGAACTGACACTTTTATAGTATAATTAGGATACATCTATGTGTAATTCTATTAATATCTGTCCAAATGTTCACTAGTTAAAGTATGAAATCTTTCACAAGGATACATCCAAAATTTATGCTGCAAGGTTTTTTCACAATGTATCCTGCTTTGAAATGCTATTTCAGTGCTTCTTGTTCTTTATCCTGCATTTCTAGTGGTGCATTTAATAAGACTTGGCTTTCAGATTTAAGTTTCTTCTTTAGAAGAAGGAGAATTAGTGCACTTGGGATATAGGACACTCCACGTAATACTGCTGGCAGGCCAAGAAAAAGCCACCTGAAATACAGGATGAGTTTCATTAAACATATGCATTCATGAAAAAATAGTAAAACTATTAAACATACACTGTTTTGGAACAATTGCCCAGCCACTCTAAAGCTTGTGCCCTGATCCTTTTTGATCTCATGGAAGGTAAATCAACATGAGAACAGAGAACATGTCAGTGTCTACGAAATGTCTATTTACATCACCCAACTCCAGGCAACTAATTTAGCCAGTGGCATTAGCCACCTAGTACCCTTACAGCTTTCTGCAGGGAAAAGAGAGAGCCCTGAAAAGGACAGCTCAGACCACCTGAGTAAAACTTCTGGTATTTATGAGCTAGCATTATTCTTCTAAATCAACCTCAACACAGTATTAAAAAGGAATCAGCCTGAGGCCATTAGTTTGACAAATATTTTCTTCAAAATTCCCACAGTGCTCCTTGAAATAATACAAAAGCATGAGGTGCAGTATCCTGGGCCAGTTTCCAGCTTGGGTAACATATCCTCTCTACACCATCCTTCTTTATTTTAATTCAAGTACTATTTCAACCATTTTATTTTCAAATACATTGCATAGTCAACCATTAAACATTTTTCCCATAAGGGCTTACTACTTTTAGGTTTTTTGTCAGAGCTCAGTGTTTAAGGTCTGTTCTCAGAGAACGCCATTAGTGAATGTAATTATGACACATGAACATTTCTATTCAAAGGGTGTTCCAATGTCTGTGGCATAGGCTGCACTTGACAAATAAAGCCAATGCCAAAGAACACTGTTGTGTGAAATCTCTAACACAGGAGTCGTTTGTCTACTAGGAAAGGACAAATAGCGTAACATTATATCTCTATGCATGCAATGAAAATAAAGTAGAAAATATACCTGTATGTGACGATGTCATACATCCTACAAGCTCCTTCTTCACCACAAGACATAGTACCCCACTTCAAGCAAGTGGTATCTATCAAAGCTCCAAAATAAACGGGAGATGGAATTCCAGCTAAAAATAATTTATAAATAAATATTAGCCTGTTTAACAATATATACATACTACAATATGGACTGTGATTCCTATTCAAAACTCAACATATTCTCTCATTAGTGAGAGAGAATGTTGCATTCAATAAACATACAACAAAAGCAAAGGAATGTCAAATGCCTTTCAGATGAGTAGCAGATGTAGTTTGCCTACTACCCAGTATAAACAAATGCAAACTGAAAGCTGTTCTAATTTGCCGTGCTGCCTAGATCTGTAAAAAACACCAGTTCCTCCTGGTCAAAGGCATAGAAGTAGACTCCTGTGCCATGCCCATAGTCCTGATATGATCCTTTTATTCTTACGTGTTAGAACTTTTCTTACCAAATACTCTTGAAGCTAGTCCATGGATACCCACTCCAAATGACTTTTCTTCAGGCTTTAGAGACCTGTATGATAATTACATTGAACACCAATTAGTAGAGGTGACATTAATAAGAAATGTTTACTTGTAGTTTTTTTAAATCAAACTCTTAATCACATTAGGCCTAAACCATCGATCAACACCATGTGGATGTGATCAATAAACACATGGCTATCATACACCTCTCAATATCTTGGAGCACTGACTTAGTGGTCCTGCATTAATTCAGGAGCCAGCTGATAGTCCGAAGCAACAATAGGTTAGAAAGCTGACATGAGACTGAACCTTAACACAGCACAGAAATGACATCACATCTTTCTATTCCTCCTCACTCCATACATAGACTGACACACTTCTAATTCCCAGGTGTGTTTGACCTCCAGATAAAACATCCAGTATGTTTCTTAAGACAAGGACATTTTACTGTACCTTATTAAGACCATGTACCCAGGCATGGCTGCTAAGGAAAAAATGAAGCTGCAGACTAATGACAATATTAAAAAATAATGAAGCATCTTGCCACAGTTTTCTTCTCCATCACACTGTCCCAGAATTGCAGACACATTTTGAGATGAAAACCCTGAGGCTGCAACACAGGTGCAGTTTTCAAATACCTGTCAAAAGAGAATTTTAGTCACAAACTTGTCAAAACTCACATCGAGCATGAAACTAGCACAGTTATAACCTAGCTCACTCTCTCCTGCACTTAAGTATGTGCACATGTGCAGCACTGCATGGCAGCCTCTCTCCCAGTCTGCCAGGCACAGATCCAATCACTATATGTATTTGGCATATGGGGTTAGAGAGTGGAAGGGAGCTATGGTCTTCTTATGCAGCTGGGACTATGCTTCCTCAAAGAGTCCATGATCAGGAGAGCTCTCGTATATCCCAGCACAGCCTGGTTATTTCGTCCTTTCAGTGCCAATACATCTGACCCTCTTTTTCATTACCTAGTGTATGGTCTTTCATACTGCAGGAGAGAAGAAACCAGAGAAGTTTGACTGAGGCTGGGTTACAATATTCTCACTCAAACGCTTCTACTGAAATCTTTGAGACTATTGCCAGAATCAGGGCTCTCAAATGTCAGCCAAGGTGAGCAAGAACATCAGTGTCTGGCCCTTACTATCATCTAATACTTCTCTAAAATATTTGTAAAGTACAAAGGCTTTCTAAAATTTGTATGATTTGGGGTTTTATTGAACTTATTATTTGTGATTGTTTTCAATCTAACTAGAATTATTTTTTTATGGAAAAAAGTACTGTTAAGATGATAGAAGTTCTATAATACCTGGTGACTTGTTTAAATCTACAGGGTAAAAAAGATTGTTAAGTCTATGCTATAGAATTTCATTTAGGATGAAATGTTCTTGGGCACTCAGGTTTTCAAAAAGTAATACCCTAAGAAGAATTTATCACTTCATTTTAAGCATTTAAGATTCCTTCAATTAGTAGAAGAACAGGAAGCTTCTCCATTTCATTCTTTAATTTAAACTTAAACTAATGTTCATATTCAGTTTGGAATTTCTGTTGCCACTCAATGAATTTGTCCAACTCTACTTATCACCTCATATATTCAATTAAATGTACATATATGGGTATTTCCCATCCTATATTGATATGGATATTTCTCAGCTACTATGTTTCATAGTCACAGTACAATAGAATATATGCTTTACCATATTTTTTCCAGTTCCTCTTGAGGCTTTACACCCAGCAAGACAAGGTGACACATAAGTCATTCCGTTGTTCCCACAAACAGGGTCCCATATTTTAAGTGAGCAATCACAATCTCTGTTGCAGCCAGCAAGTAGGGTATTTTCTGCATAAGAAACTTGCTCTATTCTGAAATATATTTAGAAGATGAATAAATATTTCAGTAACAAAAAACCTACAGTAACCCTTTGCAATGCTTAAGATTCTATTCTAGCTTAAGTATTGATCCAGGACACCTTCTTACATGCTCCTATCCTGGAGTCATGCCTGCCTCTCTTTCCATAGGATATTATATCATATCATATCATATCATATCATATCATATCATATCATATCATATCATATCACATTATATTATATTAGTATTATCAATTCATAGATAGGTAAACACACCCTACATTTTTCTCATCTACGGCATGTATATCCTGTCTAAGTGTCACATGTATACCTACAAGTGCATTTTACAGACACACAACCCTTCCCAGTGATTAATGGCAGGCTCCAAATCAAGAAACTGCAGGTAAAATATCCTCTGATAACTCAATAGCAATCAAATTCCAGTAAATCTGTGTAAGATAAAGAAAGGGGTTTGTCCCTCTGTAATTCTGAAATTGCACTCACATATGACTCATTTGTTTGACAACTTTTTATTTTTACCTGCAGTTACATGACCTGAATGTATAATGATATAACTAAAAGAATGGATATGCAATTGTATGAGTTGTGATGTGGACATCTTTTTTAATACATTTCATTGTTTAAAACAGGAATGACAGAAGATAAACCTACTGTTCCATGCAAGTAAAAAGCATTGAGAATTTAGATCATGAAACTAAGATGTTCTAAAGCCATGGAGTCCTTGGGTGATTCTTGACAAGAAAAACCATGCTGGTGTCTTAAGACTTAAGTCTTGTCTTAAAGAATTTACCCTTCATAGGAAACTGTTAGGCCAGCAACTGGTGAAGTGTCACAGATAGTCCAATAGGCAGCAAAGTAGAGAAGGTATTCCAGTAAAGATATCCAAAATGCTATGTTTGCAGCCTGATAGATATTTATCTTGAATTTCTTCATGAATAAGCCTCCAAAAAAATATCCAACGCATATAACTGGTAAGTTGTAAACACCTATTTAAACAAGAGAAACTTTGTGTTAAAACAAAGACCATCAAAGCTCCTCATAAGGGAAGACTGTGCTTGGAAAAGACTAATACAGTGCCTGTGACTGAATAATTTAACTACAGTCAGAAATGGTTCTTTGCTAGTTCCCTTGTACACCCAAAACGTCTGCCAAAGTCAACAGCAGTTGGGAACCACTTGGACAGCAAGATGGAGTGTAGGACTGAAATTATTCATTGGAAAATTGCAATCTAGAGTTGCAATCTAGTTCCAACATAAAAGAAAAAAAAAAAGGCAGGGTTTTCATACAGCCTTATAATATATAAAATAGAATATATAATATGTTATATGCTATATATTCTTTATTCTATATTCTATATAACATATAAAATGCAGTATATAATAGAGCTGAAAGAGAAACTTAACAGGAGGATGAGCTAGTAAGCACATCTTGGTCAACACTGAGCATCACAGAAAGGAGGAACAGACTTTCAGTTTTGATATGGGATTACTGAACGTGCTCTCACACTTCTTTGCTGTTTGATACTTCAGTGAAGCAAAGACTGAAAGACATTTAGGAAGTAGTTTTACACAAGCATCATATGGCTCTGTTGGCTTTGCTCAAGGCAATGTTGGTTCTCTAACAATTCTTGACTGCTGGTGAAAGTGAGGAAAAGGGAGGACTATTAAAGCTGAATTTGGATCCTCTCAATGTACCATATATTTCAATACAGAAAATAGAAACTGTTTGAAAAACAACACAGCAGTGCAATGCCAACACAACATAGATAAGAAGTATGATAGTGACACGCCTTTGGGTGCACAGCTTCAAAAAACTGGTAACAGAGGATGATAGTCATACTCATAAGGTCTGGGACATTGTGTGGCAGGTTTTAAGGAAAATGGTGCAGCTACTGTAAAAGATGAGCACTACGTTAAGGAACAGTTATGGCTAGATGTATTTGAAGATGATTCTTCTATAATGATGAAATAAATTCTAGTCTAATTAAGTCACTGCAGTTAAAAAAGGGAATGCTGAGAATTTAAGACATGATAAAGTGGAACCATAGAGAGGCTCCAGCAGTTTCAGGATATTTGCTTTGCGATAAAACTACTTGCCATTACCATTTCCCAATGCATGAACACCTTGTCCTCACTCACAAAAAAAAAAGCTAATAAAGAAACAAAAAAAAGACAGGTGTCTGGTCAATGCTTTCCTTCCATGGAGTTCTGCATACGAAAGAGGATCTGAGGCTTTGAGAAGACCAAAGACCAATACCTGAGGAGTGGAGAGGATGGAGGGTGTTTGAAGATCACTGGCGATTTTAGCTGTGCACAGGTTCAACCCATCTATGTCTTAAGATTGTTAGTGATACCATTTTTATGAACATGAAATCTACCCTCTACTTCATAGTATAATTTTTAACCAAGATAACATAAACATTGGGCCTATGCTCTCTTGCTGCAAATTAGCATAACCTCCTTGAGATCCGTGGTGCAAATTTCCTACTACAGCTGATCTTTCTGAGACAGTTCAAAAGAAGGGAAGTAAATTATAAAATTCTGCACAGAAAATTAGGAGATGTTTGCGGATAATGTATGGTTATTTAGAAATGTTTTGTAGTGTGGAATCTCTCATTTGTAGAAGTATTTGACCTTGGAATGTATATGTATACGCATACACATGAACATATATATGTAAAAATATAGAGAATTTGCATTGAGACATTGTTACATGGTAGAACAGAGAAATGTAAAATGCAAACGTACCAATTAAAAAGATGGCATCTGATGCAGATTTTCCAAACTGCTGTTCCAGATATTTGGGCATGAAGGATATCATGCCAATAAAGGCACTGAATTGTAACACAGTTACGCATATAAATAACATATAAACGGGGTTGCACAACAGAGCCTTGAGGAATGGGATGAAATCTGGAATAAAATAATGTGATGAGTTAGTGTGATCAACCATTGCTCATTGTGCTGAGGGGTGAAGAGGGGAGTAGAAATGGTCCTTATCTGGATCAGTATAATTTTTGTGCTTTGCGAGACATCACAGGCCAAAGATAGTAATGCTTAGCCCAGGATACCCCAACATGTCTCCCTCTACACAAAGGTAACTTCACACACATACGTGCATACCAATGCATGCAGCTGCTTATTAGAAAATCACAGTAATAACCTTATCATAAGTTTCCTGAAACTTTACAGTGAGTGTTTAGTGTCTGAAATTTGCACTTACAAATCTGCAGCAGCAGCTACTCTCCAACCATTCCTACTCCTTTTTCTCTCATCCCACGCCCTCAGACCTTTCACCAAAACCCCTTTCCTGCACCTGGCATGCAAAAGGAGTACAAGGGGGAAGGGTTGCAAATGCTCTAGATGGCCATGACAACCCGCCTCCAGAGACCTGAATGCTGATTTTGGTTATTGCTACTGTCAGTGGTGAGGCAGAAGAGGCCTGAAGAGGAACATGACTGCAGTTATTCCCACCATACTCTCAAAGTCTGGATCTGCAAGTCTTCAGCCAAGTATCTAAGAAACTAATTTACATGGGCCTTTCCTCTGGGTAATGCCTATTAAGTCAGGATCTGAACCACAAAAAAACCCCACAATTTCTCTTTGTCTAACATTTTCTATTAATTAATGTGCTGAACTATTGTCAAGAAATCTTCAGAAAAACATAAGCATCTGTAAAACAATGACTGTACTTCATTGAAAGTGGGCACCACTTAGAGTAGATATATAACTTTCAGAGGTAGGCAAGTATCTTACTAGGAGGGGATCTGTATGCAAGTCTTCTAAAAAGTGATTCAAATACCCAAAACAGTATAAATGGACTGTATTATTTATATATGTCATGCAGTTTATAATCAGAGCTTTCTGAAGAATAAATTAATTTTAACTATAAATACATCAATTTTCACCTTGAAATCCTTGGCAATTAAATAGCTACCTGAACATGAACTGGTCAGCTGGCTGTAAGTGCCCCTGCTGGAGCAGGGGGTTAAACCAGGTGACCTCCAGAGGTCTATTCCAACCTCAACCATTCTGTGAAATGAAAAGATTCTTAATTTAGGATATCCAGACACAGTGGACATTCACAACAACACAGGGAAGGAATGATGATGAAAACATAAGACCTAAAGGGACTTTGGAGTACTAGGACCCACAGTCTGAGCCAGTAACCTTTCCTTACCAAAGCAGTACTTTATTCATGGATTCGTTTAAGGCTACATGACAGCAGAGAAAGATGTCATGTTTATCAAAATGAAGTTGCAATATCATTCAAGATCTGAGTACTCACTCTAAGTATGGTGAATTTGCAGGACTCAGCTTGAAACTCCATGGAGAGGTAGTTGGTACTTGGCACTTACTTTCTGAAAATGAAGATCTTGTCAAAGGACCCTAAGCTAGGTATATAGAATCATAAGACTACTCTGAAGATCATAGACTTTGACGTATTTTATTTACTTATATTTCCAACTAGCACCAAAAAATGGAAGAAAAAAAAAGCTTCCTACAGATATACAGATCTGTGAAAGTTGTCAATGGTAACAGGAATAAATGCAAGTCAAACAGATCCTTGTTTAACAGCCATTAAATGTTTACAAGGCACTTAAACACCTGGCAATTCCCTTTTACGGCTTTAAGTTGGACTCAAAGAAATGCACAAGACTTGTGCTGGCTTTCTGCTTTTCTGCACAGTGAATGTGGGGTAAGCAACTAATAACTGCTCACAGAGTTGCAATATTCTTAACCAGATTTCAGTGCATTAATCCTCTACTAGGAAGAAAAGATCCAGATCTACATACACCTTAAATGCAAGAGCAGGATGTAAGTGAATTCAGATCCTGTATCTATGGAATTCGCTTTCTTCCTCTGCAAGGAGCCAATCTAAATCCCTGTACAAATCCTTTGCACTACAAAGAGGTGAAAAATAGAGTGTACACTTCGTACCTTGGGCCCATCTTTACTTACAAAAATACACAGATAGTTCAAATCTTAAGGACTAAACTAAGAAGAAAATAAAATACAATATAACTTGCCTTTAGCAATTTCATACATGGTCTGTTTGGCTTCATTGTTGCCATTTTCTCGCAATGGTACCATACTTCTTTCACTTGCCTCCTCAGGTTCATTGGTTTCTCCTTCCTTCACAAGTGACTTGGGCAAAAACCAAAAAGGTATTCCCGCAAGAAGATTCACTGATGCACAAATCAAAATTCCCAGCCACCATGCTCCAACCCAGCGGGCATCAGTAGCTGTTATAGTTATGTCCTCTATAAAGAAAAAAAAAACAAAACAACCAAATCACACATCTAATATTAGATCAGAAATATTCTTTGCTGACATTGGGTAGTTTCCTAGTAATATCTGATAGGTGATACATTAAAAGCATTTTAAAGATTCTTAAAATGAGGCTGATGAAAGCAAATAATTAGCTTCTAATGTTGCTAATTTTCTGGTGAATTTCAGTGTTTTGTATTAAATTAATTCTAGTCTTTGTTCATCAAAGAATTTATATGCAGATTCATTTGTGCATGTGTGAATTCAGGCCTTTTATTGAATTGCATATTATATGCAGATTTTCCATTCTGTGGAAACACCAGCAAACTCAGATAAAATTAAGACATCTCATATTAGCAAAGAAACATCTTTTAGTGCTGATAAATACATCATCATGCCTACCAATTTTTATGTAAGATTTTATATCTTCATCCCTTACCTGCACCTACTGATCCCACATCAACAAACAGTTCTGCACAGAATGACGCCAACAAGTACCCAACAAAAGGACCAACTACAGTTGATGTATGTAGACATCCTAAAGTATGAAAAGGAGAAAATATACTAAATTAGAACCTGAACATAATTATTTCCTTGTAATTGTTATATATGTTTAGGACAGCTCTACTGAATAGACATTTGCACCTAAAAATGGCCTCATTTCAACAAGTTCATCTCTAGTTAAATTACAATTTCCACAGTATTATTATTTGGATAAGGCAATAATGTCTGTCTTCTCTCTTCCGTTATTAGACTGAAGGGGGTCATAATAGTAATCTCTTTTGCTTTGGTTTATGTGTGTTAGTTTTTGGGAGAGAAGAGTTATCTCAGTAGGGTAGATTTACCCAGGTAGAAAGGTGAATTATCTGCTTTGGCAAAATCCTCCAAATACGAAATGCCTAAAGGCATGATGGGAGTTTCACCCATTCCTCGTACTATGTTTCCAACCATCACAAATATCCACAGCAAGGACCCAGGCTCTTTTTCACATTCTGTGAATAAAAGAAGAAGCCAGAATTAATGTTTAAATTCTATTAATTAAATTCTAGATACAAAGAATTGACTAACAGTTTAAACATTGGTGGGTGGGTCTGTCCTGTAAAACAGGGAAATAAGGAATACTCGAAAGGCTCCAAAACTGGAAGAAGCTATTACCCTTTCTGGAGTAGTTTAAATCCCTTCCCTCTCCATGTCATACCTTGTCCAACCACCTGGTAGTCCAGCCACTGCATAACCTAAGCCCTTCCCTTTACTCATTTCCTTCACTGAAACTGCCATTTTTCTGTCAGTGAAGAGAAGATAGCACCTGAACATCAGTGATGAAGGGATAACAAGTCATGCCTGACTAACCTGATCACTTTCTACAACAAAGTAATACTTTCTGTGCACATGGGGAGGGCAGTGGGTGTTTTTTACCTGGGCTTCAGAAAAGCATTTGTCACTGTTTCCCATAGACTTCTCTTAAACAAACTGGCAAGATACAGACTGGATGGACAGTCTGTAAGATGAGTGGGACATTGGCTCTCAGGTCACACTCAGAGGGTGATGATCAATTGCTTTTACTCAAGCTGGCAGCCTGTCACAAGTGGGGTCCCCCAGGGACTGATACTGGTCCCCACATTATTCAACATCTTAATAAATTATCTGGATGATGGAATTTAAAGCACTCTCACCAGGTTTGCTGATGATATCAAACTGGTTGGTGAGGTGGACACATCAGGAGGGAGAGACATCTTACAGAGAGACCTAGACAAGCTGGAAGAGTGGACTAACAAGAACAGTATGACAATCTCTCTGAAATTCAGGAGTCTTTTGCAAAAATTCAAGTAATTGTTTTATAAAGCCCACACATTCTCATTTGATTATAAGAACTTTGTCTGAAATAAAGCAAAAGATTTCCTGATTTCACAGTGAAGTGCCACCATGTGCTTACAAGAAAGCCACACTGGTGCAGAAGATGGGGTGGTGTTCTACCTTTGCATGGAAGCTTTCCAGCTTCTTTGCCTTGGTTCAGACTGCTAGCTTCTGGTTTACTAATGTTCACAAGCCCCCAGAAAAGCACAGGAAGAGTAAATTAATCTGTGTCTAAAACATTGCCTCTGTGCTGGTAACTTCAACTGGCACTCTGTACAACAGTCCTCACCACTTGGAAACCCCAGCTTAGACCCTTACCTCAAAGTTCTGTTCTAGCACTACAGATGTTTGTCTTGCATATCAGTGACCTCACCATGCAGAAATTTCATCTGTCCTGATGTTATCTGTTTGGGTGTTCAATTTCAGATTTGGGAGGTTTTGAGGACATTCCAAATCCTAATTTGGAAAACAATATGCAAATTCTACCAGAATTGGCGCATGTCACCATATGTTATAGAAACATTTTCTACCTCCGTCATACCTCTACAACTCAGAAGGTCAGTATTTCCCTGAGCAAGCACCCACTGGAACATAGCCTGCAATCTGCCTGTCTGGGCACTGTGCTGAGGAAGTCTCGACTCACTGTGACCTTTATACAATTCTCGATCAAAATCAAGATCCATAACGATATATCTGGCCAGCCCACTGAATCTGTCTGGGATCTAGCTCTCATTTATTCACATCTATCCTTCTATGTAACTCAGCAGAAGAATATAATCCTGCAGCACAATTCTCTTTGTTTCACATCAGGACAGTCACATCAGAAACTATATGACCTCTAGTGCTTTCTTTCTCTCCCTGAACTTGGATTTCTTTATCCCATACAGTCTGCTTCAGATTCCACTGTTCTCTGTGGTCCGCTTTGTCATGCTGAGACTTGTCAGTGCCAATCTGCTAACAAATAAAAACCAGCTTTGATAGCAGCAACTGATGACTTTCTAAATGAAAGCATTACTGTCCAGAGATAAAGCCTGGATCTCCTGTATCAATTCCAAGTTGCTGTCAGCAAATATGGATGAAGCAATCCACATGCAGATGCAGTCAAATTCAAACTATTTTTTGCATGAGACAGGAGATGGACTTATATGTATGAACAGCACGGTTTTGCTTGTCCATAAACTAATAGCCAAACAATCACCTTACCCAAGAATAGTCACAGGCCTGAGGACCTGTGGGTTCAAATGTGTCTATTGAATGGCTGTAAAATTTAGAAGAAAATGCTTTACCTATTTATACCTTAATCAGTGTACTTATAAAATGAAGTAAAGCAATACCTGAAATCTTCAAACATTTTCCTTGGGAAGATTGAAAATTTAATGCCTTAAGTGACATGCTGTCTTGGGAAGCTTGGAAGCCACATCTGTTACTAAATGGAGACACAGAAAACTACAGCACAACAGCACTATGGTTTGATGTCACTGTGTTCATACAATATTACAGCAGTGTGATTCAGCTTTAGCATTGTCCTGGTTTGGCCAGGACAGGGTTAATTTTCAGCAGGAGGTGGGGGGAAGCCACAGCTGGGCTATTCCATACCATGCTGACCTCATGCCCTCAGTGCTGGTTCTGCGCTGTGCAATGCTGGATGAGGGGTGCGCTTGGTCCATTGGGTCCGGTCCGCCCGTTTATTTGCTCGGTATCGCTTGTTTTGTACATTGTTTTTCTCACTGTTGTTATTGCTGTTGTTGTTCTGTTGTTTCTTGTGTGTTATTTTATTAAATTCTCCTTATCTCACCCCCAGGCTTTGCACTTTCCCTTCCCGCCAGCGGTGGCGGGGCAGCGGCACATGGTGCTCAGGCACGAGTAGGAACCAAACCACCACAAGCATGCGTTGATGGAATACCGTCACAAAATGTATTAACTGTGGGGTTCATCTCATTTAACTTTTTCCATCCACCAATCATCTAAGTTTTAAACAGTCAATAGGTGCATCCAGGAGGTTATCTCACCCACATTAAAGTAAAGAGTGTGAATGTCCTTACACCAAGGGCCACTGGAAGAGCTCTGTAGTTTCCTTTGACCAACTATCAAGGGATCCTGAAGAGATGGTTTAGACTAAATGCTTCCCCTTGAGGTAGCTAAAGACTCAGAAGATTAATCCCATCCTCACTGGGAGGATTTTGTGTGTGATCATTTAATACTTGCCTCTGAGCGTTTTGACTTCATAGTAGTTACTTTATATGCATAATGCTAGTGCACATATACGATTCAGTCTCCCAGATAAGTTGCAGCCTAGTTTAAACTATCTTCTCTTTTTTCTAAGAGGAACAAAAAAACCCTACATTTTTGCTGTGTCTCTATTTCTCATCCTTTTATTTCTTGTGTGGTACAATGAAAAAACATCCTAACGCTTTTTACCCATTGTCCAAATACCTTTGCCACCTCCTCACAGTATCATCGTATATCAAGTCTGAAATATGAACACTTTTGAGAACAACTTAGTGTGTCATTTCCCCAGGGTGGACTGACAGGGAGGTTAACTGAGCTGTTTGGATGCAGTGAAAACTGAATGAAAAAAAGCTACAGCTCTGGAGTCACAGACTAAAGAAACAAGACATCTAGGAAGTTTCCCGACCTTTAGGGTTTTTTTGCTGGCAAAATGTACTGATCAAAAGCAGGAGCCTGAAATAATTGCTAATAAAAATAAAATCCTAATTACTTAAACATGATAAAAACTGTGGAAAAAATATTAGTAGACATAGGAAGAGTCATACCTGTTGATGGTTCCTCTGTAGGTAAAGAGAACAAGCTTTGATTAACAAGGCACAGAGGTACGACTGAAAAATTCTCCCATTGTGAAATACTGCTTTCAATATGATACCTGTTTGAATCAAAGGAAAGCATGTATAGGTTAAGAAGAAATACATCAGAAACAACTCATAAATCAGTAATGAAGATACCTGTAAGAAGAGCGTGTAGCTATAGGAAGAAGGAAACCCACGTCAAAAGTTAACTGAGCCTCAGTAACAAACCAAGATAGGAACAAAGGAACTGTATCAGGGAATCAACCCAGTGTTCTATCCAGACTGTTATCTAGTCTGTAACACAATCTTGAAACAGATGCTTCAGGAGGAGCTGATGAAACACCCTAATGAAATCCCCCATATCATCTTTTCTCGTGTTCTTCTTACATTCTAATCCAATTTACAGCCTAAGCAGAGGGTGCCACCAAGGCTGTCAGAGTCACACCACGTTGGACATAGCAAGATTAGAGGATCTTCTTTTCTCAAAAGATATCTCATTGATTAAAATATAGTCAAGCCTAAATGATTATTTTGTTAAGCCGGGCAAAAATAGTGAAAAAATTGGTAAAGAATCATTATGGCCTGCAAAGGCCTTGCCAAAACAGTGATCTGTCATCCAGGCTCCAGATCAAAAATATCGTCTTGCATTGCTCATCCAAGCAGATAAGAGCTAGTATTGTAATGTGACAGTACCATAGGCCACTGTTTCTTGAGAAAGTCCTCACAAGAGGTAGCACAAGGATGAAAGCAAAGGCAAGGGAAGGTGCCCGGCAGAGGGGTGACTCTCCTCAGGAAGTGATGGCTGACTCTGAAGCCACTTCAGAAGCTAAAGAAAACAAGCTGCTCTACACTTATGATATCGTACTCATGCTCAGCAGTGTCTCTCTCAATAAGCAGTACTATTTCAGTGGGAGAAATGATGGACTAAGGCAAGTAAGAATCACAGAAGTTTCTGGGAGCTAAGCAAAATGCTCACCTTCCAAATAGGAAATGAGGAACTGCTATCAAAAGACATCCAAACGACAGAATTGTGCATCCCAAAGCAATAATTCTGGGTCTGTGAAGCTTTGCTCCAAAATAACTCACAAATGCTATCAGCAGCAAGTTGCCTGCAAAAAGAAAACTGGTTCATATTTACAAATCAAGGCATCCATAAGGATGCCTTTAAAAGTGCAATACAATTTGAGTATACCTTGTTAGCTCAACATCTGTTACTTGTCTTGTTAAAATTGTAACTAGACAGGGAATTGCCTAAACGATGCAGTAATTCCCTGCTATCTGTGATCTTTTTCTAGAAGACTTGCATCACAAGGAAAGAACATGAGAATAGAAAGCAGAATGGAAATAAGATCATGGTGAGAGAGATTTTTTACTGCATCTATGAAGAGAAGAAATCTCCCACTATTTTACATAGACACCAGGCCCAGGGGCTGCAGAATAATAGCTTTAGGTTTAGGAAGTTATTCTCCTATTTTGCAATGTGTGGGAAAATACAGAAGTATATAACCAAGTGGTTTTGCACTGAAAATAAGAAACACAAGATGACACACGGAGAAAAAAAAAAAGAATAATAAATTAATATTAATGTAAGTAATAGTTTGAGAGAAATAAAAAGTATAGATTTTTGTACCAAGTGCCATTTAAAAATACAAATCTAATGCCAAAAATCTTCATTCTCTTCTCCACTTTCACTTCAGAATTAGTTGATTTTCTCTACTTTTCATTTATTGCTATGCAACTAAGAAAAGAATCAAGATGCACATTATGAATCAGGTTTCATAAAAATAGCAATTTAGTAATCATACACCTAATAATTTTGTGATGTTTTTGTCAAAGAAACAAAGCCACATCTCTAAGTGATGAGCACCATGCTCTGAAAGAAGATAACATCTTCTTTATGCATGATTGCTAGAGAGACTGTATTGAACCAGTGTCTTGAATGACACTTAAAGATATACACAATCCTAGTAAGTTACTTACGTTTACCACATCCACTGACACTTAATAATTTTAATATTATTATGATTATTCACAGTTACTTTACATTCTTGCAGATAAAATACCACAACTTTTAATAGAAAAGTGCATATGAGAGGATAATTTATTAAAAACAATAATCCTTTTACATAGCTCTTCAATAATTTTGGTCACTTAATATTTCTTAAAGTCTCCTCCTTATCAAGAGGAAGAATACATTCTGGATATTCCTTCCCTATCAGCACTTTGAGCTAACATATCAGACTGCTTTGCAGGCAGCAGCATGGTGTTGCCAACAGCTTCTTCTTGTACATGCAGATATAGGAAACCAGGAGGAGGAGCCTTGACTCCCCTCCTGACCAGTGCACACAGGTCTGTACAGACCATTTCCCCAGCTGAGCCAGAGATAATGAAGATCCACATTGTGACTTTAAGGGTAGTAAAACACACCCCCTGAGGATCTCTATTTACATGGGTTTGAAGCTATCAAGGCTTTTGTTTGGCTTTTTTGGCAATGACAATATATAAGCTTGTCACTGGGCAATAAAACTCATTGATAGGTGAGGTAAGTGTCACTAAAAGTAGAATTGGAAACTTCCTTTACAGTTTTACAGGTATGAAATCTTGAAATACTCTTTAATATGAATAAGAAGACAGTTCACTCAAATCAACTTTGAGGTCACTGATTAAAAGAACTGTCAAATGATAAATTTGACCTTAAATGCAAACAAAGTTTAGAAAATACTGCTGTTTTGTTCAGAAAGATTTAATACAAAGCTCATAAACTAGTTCTATTGTGTTAGTTGCTTCCTTATATCTGAAGATAGTGCAGAAATTGGCTGAACCAGCTTTTAATCCTAAACTTCCTCATTTAACTCCTCCTGTTTGTTTCCAAGATGCTAGATGTGTAAATACCAGCTGAAACATGAGGAAAGAGTGAGTCACTATTGTCACATACTGTAACTGACAGATTGCTATGGACATGAGAGTCACTAATACATACTTAGTCATCATATTATATTTTCAAAGAATAAGAAATTATTAAAAGGAATGATTACCAATTTCAAAGCTTCCATTAATGATCCCCACTAAAGAAGCCGGAATATTAAATTGTTTCTCTATCTGTGTGTACATGCTGTTCATGTAAGCACCAGACATGGTTTTACCAACAAATGCAAGTGATAGTGCCAGCAGAAATACCTAGGAAAGAAAGAGGAGAATGCATAAAAATGTCAAAATGACATGTTTAGGAATATTCCACAGTTATTTTCCCCATCAAAGATGCGCTTCTGGGTAAAACAAGTGAACAGTTCTGTTCCACTGATATGTGTGTAAATCCCATCATCTGTCCTTCTCCACAGAGAAGGATTTTGTTCTTCACCTGCTCCCACTGGCCAAGACTATCTTCAGAAATCTTGATCCCCATTTCCCCAGCCAAGACAGTCTCGGGACAGCCTCTCCCATGGTGTGTCCGCTGCAAGATTGCCATCTGCAGGACTGAATAATGTCTGCAGCCAGACCAGCACGAAAAGACCTTCGCACCCTTTGCTCATCTGAATGACAAACCAAACCGCTTGCAGAACTAAAATTGTTTCCTCTAATCAAATTACTTGATTGAGCATCTGCTGTCCCAGCTCAGTAGAGGTCAGGAGCTCAGAACAAGTCAATTCACGGAAGGAGTAAATAGTATGTCCTTTTAACAAGAATCTGGTGGCAATAGACAGTAAAAAAATTAAATATGCATATATGCTGTAGTATTCAAATCCCTTTAACTATAGGGTTCTTAATAAACAATATTTATAAAATTAAATCAATAGCGTTTTTAAATACATCTGCTGCAAATGCTAAAAAGCGTAAGTAATGTGTTTGGGTGTTGAAATTTTATTAAAACTAAGCTATTTTACAATAATTTATAGCACTTCCTGACAACTTGTACAGTCTAGGGTACATCAACAGCCAATTTTTACTGCCATGTCACAATCGGTAAGGCTCATTTTACAGATTTAAGAAGGAATAGTAAACATGCCATACTAGAAGGACTACACAAGTTCAGAGGTGAATCTTCAGAGGAGCAATCAACCATACCTTCAACACATCACAGAGTGTAAAGTTCAGGGACATAAAAAACAACACATGATTGCTTACAAACTTGCATGACCTTGGTTAAGGCATTAAGGATAAGGAAAGAAACAGCTTATTCATTTGTTTAGTCTAGATTATAACTTCTACCAAACCACTGTAGGTGCAAGCAATTATGTTGCGTGCTCATACAAAACTGCTAAAATATTTCTATACCTTCAGCCTGGAAATGCAGCAGAATTTGTCCCCTGCACGTGGCTTCTCAGCTTCCTTCATGTTGCCTTTTAAAATTGATTCTGATGTCTGTTTCGGAGTCTATCCAATGATCCCATTACAGTGTTGAAAAATATGAAAGTAAAAAAGAAACATTTTTGTCCCATGGTTGGAAAATATCAGCTCCCATCTATGATATTTGTTATCTGAGTGTCTTCCTTAAATAATTGTAAATTGGATTCCAACCAAACTGGATTCCAAAAAAACTACAAGCCTATACATTTTATTCTAATAAAGAAAGTTTGACATGTGAATGTCAACAGTGTAACAGCTAGCTATTTCTTGTCAGATACAGAAAATGCTGTCAGCAGCATACAACCAGTAGACAAAGAACAGGGAAAAAAAGGCATTCTGAGGGCAAGCTAGTTTGTCTGTAATACAGCTTTTAGGTTCTCTCCACAAGCACTTGGTGCTGACCACTGTGGGAGACAGGGTTATGAGGCATATACCTGTCTCCATGGTCTTTATTTACTATGCCTGTCCTTGGTAGCAATAAAAAAGGACATTTAGATCTGCTCTACATATTCTGTTGAGCCCTCCTGTCTTCTGCTGGCATCAATGTAAATTTGTTAATTTTAATAGAAGCTGTATTGGAGACTAATCTCTTGGCATTGAAATTAGAAGGAGAAAAAAAACGAAAACCACCAGACAAGCTTAAGTTCTAAACAAAACCAAACCAGACTCCATTCTGCTTCTCCTCTCAAGATCTGCAAAAACATTCTTCTTTATTTGTCTGCCTGCTTTTAGTCCTCCCCATCTTGACTTGATGGTTAGAGATTCTGGTAGTGCTGAGCTAATCCGCTTTCTCACGCATCTTACATATTTCCCAAAAATGTGTTCAAAGAAGGACCCAGTTATTCCAGAGACTTGGAATATACTTGCCTGTAAAAGCCCCTACACATCTGAGTGTTAGCACAATGAGTTTCACAGGGAGAACACCAGATTAAAGAAGATTTATCACTAAGGACTGCCACAAAGTGGTGTTATTCAACACAGTTCCCACTGGCTGACAGGGTAAGCTGAAGAAAAACAGGGCAAGTCAGAGCCCTACCTTATACTCAGGATGGATATAGGTTAATTTCTTCTTTTTCGTCTCAGATAAACTTTCCAAGTGCGATCCTCCTACACCTGCTCTTCTCTATGTTTTCCAGTTCATGAAGCCACAGCTGGGAAGCAAGCTGTCCTTGGCAAGCCCACCAATAGGACTGTGTTGCCTTTCAATTCTTCAACCCAACACCCTCTCAGTCAATCTCTTCAAACACTATTTTCTACAACAATGTTAATCCTCTCAAATGTGTTTCTTAACTAACTTGATTCCTAGCAAATTCATGGGCATTAACTCCTTCTACAGCTACCTCCTCATTTTCAGTCTCTAAAAGTGCCATGCGTTGTTACAGCATTCCTGGAAATACTTACTTTAAAATTAAGTGTAGGTGGTCAGCAACTTAGGCAATTAACTACAACATATAAGTAGTCTGCAGTTCTGCTTTCCTTAAAGATGCTTACACAAACTGTGTTCAATCACAGTAATAAACTGCGTAGACAGCTTTGCACTTTCTTTGCATTTTCGCATAAGACTTTATATGCCAGGGAATCATTTACGCCTTATCTTTATACTGCTTTATTTAGACTGTAGCCCACTAATGATGCCAAAAGGTGAGCAACAGAACAAAGAGCGCAGTCCTACATCTGTCCTCTTCTGTGCCTAGGAGTTGGCAATGAGATTCTGTCCCTTACTACATAAGTCTCTGCATTTCACTAACATACACACAGAACATCATCTGGCTAGTTACAGGTTTTCTCTTCTGGTGCTAAAAGAAAACAGCCAGCAACCTCTGTCGAAGTTTCTCTAGGGGCATCAGAAAAATCACACTGCCCCTCATACAATTATAGATGACAAAATGGCAATGTTTGCCTTTACTTATTATTACCTTCCCTCAAAATATAAATTATGGTAGAAAAAAAAATGTATTTCAATGGACTTTTTTACTGGGCATATTATTAAGATTATTAATTGAATAATAAAATAGACAGAATTACTATTTCCAGTCATGTTCCTGAGGTTGCTTCCCCCAGCTTTAAAGTATTTTTGTGGTCACACTTGGTCAAACGGAACTGAAGCCAACACAGACTAACAGCCTCAATTATTAGAGAGATGTAGGTGTGTAACTCACTCAGCTCAGGTGCATTTTCATCATTCTTTAAATCCAGGTTAGAACTCAGACTACCATTTCTATGCCTAGAGATGAACCAATAGTGTTGCTGCCACTTCCTTCTCCCATTCCTATGCTCTCCATTGTACATGCCTGTTTCTTACCTTGCTTCCACTCTTGGGCTTTCCAGATTCTTCTGCAAACCTCCTTAACTCATTAAACAGGCAAAAATTTAATGCAGGAAAAAGGTTGCTTTGCAGGTGGTGAGCTGATTTGGCCCACAGAATTGTTCTACAAGTGTCAGACCCACATAAGCAAAAGAGCAGGAAAATAGAGCCAGGAACATGAAGAGAAAATGGGTTTGAAATTGGAACAGGAAAGGATGAAAAGTGAAACCTGCCCATCTGAGCATCAGTGATGTGTTACATCACCTGAAATATTTGTGGAACTACAAGTCTCAAGCCCAAACCTAAGCTGCCCAGTCCAGCCCTAAACACAGCTGGCCTCCCAGGATCAGCATAGCTGTAAGGAAATTATCTCATTCAGTGAGCATCAGTCAGAACCTCTTTAGCCAACAGCAGGAGGAGAGGCAGCCTATGCTACTAGAATGGTCACAGTGTGACTAAATTTTGTAGTAAACCACTTGAGGAATTTGCGCAGGCCAGGTGAGACTATATATTTATGCAAAAGTTTGCCCTCAGGTTCTGACTGACTTACTGGCTATCACGTAAACACACACACTTGAATCCTACACATAAGCCTGCAATGTCCACTGAAATTTCAGGGAAGAGCTCAATAAAATCGCTCCTTACAGGGTCTTACTCCTTCCACTTCTGTACAGAGTTATGAACACATTTATGGCAGGCTAATAAGTTAGTTAGCGGTAACACAGCTGCCTCTTCCAGCCATCTCAACTACTGGACTAAATTTCCACAGGCAACCAGAAAGAGAGAGAAATAATCACAAGACTTGTTTCTAGAAGACAACCACTTTACACAGTTCACAAAGAACTAAAGCACACAGCGTGGACAGTTTCAGTACAAGCCACAGCTACAAAGCAGATGCATAAAGTACAGATGATGTAACTTGGACTAAATAAGGTTCCCTTAAAAACAAAGCAAATAGATCCTGGGTAGATCCAAATGGGCTCTTTCAGTGTAGCTGACAACAGCAGGCAGGCTAGCATTGAGAGCTGGGACCCATTTGTCCTACACAAACCCATAAATACATGTAATAGTTGATATAAACCACATTTCACCTTAGCTAGTCTCTTTACTGTGAGGGTGCCACAGCACTGGAACAGGCTGCCCGGAGAGGTTGTGGAGTCACCTTCTCTGGACGCTTTCAAAACCCGCCTGGACACGTTCCTGTGTACCCTGCCCTAGGTGAACCTGCTTTGGCAGGGGCTTGGAGATTCTGGCCCTCCAATCCCTACCATTCTGTGATTCTGTGAAACCAATAAAAGAGAGAACAAAAGCACTCAAAGATCTGGATTTAAATGTCTAGGAAGCAATATTCTGCAAGTTGCCTTGACTCCGTCCCCAAGGAACATCCTATTTTCAGTGTAAAATGCATCTTCCATTTGGCTCAGCTCAGTCATATGGATAAACTGCTAAGTCCTTGCTTTGTTTGCAAACAGGATTAAAAATCACACAAAGTAACTAAGCAGAGGGCAATTACAGCATCAGAATTTTTAACTAATTTATTTTTCCAATTGCAAAAAGCATTCTGAAATCTTGTTTTACTACGCACAGTTTAAACTTACTCTAATGCGATTACACTAATGTTAAACTGAGACGAAGGAAAATATTCTCTTGGCAAAACAGTTAGGTACTTACAGTTTTGAAAAGGTTTTCACAAGAAATGACTGATATCGTACACTTAACCTTTGAGCTCTATTCTAAATTGTTGAAAATTAACCCAAGTATACTTATTGCAGAATTTGTGGTTTTGCCAAATAGTTTCAGTTGTGCATTTTACAGTACTCGCTCAGGTGTGAAAGACACAGGCTGAGTTCTTCATAAGAAAAAAAATAAGCCCATCTCTTTCTCTTTCCCACCAAAAATGCTCAAGTGCTACAGCAATGCTAGATCCCTGAGGATGAAGTGCTAACATTTCATTCTCACTGAAGACATCTGGAGAGTCCTCACAAGCCAGAAAGGAACTTCAAGAGTGTACATAACTATATAGACTTACAGCTTATGTGGTGTCCAAGCAAAGGGTCACACAAGGTCAGGCTGGAAGAAAAGAATGAACGTGTGTTTCTCACATCTTGAGGGGGTGTTTCAGCCCTGAGTTAATGGATGGAAAGTGGCACAGACATAGTTATTGGCCTCTTCTTGCTGTCTTGGAATGATTTGGAAGGAAGTGTAGCCCTTCCCAGTTGGTATAAATCACTCAGAGGCTCAGCTGTAGGGCAGGGTCTGAACCAAATGTGGAGAAAATTACCTCACGTCCTGAAGCACAGAGGCATAATATCACTCTTCTCAGAATCACCAGCCTCTGGTCTCCAATGTTTCTTCTCCGTGTAACAGCCGTTCTGGATCTATTTTCAAAGTATCCTAGTTTAACTACCTACTATATAACTGTCGTGTTTTTAAGTCTAGAAGGGGGCAAAGATCCTAATAATTGGCCACTGCAACATTCACTAGGATCACCCTTTCCTTTGGGACTTTGGTTGAATTGATGACAGTTCACCATGCAAATATGAAAGATAAAAAAGCCACCCATAGTTATATAGCCACAGTGGTTGTCCTACAGGCTAGAGGCTGCTAGTTACTGATTACCAGACATTACAAAATCAGAGAGTAGTTTGACCAAGTGTAAACAATTCTAGTTCATGTGACAAGAAGAGATTATATGACTTCGATCAAATTGGGTAGACATCACATTTAAGAACCAGTAGATACATCTTAGAGCTCTAATGCTGAACCAGGTTTTATCTGTGACCTTAAGCCTCTTGTTGATTCTTGTGTTTGTCTCCCTCACAGAAATAACTACTAATGCACATGGAAAGCCTAAATGTAAAGTCTAAAAAGTGTGGTGAGGGTAGGACTGGGATTAATTAAATCCTGACTTTGAGCACAGCCTCCAGGACAGTGTTCTCAACTTCCTGAGGGAGCACCCAACCTTCCTGAAAAACCTCCCTGGACTACCGCATACCCTGTGTTGTTGTGTTGCTGGGACCAGGAAATAATATGTGGACAAGATACTGGGCTTTTTTGTTATCCAGTGTGGTTTTGTCTCACAAATTTACAACTCTACCACTGTACTGAAAAACAATTTGCAGACCGACTGCTGATGCTTTACAGACCACTAGTGGCTGAGAATCCTAGCCTGCTCAGCACAGCACCAAAGTATGAGGTAAGGCATTTTCCCCTGTTATTTCTTGTAATAAAAGTTCACAATTGTAAATTTCTGAAAGCATGTTTTCTCAGTTCTCACACACTAAAAAATTTCTCAAATAACAATCTATTAACATGCTTCTGATATGTGAAAAGACATATTCTCCCTCAGAAAATACATATTTCATAAGACCTACAGCGCTGCTTTCTGTTCTCACTTCATAATGGTCTCCAAATCACACCTGATGGCTGCCTGTACTGGGATTTTGCTTATAGAATTTAACTAGAAATAGAAATTTCGTTTCCACCTTTGATTTTCTATAACTAAAATCTGACATAAAGTTCTTATTTCCCACTAAGATATTTTGAAGGTTTTCTTGCATTTTATATTTCCTGCACTTACCCATTGCCACTTCTGAAAAATTAAAGTCTTCCGACAAAATAAGAAGAAAGTATAAAAACAGTGGTCTGAGATCTGCCACATACTGCTTTGTGTTCACAGAAGGCTGTACAATGAAAAAAGCAATAGTGAACAGAGGTAGAAAATGGCTGAGTATAAAGCTGCTTTAACTCCATGTGGCTGTCCTTGCTTCCTTTAAAACAATAGCTAAAGGTGATGAAGGAATGGGATGCTGCCCATCAAAATGGCAGTTGTTCAACAGTGTATGTCAACAGCAAGGTAGTACTCATTCAGGTGTAAAGAGACTTCACTTTTATACCCATATTATGTACAACAGCCCTCTGTGTGTGACTAAGCTTTTTTCTATGTAGAAGTCTCAGTGTCAATAGAGTGCTAACCTTGATTTTGCATTAAAAATAACTTCAGTATTCTAATTGTAATAGTTAGCTATGGAAATCTGACTGCAAGCACTTAATCAAGAGATTTGTCTAGGAGAATGCACAGTGAAATTGATAAATGATATTTATCTTAATTGGTTAGAAACTAGAACTGTAGATCTCAGCTCCATTGGTTTTTTAGTCTGTGTTTAGCCGCTACAAGGATTTACCAGTCCTTTCTTCTAACTCTTTCAACACATCCATTTTTTTTAGTATTTCATCTCATAATTATTTGTAGGATATTCTACATATATTTTATATTTTAATCCATGACTATTTGGGGGGAGGAGATGCCATGATTTAGTCAACAGAGATCCCTGTTTTCATCGGTCATTTAAATAATTTAAAAGTGAGTTTCTGAGATGCATGCAAGTATTTTCGGTATCTACAGGAAATAAGCAAAGTAGTGCAATAAAAGCCATTGTCTGGGGTTTTAATTATTAAATTAGTAACCATTAAATAAATTCTCATGAGATAGGAAGTCATAGTAACATCATGTACAGAACTATGTAATTCTACAATCTCAGTAGGATTATTTTGTTCAACTATCATTTTTGCTCAAGGTGAGTAAGGGTAAAGATTCAGATCCAGCAAAGGAATTACAAAAAAATTGAAAGCAAAATATCTAGTCAAATAAACACCTCCTTACAGCAGGCACTTACCAATTTGCTTTAAATACTTATGTCCACATAAAAAAAAATAACTCAGTTGGCAGTTCAAGTGATCTATAGTTTGTGCCTACCATCATATGATTTTCTAGTTCCACTTTAGAGAACTTTGCTTTAAAAATTTCCCCTAGAATTCACCATCAATAATGTACATTTTAAAAACTGAAGACAAATAAGTGCCCTCTTCCCTCTTGAAAAAAAACCACCACCAACAACAACAAAAACAAAACCAAAAACAACAACAACAAAAAACAAACAAACAAACAAACCCACCAACAACATAAGGGGGAAGAAGAAGAAAACAAATATTATCTTTTTAAAAGCTGAAGTACCACTTCAGGATGATAGCTGTAATTACTGCATGCATAGGCTTATCGCAACTGACTTTTGAGGTTTAAACACCTTTTTCTAAAGATTTATGTTACATAAAAGATTTAATTTTACACACAACACTACATTTCGGTCAATTCATTTTAGCATATTTGCAAAGTGCCTTGAAGTAGGAACACACGTGCTGTATGTTCACAGAAGTCAAAAGAATTTCACTCATGGATGTACTTAGGTGTGAACTGAATTTATCTTTGAAAACAAAATGAAGAAATTGGTGTTTCAAAGGCATGTTCCTTTGAACACATACCTGCACACACAGACACAAATACACACACAGACAAACAAGAGTTTTCCCAAGGACTGTCTACATTTAAGCCTCTCTCTGGTGCTCTACTTTCCTGTAGAACCATGAGAAAGGAAGTACTATTGAAATTATATCAATCTTTGCTTCATGAAGAAGCCTTAGAGACTTATGCTTACAAATAAACAAAGGCTAGGATCCATACATTTATCTCCATAGTCCTGGAGGAAGGAAAATGGCCTTTTATGGGTATAATAAAAGTAATATTTCCTATAAAATAGTGTTTTTCCAGAGCATTTATATTTTCTCAGGCTTTTTGGAAGCTGAAGAATGTTGAGGGAACACGTTAGGGTCAGTCTGTTTTCTCATTCTTAAAGTAATTGTAGCCTCCTTGCATGTGTGCGTTAAAAAGTTCCTGAAAGAATACATCCATAATGTCCATACCTGGGCACTTTAGTGACTTCTGTGAATTTTCAGTGCTTGGATATGCTTAACTGACACAGGAAATCATCTACTGAGCAGATCTTGGCCTTTATAACCTACTTTTGTTTCAGCACACAGCCTTCAGCAGTGGCACTGGATACTGAATGAGTTACTCCCAGACATTTGTCGGTACAGACTAAATACTTCTCAAAAAAAACCAGGAGCAAAGATATGAAATTAATGTATGTTAACAAATACACAGTTTAATATTCAGTAAATTTATGTAAAATTCAGTGCATATGGAATTCAGTAGTTTTTCTCTGTTCATGCATAATAGAGCATTATAGAGAGTCTGTGATGTCTTAGCATATTGAATTCCCATCTTCTTCATGAGATTTCTCCTAAAGGCCGTATTTGCACCAAGTTCACTGCTTCCTGTGGCATTATCAGCCTGCAAGTATTTTTTTCTGTCTGGATAGATTTTGTCTGAGGGGCACTCTAATCATTCCAATGCTTCAATATAGGGAAAATACCTTGAAAGAGCCAAGTATTTTTATAGAATCAGTTGTACCCTATTCTTAGCAAGTAGTTTTGTCAAAGATCCTCATGTAGAGTCTTACAATAGGCATTAGAGAGAGTGAGATATTTCCAGAGTCATTTATCCCATCTTAAGACAGCTGTCTAGAATAAGTGGGAGGAAATAGTCTCTGGAGGTGCTTCTTTCTTCCCTTTGATCTGGAAGTCCAGAGAGCTAGCTTAGTCTTGATAACTATCTTTTAGACAGATTAAAATCAGGTCAGATGACACCTGTCCTGGTTATCTCTCCTTATGTCGTTCTAGATCTACTAAGCATTCAGATCCATATCTCGGAGATAATATTGTTGATGTGCAAAACATTAATTGTTGTCTGTTTTCATTACTATTTATTTATTTAAACTAGTAAGACTGTCATAACAGTTGCTCTCTTAAGAAAGCAGTTTAGCACATTGACTTCCACCTGTATGGATTTGGGAGTTTTGCTTTTGTTTTAGCAAAACAGGTTCATGTCTTCCAGCCTTGTGGCAAACCTTGTGAAGACATAAAATTATTTATTCTTTGTAAAATTTGTCACAGGGCTGGAAGATATCCTGTTACACAAAATTATATTTTTAAATGTTAGAAAACATAAATGTTCCAATTGTCAAATCAGCTTTTCAGAATAAATTACATATGTGAAAAAGAAGTTGAAAACATAATAATGTACTTTTGGGCAGTACCTCCTTTTTAAAGTAAAAAGAGGTTTGTTGTGTGCTCAGGTCATCGGCTTTCCACTAACAAGGCATATTGTCTCATGAACATATTTGAAGAAAAATTAAAGAAACAAATGTACTGCAGGTTGACTGGCAGTTCAAAGGCATGAAAGTCTCTCTGGAGTCTTTCCCTCTAAAAAAATGACATTAACTATGATTCATCAATCAGTGGTTTATGTAACT
Source organism: Eurystomus gularis (assembly GCA_013400335.1). Taxonomy (NCBI): domain Eukaryota; kingdom Metazoa; phylum Chordata; class Aves; order Coraciiformes; family Coraciidae; genus Eurystomus; species Eurystomus gularis. Next base: position 70,812 of record VZZY01012312.1, read on the forward strand.
TGATAGCATTTCACTTTCACTATCCATCAAGTCCCCAGGTTTTTTGGTGTGTGATAATACGCTTTCTGTGCAGAAATATCATCAGGCCAGATACTGGTTACTAGAAAATGCTTAAAGGTGATACTTCTGGCCTTTCTAGACATGCTTTACATAGGGATGTCTTCCAAGAGACCTCAGTCCTAAAAGGTGTGAAACATCCATGTGGAAGCTCAAGGATTATGGGTTAACTTTTGGGAATCAGGCGTGTAGCTATGCATCTACCCGTGAGCACGGCTTTTTAGCTACAAACGTCTCACTTTTAAAACATAGGAAATTTTCATACAATCACCTAAAACAGGTATTCTTCACAGAAAGGTTTAAGTTGCATGAAATATACATCCTCTTTTGACAATGAAAATTAAAGAATTGACTTCAAATAACAGTATACATTGAGGACACTAATGGAAAAATACCTTACCTCTATGGTAACAATTTTGTTTGTTTGTTTGTTTGGTTTTTTTTAACAGTTGTTTATTCAACTGTTACAGACTACTATGAGTATTACAAAAGGCAACAGGTTGATACATGACCTAGAGCAGGAGGCTGTAATGATCCATAACACCATGGAGAATATTATTACTGTTTATGAAAACTGCTCATAAAATAATTTAAGAATTTCCCTTCATTGACATGAAATTATATGAAATATTATGTTGATGTCAAATTATATATGACATTGCAACATTCTTCTTTTTTTTTAACACAATACCAATAAGTATGACCAGTGTAGCAATGTGCTAGTTCTCTAAAATGAAACTAGCCATTTACTAGCCCATGGGAATACATGAGGAAGGTGCACAGGGCCTCTGCAAATAGTACCAAAATTAAGCCTCCAATCACTAGGATCATAGTCACTAACCAGAGGCCTATCCCTCCAGCTGGAAATGTGCAGAAACCCTGTAAATCAAG
>VZZY01012313.1:0-14769 GCA_013400335.1 Eurystomus gularis
TTATATTACAGGGAAGCTGGTGTAAATTTTACACCCCAGGTTGAGAACCGCTGGAAGTTGATTCTAAAAGAACATTTAAGCTTTTTTTGGGTCCTAAATTTCAAAGTTAATAATACAGTCCCAGAATTGTCCCAGGGAAACCTTAGGAAAAGAGTTATTTCTCCTTGTAGAAGTTGATGAATTTGTAGTTTTAAATGCCGTATCCTGCTTGGTGATCAATCTTGCAAAACTGCCTGGCTGTCTCTGGGTTTTTTGAGACTTATGATAAAGTGAAGTACTAGAACTGTATCTTAAAAGGACTGCATAATTGCAGGACATATGTGTCCTCAGGTGGCTTTACCCTCCCTGATGTCCTGCCTTTAGGTTTGACCTGAGCACTGTACACCGAGAGCCCAGAGGCTCGTCGTGCAACACGACATGAGCGTATGGGTTACGTTGGAGAAAGCACAATCTGAGCTCTTGGTGTGTGGGACCAGTGTCTTTGATGGCAATACTCTTAATCAAGATTTTCTGGTTTGTGATTTCTGGTCGTTGAGGCGCACCTACTGGTCACCTGTTGTGTTCAGGTTCTTGCTCTTCCCTTTGCAGATTTTTTTTTTTCATTTTTGTAGACCATTTTTTTCCATTTTGCTGAGATCATTTTGAATTCTACTTGTGCTTTTAAATGAATTTTTTTTTCTTCTTTTTTTACATTCCCTTGAGTCATCTACAACATTAAGTAGCAAATATTTTAGCAACTAGAAATTGATGCCACATCCCTGTGCACCATACAACATTTGTGTACGCTGGCTGTTTCCCTGCTATCACTTCTGTCATTGCTGATAGACTTTCTGCAACTTCTGAGACCGTTTTTCTTGCTATGGATGTGGGTGCTGTGTGCATCCAGCAGCAGAAGCAATGGGTTTCTGACTGGAAATAAAGCAATAAAGTTTCTGACTTTAGAACTAGAGTCAGAAACTGAAATCACCTGGGAAAGGTGAGGTGAAAATGATCTCCAGGATTATATTCTGTGTTTCCACAGGGAGAAAATGGGCTGAAAATCAGACATTCCTGTCATACCCTTCCCACTCAGGTCATCTGCTTGGCTGTGTCCCCTCCCAACCTCTTGTGCACCCCCAGTTGTTCACTGCGGGGGCAGCAGGAGAAGCAAAGAAGGCCTTGACACTGTCCAAACACTGCTCAGCAGTATCTGAAACATCAGTGTGTTATCAGCATTGTTTTCGTCACAGATCTAAAACACAGCACCATGTGCGTTGCTATGAAGAAAGTGAACTCCAAAACCAACACAGATCCAGGGTGTAGGAGAAGAATGAATGTCAGGTTCTGCTCAGACTTCTACACAGTTTGGACTATCTGGCAATTGTATAGGATCAGAAGATAAGGTGGAAAATCTCCAGTCGCTGAGCTATTTTTCTCCCTTTAAAGACTGTCGCTACATTTCAGCAGGTTTAGGATGTGCTAGATTGTGTTGGTTTAGTAAGAGNAGGTTTTATTTATTTTTATATATATATATAGATGTAAAAAAATATATATTTTTATATATATATATAAGAAAACAACATGTAATAAGCACTTGCAGTTAACAAAAAAACAACAGTAACAGTGATAAAGGAGCAATACAAAAAAAAATTGATAGCAGAGAACAGAGACAGAGCGAGCTCACCGAAAAACAGCCAAACTCGAACTGGCCCCGGGGCATGACGTCAGCATGGTGTAGAATAACCTGGCTCCACTAAAATTAACCCTGTCCTGGCCAAACCAGGACACACTTTTATGCCCACCTGTGAGCTGTGTGTCTAAGTTCACGTAATAATCAGTGTTGGCCTAGTCAATAAAGTTAATGCAGCCTTAGAGAGTGATTCCTCTTGCACGACCTGATGAATCGTTCACTAGGCTCTACTGACTGTGTTGGTTAGGGGCCAATACCTACTATTGTTAGTTTTTTATGTAAAAGTGGTCTAAATTTGGCAAACGTCTGACTCGTAGAGCTCTCTAGAGCTTGGTGGAGGTTTAGCCATGAGTGTGGCTATCCCTGTATAGCGTTTGTCTTTGTTCCACTTGGATGCAAGGAATCTTTGAAATGTTGCAAGGTCGCTCCACGTTGAATAGTGATTTTACAATCAGCAATCGGAGGTTTCTTTGCTTGACTTTTCATCTCTCTAATCAAAAGTGATTGGAGCACTGAACCTTAGTCTGCCAGCAAAGAAAACTTTGTCGAAATCAATGGATTTCAGTGAAATGGCTGAGCTGTATTGAAACAACTTATTGAACTGAACTTCCTGGCTGACATTCTTGGCAGTTGTCTCTCATTGCTTATCTTGTGAGAACATCATGGCTAATTAATGTGGTATTCTCATATTTAGTTTTTTTAGCCAACTGCATTTAGAGTGAGTGGAAAGCGACTGCCCACGTAAAGCATATCTGGAAAGCTTGGGGTGGGGACCTAGCTTGGCCCAGACTGGTCTTGGGACAAATTGCCAACGTTCTTTGCCCTCTGCTATTGGCAGACAGTGAGAGAAGCACCACCCAGCAGAAGTTTTGAGAGACTTGGTTGAAATTCTATGCCATGAATACTTGCAGTGATTTTCAAACAGGTTGGTTGAATTTAGAAGAATATACTGCTGGCTGTTCCTGAGAGCTCTGGGGAAAATGTTAACTAATTACAACGTGGATTTGGGATTCTAAAAGCCCTAAACAACTCAATGTGGTTTTGAAGGCAGAGAGCGTGCGGAGAATTTGGCTATTATCTCTTTTTACAAACAGCACGTGCTTTTTGAAAGATTTCTTTGAACCACCTCTCCACTTTTCCTGATGTGTAGTCTTCTGTGGGAAGCTTTTGGGTTATTTTCTCTTTAGAGCAAAAATATTTTGGCCAGTATCAGAGCAGAAACAGATTGTATGGAATTCACCTCATATCTGCATGAGTAGTTCTTGTCTCTGCGTACAGCTGTCTGGAAGACTGTGTGGATAAATAGCGTTTTATATTTCCTGCCAAATATAAAACCTTTTAAAAACTTTGCTTAAAGCTGAAAAAAAGGAGTGAGGGCCTCCAAGGAAATCGTAATCCTCAGCACTTTCATCTTCACAGCTCTCTACAAACATTAACTTCGTATGTCTGAAGCCTTTGACCAGTGTAGATCCCTCTGATAACTGCAAAACCGGTGTCCCTTTGAACTGGGTGAGTTTGTCCCTACACCTCCACACATTCCCTGCCCCAACCCAGCGCTTGGGCTTTGGGTTTCTGAAAACGCCCAGAAAGTCCTCTCAGATCCCAGCTGCTTGTGCACCCCTGAGATGCCACTCACTTCAGTTGATTACACCCTCCTTGAAGTGCTCCTAGTCCCTGAGCGCTGTTTTGAGTGATTTATGACTGCACAGTCTTTTATTTTTAGCCTCTATGCAAAGCTTCCAAATCAAATCTTGGTGGGAACTGCTGTCTGTGATAATTCTGTTGTCTTCCTCTCCACTAATGAAAACCAAGGTCAGTCTTGCAGTTAGTGTGGTTGTCTTCCTTAGTACGTTTTTATACAAATCAAACAGGAATACAGGTAGATGAGAACCGTAATATGATTATGGCATATTAAATAATTAACTTTAAAAAGGTCAGTGAGTCCCTGCCTAGTAAAACAGCAGTGCTAGAAAACCTGGATTGTCTTTTAATGATGGGAAGAGAGGACGTGCAAGTGGGTTGTGAGGACTCCAGTTCACCATTTTCTTGCTCTTGATTCACAGAAGAGTGGCTGAACTGAGTTTGCTGTGCAGCGAGGATGTTCACTGCTCCCACCTGACTACAAGCCTCTTCTCGCTTTCTGTAAATTGCTTATGTTCAAGGTTATCAGTGATGTGAAAGTATAAGATGACGATAAAGGTTTCTCCTCAAGGAAAGGAAAGGGCTAGTTTGCAAGTTTTGCAACGCTAGTTTGCGAGGTGTTTGGCCGTCTGGTGGCAGAGTCCTGGCTGGATTTGCCTTGGAGACCAGCCATCAGTCACAGCGTTGCCATCCCACTGGTACCTGCAAGCTTGGTGTGCAAGGGCTGTGCACAAAAGGCAGAAACAGAATGAAATCAGTATGGGAAGTGTTTGCATTCAAGGAGACTCAGGACTCTGAAAAAGTTGTTGGTTTTTTTTCTGGAAAAAGCTCAGAAGGGCTGGAGGCAAGATGCTGAAAGACGAGCAAAACGCTTACGTGTCGCCAGTACAGCTCAAACGGGTGATGCTGACGGTAGCTGCAGCTTCCTTCAGTTGCTTAGTTTGTGTTCTACTTGCACATATGAATGTGTGTGATCTCTTCCCTAGCCAGGGAGCTGGAGTGGTGTGCCCTGCTCGGGGCTCCACAGCTCTGGGGTCCGGAGGTTTGCAAACAGGCTAAAGAGGGTTTCTGGGGAATTGCAAGGGTGGGGTGACTCTGCTTCGAAGCAGTGGAGTGCACTAAATCACCCTCAGCATCCCTTGTTGCTCATAGCCTGTGGTTTCTAGGGCATTTGTGGACATCCTTTGCTTGACAGCTCGGTTGTTTTGTCACAGGACTGTAGGATTAGGAAGGGGATATTTTTGCCTCCCGTTCCAAGGGACTGATCCAAAAGCATTGGTCTTGACTGCCCATGTTACAAGCCACTTACACCGATTTGTAAGTCTCAACAAAAAATGATTAGCAGAGAAAGGCTATAAACAATTGCAATTTTACAGGAAACAAGCAAGAGAAAATATGAGGCATAGATTTCTTCTCTTTTTTTTTCTTTTTTTCAGCAGCAGGAGCTGATGCTGCTTGGGAATAGTGTGACTCATGAGACAGAGAGGCAAGAAGGCAGGCAACAGCTAGCCGTGAAGGTGCAGGCAAAAAAACATCTGTAAGGGTTTCCAGCATCACTTAAAAGCGCAGAAGATCCCATCTCTTCCTGTAGCCTTCCTCTGGTGTTTCAAAGGAAAGTGAAGAAATAATCCAGGAATCAGTTTCACACCAAAGGAGGCCAAATTCAATATGATTACTTTTGGGAAAAAAATTGTCAGCAACCTTAAATATCTAGCAATGAATTTCTTTTAACTGGAACACTCTAGCTTAAGGTCCCCCGCATGAAAGACCACTGCATTTAACAAGTATTTTGCTAGTAACGATACCGCTTTTCTTAAAAAATGCTTTGGTTAAAACAAATCTTTGTTTCTTCTCTGCTTGTCTAGCTCCTTTGCTTTTATGATCAGGTGATTCCTCCGCTCTGTCGCTACCTCTCCTGTGGTGCTTTGCACATATGGCTGCATTATTTAGGGCAATAAAACTGTGATGTTTCATTTTCTTAAATTAGCCCGTGCGTGTTACTCGAGTAACATGGTCATCTCGGTACAGCTTCTGCTTAATGTGCTCCAGACTCACACAAGATTTATGGCGATGCGGTTTTCATCGCGTGGGGGTTCTTTTTCCTGTAACGCATTGCCTGGAGTACGTCTGCTAATTCCAGGGTGCCAGCAAGAACGCTTCTCCTGCATCTCTGTAGGTGGATTCCTCTTAGTTCAGTAGACTGGCACTGACCCTGGGGAGTCCTCGGACACGTCTGCTCTTCCCTCTCGTAACTGGGGGGGGTCTTGGGGACAGGGTCTGCTTCTGGGCGAGGGGGAGTGTGGTTATTGGTTGTTTCCCTCTTCTGAAGGAAGCGTGACACAAGAGGACAGGTCTTGGGAAATAACCTGAAAATGATCTCTCACCTTCTCAGGGAGTGTGTTCCGCGTCTGGATTAGCTTATTAAGGCTATTTACTAACGAAGCCCTGGTGTGGGGACACAGCCAATTATATTTTGCACTGGGCTCCTGCTTGTTTGACAGACAGCAGGATCTTTTAAAACTCCAGGCCTGACAACGTTGTGTTAGATCTGTTATTTCGGTTTAGTCTTTAACAGCATGTCTAAACCCCAACCTGAATCCCCAAATATAATCACGTTACAGGCCAATTATTTTGCTTGCTGAGTCACTTTGTCAGTTTGACAGCATGTCTGGCAGAAAATCTTAGCTCCTTTCAATTCTTTGATTAAAGAAATTAATTAATTCAGACTTTTGTTTTGTTTGGAGCTATCAAGGTCTGACTCTCCCACTGATTCATAGTCTCCACTGAGAGTCAGTGGTGGGATTCGTTCTCTCTCCAGCCCTTTGAAGCTGGAGAGATCTCTTGTGGTAAAGGTGAGGAGCAGTCACACTTCTGGGCAAAATCCTTCTCGCTGCCATGCTGGGGTGCAGATCCTTGGCCTCCTTATATTTGAAGACCTTCTCCCAGCTTATTGCTTTTGTTGGCCAGAAGTTGACTGTACTTCTCTCTAGCAGCCATGAACGGCCAGTGCAACAAGTAGTCATAAAGAGGAGGTTGATCGTTATGATCAACCTGAATTGATTATGAAGAATGTCCTCCTGGATTAGTATTTAAAATGGGAAATACAAAGATATGTAGACAGTTTGGAGGTGGGAAAGGATATTTTAGATTTGACCAAGCTGGTCTTGAAGTTTGAATTTAGCAAATAACAGTGTTTAGATTTTGGACTATTTGGTTGGTTAGGAAAGTTGGGTATCTGCAGCCTGTAGTGGAGACTGAGAACTGTTACCAGAAAAATTCTGTCATAGGTCTCTGACATGTTCTTCTACTCATTATAACGGGAAGGGAGTAGTGTTGGCATTTTGAAGCTGTTTCTCAAATACATTCTGGTTTAGAATTTATGAATTCTGTGTTGCTATGAGCACCCTGCAGACCAAGTTGCCTGTTGTGCTGGCTGTGGCCCAGCCACATAGCTAGACCACTCCTGTCGTAAGGAGCTCAAACTCAGAGCAGAGGAACTTTCATACTTTTCACTCCCATTTTGCTAACGAGGAATGGTCCACAGAAAGACCAGAGTTTGTGAGGGTTTCCACGTAACACTCTGCAGTCCCTCCTGCTCAGGAGGTCACGTTGTCAGCACGGGGCAATGTTTAATGGAAGGGGTGATAATCCACTTCTAAATTATGGAAAGGAAGATTATTAGAGATTGATGTAAGGACATAGTAGGAATGTGTAGGGATAAAATTAGAAGGGCTAAGATACAAAGTGGATCTAGTGGCTTGTAGGGTCATAAAGGACAAGGAGAGAAGCTTCTACACCTGTGCTAAAAGGAAGGCAATGAAACCATGGCCTCATTGCTGAGTTAGGAAGAACAGCAAATAGCTCATGGTGCAAAAGATAGATTAAATAATTCTGGCTTCTAACTTTGTAAAAAAGATTAATTTTGATCAGACACTAAATACAATTAAGTTTTTAAAGCAGAAAATAGCCAACAGGAATAAGGAAAGAGGTAGAACAAGATGTTTGATAACTTGCGTGCATGCCAATCTCTGAAAAATTAGCAAAAAACTATCTGGCTGGTTTACAGTGAGGGAGATGTGAAAATCCTTTTACTGCAGACTAATAAATAATTAGAGACTGTAAAATACAGTGTAATGTTACAATATGTGTAAAATTGCCTAGATTATGGCCCGTAGCTTTATTCCTTTTGTCAAGGACCTTTTTTTAAAAAAAAAAAAAAAGAAATTAAGCAAACTTTCTCTCCATGGGAATCTACATTTCCTTAAAAAGGTACCTTTCCCACCAAGCAAAGCTTGCAGTATTTCTGCTTTTGAGTTTTCTGTCACTGTGCAGTCCAAATAAAATTAATCTGTGAAAAAATTCTTTCAGATGGAGCTTTGCTGCCAAAAAAAAAAGAAAAGAGTACCATTTTCATCAACCTCTTGGCGATTTGTACAGCAGAAAGGTCACGTTGAAGTGCACAACACCTGCTCTTTGTGCTGGGTAATTTTGCACCCTCTTGTGGCCACGAGGCTCCTTTTTTAAGTCCCAGATTCCCTGAAATAGATAAAACACATTGCTGCAAGGAGCAAAATGTTCAGATCCTGAAAGTGGTCTGTGTGCCCTCTCCCTGCAATCAAGTCACCCACACCCGTATCCAAAAGGATATATTCAAATAACTCTGGTTTTATGTAACTCATCCCTTTCCTTCCATGGTTCTGTACCGCTGCTGGGAGGAAACCAAGCTCACCTGTGACAGCTGGTGCTCCATAGCTACCGCAGGCAGACAGCACTTTCTTGTCACCTTTGACAAGCTTTGTGCTACCACAGACAAGTGGCCCTTGGGAATTAAAGAAACAAGCTGCAGTTCTGTGTTTGCATCCTCAAACGTCTTCTCTCTGTCGGGACAAGCCCTCTGAGAGGATCAATTGCTTCAGTACCGAAACGATTTGTGCATTCTTTCCAAGGCAGGCATCAGTGAGAGGCAGTGAGGGTCTGAGTACCTCAGTGGTTCTCCATCTTTGTTCCCAACTAAATCGCAGAACCGCTTGAAACTTTGTACGTGCACTGTCCGTTTGTGGAAAGAAACTTCTTTCAAATGTCCGTGAGCATCCTCTGGAAGAGAACCTGATACGCAATTGGGGATTGCAGATGCCTGTAGACCCCTTATGTCTGTCAAGCCCAGTTTTTACGTTGAACATTTTACCTTTCCTCCTCTGAGAGGCCACTGAGGACAGTGCTAACCATGCTGGCAAGTAACCCTCAGCCTTTGTTTCTTCTAAAAGCTTCAGAATTTGCTTGGAAATGAGTTCAGCAGTTTCACTGAGAAATCTAGCAAAAAGTGTAGGCTTTTCACTACTCAGTGGTGAGATGCAAGGAGTATAATATTTCTCACCTCAAACTTCGGGGGGGTGATTTAGCACTAGTGTAGGGGAGAGGTTTAAACTCCTGTTAGTCAGTACAGTGAGCAGAGCCGAGAGTGTGATTCAGCCCTCTGAGTGTGGGTGGTGTTTTTGGGATGAGCAAGTGAACTCCAAGCCACGTCCTGACTGGCTTTCCATGGGCTGTACTGGGAGCTTGGACACCTGCCTCGCATGGATGCACCCACATTGTGGGAAGTCTAATCCAGGAAGGCTGGATTGTAGCCTGTATTTCTATGCAGAAAACGATCATCATGTTGGTTTTCTCCTGTATTGAAGTTATATCCTATAGAATATAACTTCTACTGTCAGTCTTGTAGCAGCCATCAGAATGATATTGAATTTTCTTGTTCTGAGATATTAACCAAATTGTGTCGTCTTATGGGAAAGCTTAATAAGTTTCATCGATTGAATGTTTAAGGTTTGTTAGTATAGTTTAATGTTCTAGTGAGAGATGGGAACTGCAAGGAGTAATGAGGGCTCCTGTTTCTGAAGGCACGGGATCTTAACTGAGGCCAGCCCCTAAAAACTGAAGGTAAATTTTCTATAAACTAGTGGTTATGTTTCAGAAGTCAAAATCATTGGGCAACGTCCCAGGGGATTTGCAGAAGAAAAACATGTTTCAAAAAGCAGACTGAAGGGATCCCAGGGACCTACACTCTTCTGACCCATAACTTGGAACTGGAATGAAAGCAACTAAGCATCTAAGGGTGGTATATGTGTGTAAGGAAAAAAGATAAAGGATTTTGAAAGTTTCTCAAGACTATGGCTTTTTGTTTGAAAGGCCTACAGAGAAAGGAATAGGTATGTGGAATTTTAATGATTCTGTAACCCATGTGTGATACTTCCATAAGCAGCCTATGAGGATAATGAAGCCCTGAAAATGTTGGTTCATTCCACTACTCAATCCACCTCTTTAGTCTCATACAGCCCTGGGATCCAGATGATTACTGTAATGCTGTTTAATATCACGTGGTTGTTAGATTTAGCATATAAGATTTGTAAAACCTTGGCACAACCCTGAAAATGTGGAGGACAACAAGGAGATAATTTTGACAGAAAGGAAATTATTTTGAACTCGTGTTCAAATCCCCAGTCAAGACGAAGGGCCTCAAAAGACCATTTTGCTCAAGACGGGGCACTGTGTACAGCAACATGTGGTGCTGCAGTTTTGCTGCCTTTCGTGTACAAACAAGGTGATGACATACCAGAGGTGGCTTTTTTTCCCCCAATTAGGCCAGATTTTAACATGTCAGTTGTGTCCTGCTGAGCTCCAGTTCTCCTGTGCTTCTTACACAAATGGTGCCACGTATTCCCTAGGTTTCATAGGGAACCTCTTCACCTGACAGATTAAGCCCTCTTGCCGTTAATTCCTGCTGACTTCAGGTGGACTTTTGTTGCTTTCCGTGGTACAGGCTTCTGAACAGGCGAGATCTCTTGCTTCACGGCATTGTGGGTAATACAGCAGTTTCAGTCAAGTGGTCAGATACCAGCAGGGATCCCAGGTAGCACCGGGACCTCTATTCATGCTGAGCACAGCCAAGAAGAGTTACTGGTGTGGAGCCCTGAACTCTTAAGCTGACAGTGGATTTATAATTTCAGATAAGATACGTATCTTTGGAGGATCTGGTGTTCTTTGTGGCTCATATTTCTGGATGCACTGCATGGACTACGCTAAAATAAACACTTCCAGAAGGTGCTTTCAGTGTAACTATTGCAACAGTTTTTCCTATGTAAAAATCATTTTACATGTGAAAATACAGGAGGAAACAGAAGATTTTAAAGAAATAACATACACCTGTAGAGGCCAGGAGTTTGGTTATGGAGTCACGACGGTACAAAAAAGTATCTCTTCTTTTTAACCACTGTTCAAAGGGCTGAGAAGAGCCCCTGGCTCCAGACTGAACAGCTCAGGATGTGCAATCTGTCCTCCAAAGTTCCCCAAACAAGTAGCCCAGATATTTCCCTAAGTTTGAGAACATAATATCATTTGTCTCTTATTTTAGACGTTATTTTATTACTTCTCGGGTCTCCAACAGGATCAGACAAGAAATGCTGTGAATATATAGAACAAGAGCAATTTCTGTCCCAAATACATAACCGTCTGTGGGAAAAGAAGGATTATTAGCCTATTATTGAGAGATGGGAAATGGAGGTACAAAACCCCACCCTTCTCCTGCTATGCTACAGCTGTGGTTACGGGCACCTGTATTCAACATGACTGCTGTGTGTGTTCAGTTCTTTCAGATTTGAGCATGAGAAGTATTGGCACGTACGTAACACCTTCCAACTGCCTGAGCCAAAAGCTTCACACTTAGAAACTCTGGTCCCTCCTTTGGTGAGACAGAGGCAGCTGTTACAATCCAGTCCAGCAAAGACCCAAACTTTCTGGTTGCTGAGCAATGGGCCACGAAAGGAACCACTCAGTCACAGCCTCGAAGACGTCAGCCTCAGCTTTGCCACTGATAAAGAGGGAAAACATGATTCTTGTGAGTGTCGTTGGATATTTGAGGGGGCTTGTGGGCCTGTGCAAAGCTTATTGTGGGATATCAGAAGGAGTTTGTGGGATTATGTGAAATTTATCACAGTAAGTTTAGGGGAAGGGGATGGATTAGGGTGGATGGGTAAAGAACAAGCCTGAGGCAATCGAGAGAAAGAGGGATAAAAAGGGCCAGCTGGACTGAGCCCCGTGCCTGACCACCACATCTATCCCATATTCTTATTAAATACTTTCCTGAACCATTATTTATTTGTAATCTTGCTATGCTTTGAGAGCTGCGAGGTCTAAGTGCCGGCAGCTGGAGAAGGGGCTGTGGGTCCCAGGGCCTCGGGTCCAGCTGTCAGCAACGGGAGAGACCAGCTTGTACGTAAGCGACCTAAATGCCAGCAACTGGAAAAACCTCAGTGTGTTAACGTTTCTGCAGTGAATTTAATCTTGTGTGCATACATGCATACGTTTGCCAGCAAACTTTGAACTGGACTAGCTGGAGGAAACCTGCTTGGACTTGAGGTCCAAGTTGGTGGCTGGATAAGGGTCCTGGGGAGCGAGCATGGGTGTCAGGTGGACTGAGAGCCTGCGCTGATATCGGAGGGGTCAGGGAGTGGGGAGTGCCTGTGAGATGAGTGTGTGCCTCTGTTTCGCTAGTGAACATCAAGCTGGTTTAGCTGGTGGGTAGGAAGAGACCTGCAGACGGGGTAAGGGAGGCCCGTTTCAGGCGTGGACTTCAGGCTGTGCTGACATCTGATGGATCTGTGAATGTGGATGTGCTTGTGACCCTGGAGCGCGAAGGCATGTATGTTCTCATTAGCAGGCTTCAGTCCTCACCAACCGGAGAAGAGGGATGGGACTGAGCGCTTGGTGCCCAAATATGAGCACTGTTGGTGTTTGTGGGGGTGCTGGCAAAGGCCATGTTGTCTGTGGCATCTGTGTGGCAGCCAGCATCACTGCCTTGTGTGTGTGTGTCTGGGCTACAGCCTTATTCCCGCTGCTGGCCACACCTGCACACATCTGAGGTATTGAAAGACTACGTTGTAGCTGACTGACATTCCCGAAGGCTCTAAGTACAAGGTGTCAAAGGCTCGGACAACATTAAATGACTCTCTTAAAACAGCGGCCATATGGCATCCCGCTTCCCTTGACTGCAATGACATCTGCTAAGAATAACAGAAAAAAAATAGTCGTGTCAAAGGTCGTGTGTTATTTCCATGAGTTACAGAAAACACGCTTTCTGAAAACTCCCACAGCACCAAGTTTGATGACTCATTGCCTCTGTTTATTCCTTAATTACAAAGCTCCTATGGGGGGGTCTCAGTTTCATGACAACAGCTCCCACTGGCATCGCTTTCATAATGACTCTGCTCCGTGGCATGTTTGGGCCCAAGCACGGAATTAGGCTGAGGGCGAAATGTACCTGGGGGTTTCAGTGATGGAAACCTCTGGCATCCACAGCTCCAGCACCTACTGACTCATAGCTGAGGAGAAAAGGAGTGGAAAATTCTAGGAAAACTGTTGCACATGCCGAGGAGGAGAAGGAATAAAACAGTAAGGTTTAAGGCAGAACTAGGTGATATATGTTGTGGTACAGCCAGAACCATATAAAGCAACAGACGACTTCCAGGTACGTATTCCATCATCACGTGCCTCCCACAGTGCTGCTGGACACAACTTCTTGAAAATAATGCTATTTTACTCTGTGTAATTAGGAAGCCAGAAGGAATTGCAATTATCCAGTCAAGTGATGTCCAGCCTTTAGCTGAAACTTGCTAATAAAATAACCTTGTTTTTCTGACTGCATCTGGTTACAGCCTAATGTGTGCTCCTACCCGAGGCAGAGCCATGATTAATAGCTTTGGTGGTGGTATTGCTTCTGTGACAGGAGGTCCTGCCAACCCGAAGAGAAGCTAATCCCAAGAGAGAAGCATGACACAAAATGTGAAGCTGGTCTAGGAGTGCTTGGAAAGTTGATCAGAGGGGCTGAAGGAGCAGTTCTGATGGCCCTGAAAAGATGCTGGGTAAGCTTCTTTAGGCTGCTCATAGAAAGGACAAAAATGGTGTTTGAAAATAAGATGGAAAAGGAAAAAACAAAGGAGGAATTAAGAGGCCAAGAGTGTACCCTTTCCCTCTTAGTTTCACCTCGATCAGTATGAAAATTAGGAGAGAATAGTTTTGAACAGGTCTGAGTCACCTCTTCTAATTTTGGGATTAAATCTTCTTCTTCAGGATATGCTTCTGGGAATCGGTCTGCCTAGCTGAGGTGGCTTTAGATCTCACAGACAAAATTGCAATTGCATTGTCTACTTGCTGCCTTAATAGAAGCAAGAGGAAACGTGTTTGAGGTAGTTGCTGAGCTTGCAAACACCCACTTTTGATTATTTTGGTTTCAACGGTGGCACATATTACCATTGAATAATTGAAGTGTTATCCTAATTAATCTGGACTTACAGATTGTAGGGTCTTTGAAATACTTTTTCTCCATTAGTTAGTGATTTTAACAGCGTGGTTAGGTAGAACAAAGGCTGCCTTACCCTGGCTTCTTTAAATGCGATTATCCAAAAGAAAATCAAATCTCATGTTCTTTTTAAAAATCTTTATTTGGACAATCTTTCTTTGTGACACTGTACTAAGAGGCATTTCTTTAGACACGTTAGGAAAGGCTGCAGAAAGAAATAACTGACACATTGAACCCGAGGATCTAGAGATGCCTCTTTTCTACCAGCCTTTTAACCAAGCCAGCGTGCGTTACCCAACACACAGGGTTCAGCCTAGCAATAGAGATTTCCTGGCAACTCCTCAGACAATCCTAGCTCTGAGTTTGCTTTCCCTGTGCTGTTCAGGACAGCATCACCTAACAAGGGCTTGTGCTAATCTATCAATTATTTTTTTATATTAAGAAGTCTCAGCACATTTTGATCCCTTACGTAATTTCTTCCTCCTGTGTGAAGGAATGAGGTTCTTGTAGGTGTTGTGGCTGTCTTAAAATATATTACTGACTTTGCATGAAAAATAATTCTGGAGGCACATGACTCTGTAATGGCTCCTCTGCGGCCATTTTATGATCTTTGGCTCACTCACATTATAAATCTTGTATTTTTGAGGTATGGCCAACTCACTGACTGAAAATTGCATCAACCTAATATTCAACATACAAGACGTTGATTAGAAAAATTATCCAGGAGTTTAAAACGATGCAGATGCCTTAGTCAAAGGTAAGCTCTCCTGAGACATAATACTTCTTCTCATAACTATGGGAGTTCACATGAAAAGCCTTGGGGAGGGAGGCAAGAGGAGAAACCCCACAGCTGTTCAGTTGTAGTTTGAGGCTCTAGGTAACATCCTACACTACACACCCTCTATATGTGTGTATATATATATGTGTGTATATATATATATATATATATCTGTATTATACACAGGTTGTGCCTGGCCTGAACAGATTACAATTATTCGAAAGAGAGGCACAAACTGATGAAAGAGTTTAAGGAAAACTGAGTTTTGTGGGTATGAGGCCAAACTCTCTCAGCTCAGCTGCAGAATTGACCTGGAGCAATTATTGGAGGGAG
>VZZY01012317.1:265-20688 GCA_013400335.1 Eurystomus gularis
AGTTTATTTTCATAAATTATTCCTGACTGAATAAGTGACAGAATGTATGCTCATGAGAAAACACAAGGGATCAATATATTGCTATATTTGTGATTATATTGCTAGCTCTCTGCTACCTTTGCAGCTGCTGCTATCTTCACAGTTAATATAGCTGTTTTGCATTGAAAACTCTGTATGAACATAGTATGAAGTTGAAAAGTAGGGAGCTGCTTTTTATTCTTACTTAATACTCAAGAATCTTCACTAGGTAGTCATAACAGCACTACATAAATTAATGTTATATAGTCATTACATAGGATTTATTGGTTATATAAAAAGGTTCCAGATTTTACTTCCTAAGTTGAAAAATACTTCAGTACCCATTTCCATAAGGCAGCACTGCTTTAATTTTCTTTTTCATCTTTACATAAGAAAAACTTATCTATTTTTTCAAGTTTTGTTTTATGTAAGTGTCTTTTTGACAACCACACCCAGTGCTAAAAAGTACCAATACTAAAAAACCATTCCTTTGCATGATCAGTCTTTAATCACTATAGAGACTATTACTTCATGCAACTCATCAGGTAAAACAGGATTTCACAATCTCTACATACTTTACCTATAAAGGAGAAGAATGAGAAGAATTACTGAAAGGAACACAACCTCTTTCTCCTCAGATCATCCCTCTAGTCTGTTTTCATACTATTCAGAGGTGTAATAAAGGAGTGATTCCCCAAATATATTGTACTACTGACTTCACTCTGTCAAAAAGACACTGTATGGCAGTGGTTCAATGAAAAAATTTAAGATATACAAACCAGTGTAAAACCAACTATAGCAGGAACAGCAAGGCACACTGTACAATACGTGATGCATTAACCACTTCAAAATATAAGAAAGGAAATTGCAGAAGACCAAAAGTCATGCACAAATGATCAGCTTCTACTGCCAAGAAGTCATACTTGTAAGTCATTTAAGTGGTCACATTTTTCAAATAAATTAATATGAGTAGTTGCCTATATTTGAATCCATTATCAATAACTCTCTACTATTCAGATGTGTATGCTCGCATTGATCAACTGAAATTCCAGACATGGATTTTTCTGATATGTGAAGACTAAGCACTAGGCATAAGGTACAAGAACAGAGTAATAGATGGCAAGTAGGCTCTTGTTACAATAGTTGCCTTTGGTTTTTTCTTTTCTTCATTGGACTTTTATCATTCATGTCAAGCAGTTGTACACAATTTTCTAGTAAAAATTATCCTCATTAAAAGAGCATTCCAACAACCTTATTGAAGGTAATTGGGAAATGACTGATGGGTTCTTCATCTCCTACCATATTAAAGAAATGACAACAGAACACTCTATGTATCATCAGCAGATTAGACTTAAGTAGATAAGGACGACTTCCTAATCCATATGGTTAGATTTATGTCTGATTTGAAATTATAAGATGTCTTTCTTCTAGAATTCCATTATTTATGGCTTAACAACATGACACCGCAAAGACAGAGTTATGGGAAAAGATGATAAATGACTTTTAAATCCTCTGATGCTTCTTAATGCAGATACATTTTTTTTTGCATTTTAAATTATGACATATTTTGTGGTTTTGTTCTTCCTTCTCACATTTGTAATATTTCTTCATCACGTTGTTCCTTCGGTAGACTAAATGCAAAAGCAGATATCTCTAGAGTTACCAGCTATGACATACTAGGAATTTTCTCAAAGGTTATTATTGCTGCTGCTGGTGCAACTACCCCAGTACTAACACCACCCCACATAGAGGCATAGGAACTATGAACTCGTGCTTAGAATGAGTGCTAAAGGACCTCATAGTTAGTGTACTGCTGGCTGTAAACACTCCAACTTTCTATTGTCTATTTTTAATAGCAATGGTTTGAAAGAGTAAAGGGAAATTTAAAAAACAGTCCTTACTCTGAGGAAAACCACCAAAGTTTAACTGTGTGGACGATCCAAAGTACAGAGTAACTACGGAAAATGATGTTGCTCCTTCTAGTAGAATAAATCACATGATTTTTAAAAGCAGGGCAGTTTGAACAGTTCACAGTGAAAAAAGCTCAAATGTGTATGTTTTAATGTTGTTTAAGTGTTGGTGAAACTTTTTTCAATTTTACTACAAAAGGACCATTATTTCAGTGAAAGTAAATCACTTTACCATCAACTGCCTTAGCTCTTTTAAATAAATGCTAAGGAAAAAACCCAAACAGTTTTTCCACGTAAAAACTCTGTATGCTTTCTTTAACTTTCTATACTTACCCTCTCTGCTCTGGTTCTAGGCAAAGCAGTCACTTTAATCCAACAAAAACCTGCATGTCTGTAAAATGAGGCAATCTCATATCCTCATTATCTAACCTCCCCACTCAGTGCTAACCCCTACTGCCTTCCGTGCTCTGGTGCTCACATTCATCACATCTATCGCCAAGATGGATTAGTGAATTTATAAAATTGGAAACTTAAAAAAAATCTGTTCGTCTTCTACCAAATCGGTTCCCTGATCCATCTCACCACAGGACTACACAAAACCTGATGTTAGTATACAACAGCTAGTGGGAATAAATAAGCAAGAGGAAGGTGGGACCATGGGAGAATTATTTCTTATACTATTTGCTACACTCTGTGTAATGGACTCGGTCTAATGGGATACAGATTGGCAAGTGCTGTAATATAAATGAAGTTTCCAAACTGAGTAGACATACTAAAAATAGAACAAAACCAAATCCTTGTTATCCTTGTATGACATGATAAATGCTTTATAGTAGCCACATAATTAAATCATGCACTCTAAATTAGCCACAAAACATATTTCTACTCTCTAAAGAAATATTCATAAAACTTAGCTAAGTGCCGTTAAGATGAAAATTATATTTTGAGTGAGTCTGTGGACAAAAGGCTGGGACTGACTTCTGCCCCTATCCTTCTGTATCACTCCTGTAGGGCACAGATTACAGCAAGCTGCAGAACCATCCTAGGTGGGTTAAAGGAGGAGATGATACCCACAGCCACTAAGAGACAGGGCAATTCAGTAATAACTAAAAGTTATTTTGCTTCGGTGTTTCTGTAGTAGTCTATGGTGCTTTTTATGAAGACCTGAGGTAACAGAATTTTTTTATTAAAAATAATCCGTGTTACAGTGCCAAAGAAATGAATGAACAGATAATTTGTGAAGGAAGGAAAAGGCTCTTTTAGTCTGCTAATAAGCAAACCTTAGAGCTGTCATTTAAACCACAGTCCTTTTAAAGACTCATGCTTAAAAGTTTCTATTATCTTACTGCTATTTTGAAATAGGCTTATTTCCATGAAGTTAGATATCTAACACCTTAATTTCTCTCTTTAATTTGCTTGTTTTCTTTAAATAGAAAGCAGTATTCATTTCCTTTTTACAATACTTATTTCATTGTCACAAGGAAAAGCTCATATAACTTCCTAAACCTCTAATCAATGTCGACTTTGTTTTGTTTAATCATCTAGATACCAGAGCCACAACCATTCCTTGCCACTTAATAAGGCCAGCTTGTAAATAACAGTTCTTTTTCTAAGGGATTTAAAATATATAAAAATAGTTCAGTGATAGTTATTAAAATATGTCTAGGAGATGGCTGCATAATTTGGATTTCCATTTTGTTCTTTTGTTACATAACCTTTAATTTGTTTATTTTTTCCCCTCTTGCAGTCTAAAAAAACCCCCACATTTTCAATACTATTTTAAACAACTACATTTCCACATCATTTATTTTAATGTTTTATATTTTTAGAAACAGTTTAGTTCAAATATTTCAATACATTTCCAAATACTAATTTAGCTCAATCTACAAATTAAATATTTACAATAATTTTTCAAAACTTAGACACAAAGTGATTATGACTTGCCGGTTTATGACTCACTGACACGGCCAGCGACAAAACCAAAGGATCTTTTCATCATGATACCAAGAAAATTTCCTGCCATTTAGATAATCTCAATAATCTTAGGCCATTTAGATGTCCTCCCAAACCAACTACTGCATTCTCCTCTTTTTCAAATTTCCCTCTGAGATCTGCTTGCCACAGCACATCCCTTAGTACAGGGCCTAAGTAAATTTTTAAAAATACACATTATGTCCAAATTAGGACAATTAATTTGTACTTTTTCTGTAACTTCCTCTTCTAAGTCTCAAAAACGTACTGGGCCCAAGTCTGAATTTTACATCACATGCAAGTGTTGCAATTCACAATGAACCGAAAGCCTTCATGTGCGCTGTTAATCTTCTGTCAGGCACAACATCTTATGAGACAAAAAAGAAGCATTTTACATCTCAGCAATGGAGACCATTAGACCTGGCAGTGGGTTCAAAAGTCACTATACCACAGATAGTGGGCAAATTTTGAAAAATGCACTCTTTCCTCTTCCCTTGTGCAGCAAAACTCACCCTTTCTTAACCTGTGCCTGCGTACAAATGAATAGATTATTGTGATATATGCAAAAATACTTAGTTTTAATATGAAAAACTGGGTGGCTTTGTAATTTTTTTCAGTCTAATCAATCTATCAACATTTGGGGCTGCAGGTAAGTTGCCCATGTTTCTAATTATGTGTCCAGCACTTCGGCTTTTGAATGCTATAAATATGCTTGCAAAAATAGAGACAACGGAAACAAAAATGAAACACAACTATCTTGCGCACAGGGGAAGGATATCTTTCTGGTTCAGGCCTTTATCTTCAAATAATGTCTTGGACCAGAAAAAAACACGCGGGCCTAGAAGAAAGTATTAGTGGTAGATAAAAAACTTTTGAAGAAAACTCTTTGGTCTTTTGCAATATGTAAGAGGTCACGATTTCTTAAGGATGTAATCAACTGCATAGAAAAATATGGAAGTGATAGGATAGAAATTTGGAGTATTTCTGTTCAAGGTGACTTAATTAGCAGCTTAGAAAACCCTGTGGAACACCTAGTTTAGGGTCAAGATCACAGAGATATCTCCTGCCTGAAAACCACCTGCTTTTTCAGAGCTCATCCCCTTCTTTTATTGGGAAGTGACCTTTTTGATAAAATACTTGTGAAGCAAAGATATAAACTATATTGAAAACACTGCCAATACTGATTTTCTGTACATCCACTAAGGAAGGAAGACTAAAAACACTACTGAGACAAAGAGGTAACACAGATCTTCTTTAATAAAGGAAACTAGTTTTTAGAGATATAAAGCACCAGCAGCATTAAGCAGGTTTAACCTCTGATTTGCCAAAGTATGTGAGGCTGAAGAGATGGAGACCAAGATATGCAGGCTAATGAAATAAGCTGGACCGGGACTCTGGAAATACTACTATTGATTTGGGCTTTCTTCAGCTTTACAAGTCAGTTTCTCTACCTGGTTCTAATGAAAAGAAACTCTTTGCTTGAACTGTTTGAAATGTCTGTATCAAAAGAACACCACAGAAGCCAGATACTCTAACTCTTAACTCACTTTAAGTTTCATTGAAGAGTGTTCTTAGGATAAATGTACCTGATAGTAAGAGGTAGAGGTTGGAAAGCTGTTTGAATACGGAATTCCTTCATGCTTAATAGCACATTCTAGGCAGCAAAGCTTTTAACTATGCAAAGAAAACATTGAAACCATTGTTTACCTCAAAACCAACAAACTTTCCATGTTATACTAACTTCATTTGTCTTTAATTAAGATACAGTTTGGTTTTTTATCTGCTATTTTGCCAGTTTTCTTCATTAAAATTTGCAGGTATTCATCTGAGTACATGCTTTTCAGAACAAACTAGTAAGAATGAATGAAATTATTTGCCTATGACTTGTCAGAATAAACTTTCCAAGAAAAAAAAAATTTGACAGTACAGAATAATTTCTAAAACACGTATCTCTGTTCCATGTGGCTCTACAAGATAATAATTCATCTTTAATCTCTTCAATAGACTAAATTCTACCTTCATTTTCGTTGAATTGGCTTTGCTACATTTGCTACTTTAATGTAAATACAGATTTTCTCAAAGCTATGCAAGCTAAATACATTTACCAATGTGTAACACACACATGTAAAACCACAAACTATAACTCTAGCAAGGCTATGGTACATTTACATAAAAATAAGAACAAATTGAGTAGGAATATTCCATTTGAAATATTAAGATGAGAAATAGAACATAATTAATTGAAAATGTAAAATATGTGAACTAAAATGCTGAAAAAATTGGTAGAAAATTAGCTTTTTAACCATAAACTACTGTTAAGTGTCTGTGGTCTCACTGCTAAAAGGAAGGATATTCTGGGCTGTTCTCAAAAAATGTTCTTTAAAAAATTCAGCAAACCAATATCAATTTAATTATGGAAACCTAAAAACTTTCAGGCTTAGCAATTTACTTTTAAAGTATCAGCTGTGATAAATATAGCTCATTGTATGTTTTTCTGCTGACCTAATTCAGACATTTGAAATAAAACTACCTGCCTAAGTAAATCTAAATTCCTGAAATATAGGTTGAGTGAATGTCTTGTAATTCAACCATCTCCCTAAGCCTCAGTTCAGCTGAATTGTCTGTAAAAAAGTGAAATAAAAATAGCAGGTGCAACTTCAGTGTGACCCCACACCTTCTTCTAATTTTTATAAAAAGAGGAGATGTTTAAGTTTCTTCATCCACCAAAGTCTTTGCAATACAAGATCTCATTTCATCATGTTATCTGAATTATAGCATTATCTCTCCCTGCTGGGCCTCTTGTGTGGAATAACAATGTCAGCATGAACTCTTTACTGAATTTAGCTTTCTGGTCATGTTATCACAAATTGGTTTGAGTACACAGGCTGCAAAAATGGAGAATGACAAATCAAATAACCCACAAGGGAGAAGAAAGCTTTAATAGCTTCTTGCCTGTCGACTGGGTATTATAAGATGATGACAAACAGCATTACACTGGTAACTTTTCCAGACATTTGAACCATGCTTTAGAACAGATTAACTTGAGATCATATTTAAAAAGTCAGAGGTCTCAAAAGATGAAAAATTATACTAGCAAGTCCATCTAGATTAGAAGATTGTTACGAAAAATGAAATTTAATGCTAGTCAAAGACTTAAAAAACAAGTTGAAGACTACAAACTCTGGAATGCTACACTCTCTGGGGTGTACCTATTTACTCCAGTGTTAAAACTAAGGTAGTAATTAGTTTTTTGCAAAGTCAAAAATTTTAAAAAATATCCCAAGCAGGCAGCTCTGGTTTTCTGACTTCTGCAATTTAATTTCCACATTATGTGGAAGGAATAAAAATGAACAGTATAGTAAGTATATTAGAAATTTTGCATACATGAAAAGTCAGCACCAGGAAAAAATTACATTACAAAAGTACACTTTTCTACCCTTTTAAAATTATAGTCCTTTTTTTCTACAGAATTTATGGAATATGGGCTCCCTCCAGTGGTAAAATTAACATTCAAAAATCTTCACACTTACACATATGCTTAATTATATAGCCTAGTAAAGAAAATAACGGTTACACACATTGAAGGCTGGGAGTTCAAATATTCTTTGGGATGGGATTTTCTTTTATACATTTTTTTAATCTTTCATATTATATCAGGTATAGATGGAATCTTTTATCACTTTATTAAATGCCACACAAAATCTACAGGTGCTAAATAAAACATTTCAACATCTTACATTTCAAAACAAACTATTCACTCCAAAGACCTTAGTTTTTTTAAGTCAAGCTAGACCTTTGTAAGAAGAAAATACATGATTTGGGAAATTTATGCATCCTATATTTCACCAGTTCAGTAAGACCACATTTTGCTTTCCATTTTATTCCACACTGCTTACTGTTCTCTCTATACTACATCATCTTGCATACTTAGCAAAGACAGCAACTGAGATAAGTCATCTTGGTGAATATCTGACTGCTTCAAACCACAAAGTCATTAAGCCACTAACAAGCAAATCACTTATATGCACATCTAATTTTAAACACATTGGTTACTTTGCTTTCTTAGAAATAATTTTTGCTTAAAGATACCGGTGCTCAGAAGAACTACTAGAACGCCTAGTCCAGGCGGCTGGACTAGATGAGCTTTTAAAGGTCCCTTCCATCCCAAACCATTCTACAATTATAATAATAAAGGACTGGAACAGATAATCATTAAAACTCAGGGTAAGACCCCAACATAAGTGAAATCATTAAGTCATAAAAAGTAATACTAGCCTGCCATAACTACGTTGGCTCTCCAGGGAGCTCTCTCCTTCAATAGGAGCTCACGTGGAGGTTTTACTTTTTACACAAGGAAATGAGAAGCTTGAACATACAACTTTCTTTTATTTTATAGTCTATACTTGTTCTGCTGGTTCAGCCATCATCATTTCATGCTGCCATCAGTTGCCTGATCACACAGGCCAACACTGAACTCAGCAACATCCCCTCAGAAGTCTTCTTTCAGACAGTCCTGCCATAGGTTCCTGTGGGCCCAGCTCCTCTGCTGCCCACTGTGGTGCCAGCATTGTCTGCTGGACACAATGGACAGAGATGGCTTCCTCAGTGGCTCTTCACATGGAAGAACACCACTGAGAGAACTTAGAAAGGTGTGACCAGCCCCAACAGAAGCCACACCCAACAGGAAGCTCTTCTAACTAATCGGCTCCTGGTTAATATAATCCTGGCCTCACCCACCACCCCATCCATTACCACCTGGGTGAGGGGGGAGCCACAGAGACACAGGTGGGCCAGGTTCTGCCTCTGGAACATGAAGCCAACAGAAACAACAAAACATTCTGCTAGGTTGTGACTCATCAGCAGGTCAGCTCCAACTTGGAGCCCACAACTCAGGCCCCAGCACTTCAATACTATGCCTACTAGGAAGCAAAATGCTGATTCACATATCAGCATTCCAGATAAAAAGATCTGAAATGACCCAGTGGAAGAAGCAAATACATTCCATGAGTACCATATTTTTAGCTTCTGTTCTGAGAAAAAAAAAAAAAAAAAAGGCAATTTCTCCTCTCCCCATCAAACCACCAGCTTGAAAAAAAAAAATAACATCAAGGGCATACTGGCATAGTGCGATATCTATATAAGAGGTTAGTGCTAAAAGAATAAACTACATATAGGCAAGTAAAGCAAGATACAGATAGAGTTAATCTGGTTGAAATCTCAGGAATCATAAATTCAAGCTTTCCAGCATTCCTTGGGGAACAATGGCACCTCAGTTGTGACTTGTTTTATTGGACTGTTTGAAACAATTAGCTATTTTCTAAGAGAGAATAGAACATAAATTGGAATTTGCTGCTCACAGAAGAAGTATGTGCATTTTATCTGTGCCATTACCCCAATTTTATAAATAAGTATGCACAAGGAAATGCTATCATTTCAATACAAACCAGTACATTAATTTCCCTGGTCTCTCAGCATGAGATGCATGTTTTGACATAAAACAGGACCTCTCAGATATTCACAACCTCCATTTCCTGTCAGTTACTTTCACAAGATCATATTTTCATCCCTTCAGCATCCCTCCCCCAATACTCAGATATAGAAGATGACTCACAGAGATGAGTTCATGGCCATCCTAACAGAGAACACAAAACCACACATGGATGGGAGGGATCTCATAGGCCCAGTAACCACTGTTTCTTTAACCTTGGATTGCTATGTGTCACTTGGGAGTGTTAGCAGTTTGCTAACGGGCATGTGAGGCACAGAAACAGCTGTTTTAAGCTATCCACATGAATGAACGTACCCAGTGACCAGCAGGAACCTCTTCTATGCACCACTCTTTCACTAGAATTTCTTCTTGGCCTTTGCCCAGCAGGGTATGTCCAGTGACCAAGACATCCCACTTTGAAGTCAATGCTAGAATATCACAGACTTAACAAGAAAGGAGACAGAAAGGAGAGCTCGCCTTTATTGGACCATCCTCTCAAATTTTGTCACAAAGGCAGAGCTGAGCCCAGACACCAACAGCGGCGAATATAATAGCTGAATAATCCCCTCCCATACAAAGTCAGATTTCAAAATATTGTTAACAGAATGCCCCAAGTTACCAGCTGCATGATGCACTATCAGGTACCAGACAAGCTACCATGAGTGTAGGTTGCTTTCCACCTTTCCTCAGAACAACAAGCAGCAGGTGGAAGCTTCTGCAAGACTCAGGAGAAAAAAATCTGATACCAGGAATTAACCAGATACAGAGTGATATTCCTCCTGCATATCACAGAGAGGGCATAGGTGATTAAAGTGTAGCAAGGACCCTCAAGAGAGCAAGGCAAGACAGTGGCAGAAGCCTAGCGAATAAAGGTGCAGGATGATACTGGAGGCCACTAGACTACAAATCACAAATGGGCCTCTATGGATCACTGAAACAATGAAAGCTCAACAGCAGGCTAGAACTGGTTTTAGGATAGTACAAAGGGAACAAAGAATTTGTATATGATATATGTAAAATATCCTACATGCTGCGAAAATAACAAGAAGGTACAAGACAGTTATAGATTGTACAAGAATAAGAGCAAAGGAAGAACAGAAAGGGAGGAAAGGCTCCAACCTCCTCTTGTCCAGTAAAAATATCATGCTTGATTTACCTGTGCACATCCTCACTCACCTTCAGCAGAGGACATACTCTACTTTTTCATTTGCCATTTAGCACACTTTGTCACTGCAGCTCTATGGTCATCATTAAAGTACTCTTTTTGCTATAGTATTGGGTTAAGTAAATAAGAACTTTAAAAAGCAGTGCATATGCTTGTCTGTGTTTTGCTCCAGCCTTCCCACATGATCTGTTGATTGATTTCCTGATACCAAGTCACACTAAACTTAAGCACAAGAAAGGAGCACAAATGCATTAGCTGGCTTGTGAAACACTTAGTGGTAACATTAGACTTTTCCTTGTTTCCTTAACTTCCTTTGCTAGGGGTGAGATACCGCTCATCACTTTAAATCTCAGTCCACTGCTGGGAGTCCATTAACATGCCCTTGAAAGAAGGACTGGTATAAAGGGGACTTGTATTTAGGAAATAACTTCTTGTAAGTCCACTTTCAATTTCTTTGTGATGTGGCCTGAATGCTTTGTGTTTTATGTGTTCAAGACATGAAATGCTGCAATGGGATTGTTTCTTGTAATTTTTTATTACTTTCTTGTAGCTTGATCAGAAAGTTTAACCAGGAAGAAAGCAGTGATGACATACAGCTGTATCAGATAGTGAGTTCCCATGACCAGGAAAATATCAAATTCTTAGGAAAGATGGGGAAAAAACAGTCTTTGAGATATATCTACCTGTATAATTCACCACTTGAAAAAATAAGTGAGTTGAATAATGTAAAATTTTAAAAGGCTACAGCACTTTATGGCCTCTATCATTATTTGCTGTATGTGGTTAAATAATGTAATAAACACACAATCTATGCTTCAGAACAAAATATATTATTTAATTTGCACAAACCTTGTATTTTTTGGGTTGTTTCTGGTTTGGTTTGGGTTTTTTAGCAATTAATGTCAAGCTGGATGAACTCTGCCAAAATTCAGTTTTACCTGTATGAAGTAGCTTCATTAATTTGTATTGAATTCTTGAATTGTGTCAGTTACTCTTCAAAATACAGTGAACAAGATCTCAGATACCCAGCTGCTATCTAGCATACTGATGGCTTAAGCACTCCTGTAAGAAGCAGAAGGCTACAATTTCTCCTAAACAGGAGTTTACAGGAGTACACAAATCCTCAAACCAAGAGGTTAGAATAAGGTTTGGTGGGCAATGATATTAACTGTCATCCTCAATAAGGATTACTGAGGTTGTAACTTTTTTTCATTCGTGAATTACAATCCAAAATTAACAACTTCTTCCTATGTCACAGAAGCACTTGAAAAAAATCCAAAGTATTGCATGTGTATATTGGTTTTTGATTGTGCAAGTAAAATTTTGAAAGTTGAAATACAATTTTGTACATCTTTCTTCACATTAAAACAACTGAAATATTGTATTAATACAGTGCCTGCTGGATCAGAGAGACCAAGGATTACTGCCATCACTGAGGGAAATCTAATTTGAGTCAAATGAGCATTTAAGTATCATATAGATAGTCGATTGGCTTTAGAACTGGGATTACAAGTGCTCTGTTACAATAGTGTCCTGTATTAAAAAGACATAAAACATAGTATATCAGGCCTTGCAGGGGTAAAAGCAGAGAAACTCTTAGACAGTGAATTCTCAGTGTTTGTAGGTGAGATAGCTATCAACGTGCTCTGTGGCTGTAGGCATATAAGGAACAGTGTAGAGAAACCGTGTAGATGAATTTATTCTGCTTGTGCTCTACTTAGCCAGAAGTTATGGGGCCCTATTAGCACCTGACTCAGTACATCTTGCCTATTACCCTGGGCTTTACTTTTATGCAACCTATGACTATATGACTTCTGGCTGAGTCTAAAAATAGACAGAACCATTTTCTATCTATCCACATTCAAAAACATCACAGAGGCATACTACTTGGTGCCCAAAGCTTTGAGAACTCAGTGCTTCATATGAGAAAGTTGCTTTTAGACTGCAGCCAAGAGCCTATCTGATGAAAGCTCACTTTCTTTCAGGATATGGCACAGAACAAATCCACATTAATATTAATATAGCAGTCCATATATAAAGAGTAAGATGATGTGAAGGGATAGCATTTGAAGAAAGAATATAGGTCACTGATCTTACTATGTTTTTATCATCTCGTCGTTATTATCTCTTGACTAGCTATGACAAAATTTTACAGCTCACAAATGTCTTACAGATTAGGCTCTCATTAAATGGTGTTTATTTTTCTGTGATAAAATTCAACTGAATAAAAGATGTACAATTTTGAGTAGATAAGAAATATTATGAAACAGATTTAACATCAGAATCTGTAGGTTGAAGAAATTCAAATAATTAAGTCAGTGGTCCCACCATTCTTAATTTCAAATGCTACAATTTTAAAACTGCAGAATACTAATCAGTCCTAATAGTTACCATAGGTTACGTTTCTATAGTTTATGATCTATCTACTGAGGTATCATATTACATATTTCATCTTTGAATGTGTTCATATTTTTCATTTTAAAACAATGCAAAAAAAAAAGCTGCCTATCAATCCAAGTTAAAACCTCAAATATTTGCCTTTCTGCATGGAGATTATAACTCTTACTTCATGTGGATTAGTTCTTTAGTTTTTTTCTTTGTTCATATTGTAAATTCATTGTAGACTCATACCTCATAAGATCCATCTGTTAAGTTCTCCTCTTCAGTAGCTGTTAAAATTAGGAGAGGATTTGTTGGTGGGTTATTTTTATTCACAACCACATTAATTCAAGTCCTAAACTAATCAATTTGCATTATGTAGCCTTTCATGCAGTTTGCACAGATTTACAGCTTGGTTGCTTTATCTAGTCTCATGCCGGCGAGACAGCTGTTAGGCGTTTAGCTAATCTAATTCTAATCCCTGGGGGGGGGTTCTGGTTTGCCTGTTGGAAGGTAGATGCAAGGACTAGTTTACCATTTGAGGTATCTTATGTCACTCATATGTAATTTTTAATTTTTTTTATGATTCTGGATCCAAAATTTTTTGTGGATGGGTTAATCAGAACTGTGTGAATAGAGTGTAGCAGCTATTGGCTACAGTTTGCTTCTAATTTCAATTTTCTCATGGGTATGTTTAACACCTATTGTATCTTTTAAGCTTATCACACTGATTTCAAGGGGTAGTAAACAAATATTTTTTTTAAATGTGTTTCATCTACATAAAGCTATAAAGCATTTCTCTGTACAGCAGTTTTGTTTCCTCTACCACTTAATTTTTTTCTCTTATCTTTTTTAATGATACTTAAAGAAATAAGGGGAAAAGAAGAGACTAAACCTTTCCTTGTTTGATTGTCTTCCTGCCAACAGATTGTATCTGCAAAAGACCATTCCGCTTTCTCATTAAAATTCACAGTCCCTAGATGACTAAACTTAATTGGCGAGAGGTCAAAGAACATAATTGTTTAAATTATGAACATTTCTAAAACAGTGTGCTATGGTGAAAGTCATCTATTTATATTGTGCCATTTCATTATGATTTTACTTTCAGTGGATATTTTATCTTGCTGTTAAAAAGGTAGTAAAGTGAAAGCCTGACAAAAATGAAACAGCTTAATCTGCTGAATACTAATGATCTACAAAGTAAATTTATTTTCACATAGGAAGTGAATTGAGATTTTTAAAAGTTAAATGCCTTTTCCTAATGCTATTTATATACTTGAGTGCACAGCTGCTTGACAGCTAATAAACAAGCTTATATTTAAACAAGAAGCCAAAATAAAGCACTAGCTATACAAAAATTGATAGATATTCTGCCTCTGAGCTTCAGCAAATGGCTTGCTTTAATAATGAAATCACAAACTAAAAATGATCAAGATTACAGGCCAACAGAAGATTGTACTCCCACTTAAATTAATGGCAGAACTGTCGGGACATCTCTTGCTCCATCTGATAGGCCACAGCCTGGCTTTAATCAGCTCACACTCACGAAACAGCTGCCTTGAGCTGACCTCCCATATCATTCCTTTGTAATCTCATGTGTTTACTGAAGGTTGATTATTAGTCTCTCACTGACCCTCTTCATACACCCCTGCTAAGACTTACTCACTTTTGAGCATGAATTTACCAGTCAGTGGGTAGAGGGAGGGCAATTTCAGCACCTTAGTGCCATGAGTGTAGGTCAGTGAGCCATGTTTGCGTTGCGCCGTAAGGCTGGACACCCACTGCTGCCCAGCTGCACAGGGGGTCCAATGCATCTGTGCTGATTTGGCCCTTGGAAAAAGGTTTAAAAGGATGGGGAAAAAGCAAGGAATTAAACAGGCAGCAGGAGCACCAGCTCCCTTCTTTACCTCCCTCTGGGACATGTTTTTCTGTTTATTTTCCAGTTTGTCAGGGAACCAGACTCCCTGATGCAGTAGCCTAGAAAAAAAAATTGTCTTACGAAGTCTTAACTTGTTTTCTCTTCTACCTATCCAGACAAAACCTTCCTACTTCAAAAATCCAGGTCAGAAAAATAATTGACCTTAACTCAGTCAAACAAGAGTCTTGATGTGCTCAGTGTTAGCAGGATGAATTCAGAAGTCATACACTGCATGTCCCACATATATCAGCTTTAGAGATCAACAGGAGCCTGGGATTTCAGCAGGGCTGACAAGTGTCCCTATAGCTGCCTTCCTTATCCATGAGAATTTGTCATACCTGTGTAGATCTTCACTGCTTCTGCAACACTGACTGCACATATCCCTGGACCACATCAGCCTAATGTGTTTGTCCTGGCAAGACACAGGGCCAACTAAGCAACATATGTTCCTTCTGTCCTGCTAATATTTGCTAAACAGGTGATATTCAAAGAACGCAAGTCAGTGATGTTTTCTGTTCATCCATCTGTCCTGAAATTGTCACAGTTTATAATAGGTACACTTTCCATCTCTAAACACTAGGATTCCCTGAAATATAAGGTGGCTGTGGCAAAATAACAGTAAGGTCAGGCATATACCTCCTAAGCAATAACTCACACAAAAGAGTAAATAAAGCTTCCCATCCTATTCTTGATTTATTTCCTTGTAATTTGCAGTATAGCTGCTTTGCAGCATTACTTAACATTCTGAGATCAGCTGGATATTGTTTGTACTAGATTGTTATTTACCAGTTTACTCAACTGCATTTATTCAGGCAAAGATCAAATGAAGTAAAGCCACAAAAACTACTTTCAAAGTACGCCACCGTATTATTTCAACCATCTAAAACATATAATCTTAGTTTTAGTCCTCCTTTTATACTGCTTAAAAACTTGAATTAGGAGAGAGCTAGGAATATCAATGAAAAAAGTTGAATTTTATTTTAAACAAAGGACATCTGGATGTCATTCAGCTGAGCTTTAATCTCTGATCTTTGCATCTGTTCAATAGTACAGAAAACACATCTTTTTCCCAAGCATAGTATCTTCCATAAAAAGGTTAGCCGATTCAGATTTGGATTTATAAGTAAAAGTATTTATTTATAATAACATTATTTCAATCAATCAAATTTGTAACTCAGTAGCTAACTAAGGAGAGAGATCTTCACATAACAGCTGATTAACCGCTTTCACTTTACAGATGCAGCAGTTCCTGATGCCTGCTTGTGTTGACATCTGGTTAACAGACCTATCTTAACTTCATCTTTGCAGAACTTGGATCTGAAATTATTTTAAATAAAAGATGCAGTTGTTCAGCTTCCTTTTCCAAAACGTATCTATTTTCTTTTCTCGTCTTCCCTGGATCTGAAAGAAATATATGGGGAAAGATCCTAACAAATAAATGTAATTGTTAAACATCACCTCAGTGTTTTCTTTGGTCTTCCTTTTTACTGATTCTTTTTCAAGACTTCCCTAAATTCTCAAACTTTAATCAGTCTTTAAGGCAATCTGATGAATTTTCAGTGGTCAAACCAAATGCATTATCTAAATCTTCAGTTTATTATATGTAAGCTATGTTCTGGTGCTTTTCATTTCATTTAGATCTATAAAGGTTTCTCCTCTCTTTTGTTTGGAAAAATGTACATACTGTCCCCCAGAACCACCAAGAAATGAAGAACAGGATTGATATCAGTTTGTCAGTCTGAGTGATACAACATCAGAATTAGGAAGAATAATTGAAAGAATTGGCTTATTTTTTCCAGAGCCTGCACAATTACTTTGCATTATTTAATGCAGGTGTGAAAATCCACCATCATAGCATAGAAAAGATTTCATCCGTCTGAGTTTTCAGAGGGTCAATGAAAGGTTTTTTAAAATCTTTGATAATTAGATTTTTAATAAATTATATTTTAATAATTACTATGCTTACTTATAAGCATATAAAATACATCTGATTTCTATGCTATCTTAACAGTCAGATATTATTTATTTACCTTCTTTCTTTCAATTTCCAACTACACTTGCAAAACTAAGTTACAGATTCTAATCTTTACTCTTTGACTGAACAAACACAAGACAAAGAAAAGACCCAAGGAACTACATTTCCACACCAATATGGCACACCTGTCTTTTCATTCTCTCCTGCTCAGATGATCTTGTAGTCCTTAGGAACTTTTCTATGAATAATAAAGGATACTATGGAAAAATAAGTGTAACTTTTACTAGAAATTATAAAATTTCTGGTGCCTAAAATGTTTACAAATTGTCATCTTAAGTTTTTTTAAGTCATGGAAAAAATCTAGTAATTAAAATTACAGCTGTTCATCAATATTCAATAGCTATAATGAACATATGTGCATTTTGTATGGTTAAATTTTTACATACGATGTTGTTACCAATGACAATTACTAATGGTGTGTTGGACAGACTATTACCATTACAAAGTCCTTGCCTGGAAATTAATATGATGCTTTTAATTTGGGTATCCATCGGAGAAGCAACCACATTATCTCTAAAACAAATAAACAATCCCCTGTAGCTGGCAGTAAGTGGGAACAATTAAGGGATGAATACTGAATAGGTGACACCTCTAGTGACAGCTTTACCTGCTCTACAAAAATCCTTCTCCTGCAGTACCAACAATTAAGCATTGATCATTTCAAAATTATAAAATTCATTCAAACCTCCATATGCCTGCAAATGGAATACAATTTTCCTGAAAGTTCAGTGACTGTAGCTGGGACCAGATTTTCAACTTTCATGGGGTTTCACGTTGGGATTTTCAAATTTCATGAGGTTTCA
Source organism: Eurystomus gularis (assembly GCA_013400335.1). Taxonomy (NCBI): domain Eukaryota; kingdom Metazoa; phylum Chordata; class Aves; order Coraciiformes; family Coraciidae; genus Eurystomus; species Eurystomus gularis. Next base: position 17,953 of record VZZY01012317.1, read on the forward strand.
TACTGGGAGATTGAAAACAAAAATTTTAAAATACATCTTAATTTTAATAGGTGCTCCAAAATGCAGATAAACATTTTGCATAACTAACAAAAGGAGCCAAGTTAAATGCCTAACGTGAACCAAAAGGCAACTCCTTCTGTACCTGTCAAAGCAGCTAGGTTTCCTTTGTAACCCAAAGGTATCTGTTCATATCTCTGGGCATCTAAGTACCTTCCAAAACCTGGCTTTCAGTACTCTTTCCTAAAATTAAGAAGCAAGAGAACTTTTTTTTTACTTTTCCTCAGTTTGTGAGATACAAAATTGACCNNNATAATTTAAATTTTCTGCATATGCTTCCCTTGTTGCTAATTTAGCACAAACTTTTCTAAAGGATATTTATGTGCAAAGGATACCTTTCGCTCTCAGTGTAGTACGAGGACACCTCTGTACTCTCCTCTCACAAGGAGAGTATGTGGGTTGAACAAGTTAAATATCAATACAAACTTGGCTTATTTATTATATAAAAAGGAAGTAAGCTATTTTAATCCTTAAATGAGGTGGCTATGCCTTTGGAACACTCCATAGGGAGGTAACTACCATATAATTTATTTATACGTGCACAATAAGTATACTACTCACCAAGATGTTCTAGTGTCATTGCTAGAAGTGCTAATGATATATGATGATGTATCTAGGCTGACAGCTGAAGGAGAAAGACAAATACTTGTCTGTAAAATGTTCTGTGCATGCACAACCTATGGCACTATATTAAATGTCAAATGTTTTGGCCTGAGCTGAGTTAAGTATGATCTATAGCTAGCACTTATCGTACCTGACAGTTCAGTAAATCTGTATTTTGGTCCTATAAGAAAACTGAGAGCAGTTTTGCTGTTCACTAAGATCTGAAGAAAATGGGTTATTCACCAGTGATTAACATTGACCCTTAGGAAGGACTTCAAGTCATTTTAGAGTGCACTAGGCATTTTCACAGAAAACTTTACCAAAAACTCTAACCACCAATGACATAAAACCTTTTAACCTTAGTACAAACAATTAACTGTTTGGAAGAGCCCCATTGCTTTGCTGTACCAGAGCTGTTCACAATATATTTCTACCTAATGCTCTCTGTAACAGGGGAGTGACAATGTAGTACATATGGTAAAGGGAAGAAAAGAAAACGTGGATTAAATATCACACACTATTCCAATACTTAAATTTCTCCATGTATATTCTAAGTGGTCTGTGTATTTTTGTGAATTTAAATTTAAATAGATTTTACCTTGATAGGGAAGGTGAAGGAAAGAGATTCAAGAACAATTTAAATCAGATGAAGACAAACATTAGATGAGAAGATTTGCAAAACTATTTTAAGCTCATGTATGCAACCCTCAATGGATTTGAATTTGACACAAAAATACTTCAGTGATGCAACTAGTTTACATGATTATCTAAAGCTTATGCAAAACACACAGCTCTACTTGAAGATAAAAAAGAAGCTGGAAAATGTCAAGAAGGCAGCCTCTGTCAGATAATTGTAGGTCTGTTGCTTAACCAGCAGAATACAAAATTCAGAGCACCAAATTAAAGCAAATCATATGCTTTCAAATTTGAAAAGCTGTTTAAGTTTTTGATGTTATCACAAGAGTAAAAGGAACATTTTTATTTCATTGGCAAAGTATATACCTTCCATTAATACCAACAGAAATATTAACCACATTTCAAATTGAAAATAAAAATAGGGAAGCACAAGGCATTTTTTCCCCATAAAAAGATAGACTATTTTTTAGTACATCAATTGACTTTTTTTGGTACTCTCATGAGGAATATTTCTACAGATATAAGTACTAGGAGTTCTAAGACATCAATAAAATCCTATTTAACAAAATACAGCAAAGAAGTCTGATTTTGAGAATCTATTTTTTCAATCAAAACCTCCACTAGGTTAGAAACACTTTTTTTCTACCACAAATGATGATCAGTTTCATAAATTAACATGAAGTTTTATGTGAATTATTTTTTAAAAAAATGTTAAATTCAGAGGTACAAGAACTGTACAAAAACAGTACTATCACAGTTCTACCAATATTATCTTCATCATGAACAATATGCTATTATAATGGAGGAAGTGACAAAGTGATTGACTCCACTTGCATAAAAAGATGTGGGGAATGTTCATACTTCATGTCATGTTCCAGAGAAACTGAAGATTTGGTGGCATAGCATTCTTCATCGTAAATTTGAACAGAGCTTTTCTAGTAAAAACAAGAAACTGCCAATTTGAAAGGAAAAAAAAATACCAAAAAAACTCCCCACTGTCATGTTTCTTGGTAGGATTTTACTAACCTCCTATAACTTTAATTATGTCTAGTTCTTGGTATTTTTAAGCTTTACAGTTTATTACCTTTTTTCTTGAATAGAGCAATAGGATAATCTCTACAAGCTGAAAGGCATGATCTTAATACTAAGGGCCACATAAGCAGATCAACTCAAAAAGTGACACAAGAATCAGTGATTCACATTCAAATTAAAAATCACAGTTGTTCCAGGTCTGGGTGCCCTTATTGCAGCTACAAAAAGGGGATTTCAACCCTTAAATATTTTGTTCAGAAGACAGCGATAATTTATATATTCAGAGCAGCCTTACCCACATTTTCGCAAGTTGATAATCAATTACTGTGTGATGAAAAGGAGGATATCAGGGCTGCTACTTTTCATCAACAGCATCTGATAATGTCATGTCCTAAAGTATGTCACTGC
>VZZY01012319.1:0-12041 GCA_013400335.1 Eurystomus gularis
GGGTTTTTTTAGTACTTAGATACTCTTGCTACTCCTGATCTTGTGTGTGTGTTCAATTAACTCTCAATTCTTATTTTTGTAGACAGTTACTGGGAAAAGCTTTGGAACCAAAGACTTTCGAGCAGCTCTAGAAAATGGAGTCCTGTTGTGCGAGTGAGTATTGACTTACCTATATAAAAATTCTTCAGGTTAACATCAGTTGGCCTCTTTCCTTGCTGGCCTCTGAAATTTTTTTGAAGTACCAATTATATTTTGTAATAAATAATTACTTTTTTCTTCATACCTGTTGTTTGCCTTGCAAAGGAAGAATAGCTTTCAGACATCCTCTTTCTAGATCTACATGTTCTGTATGTTGTCCCTCTGGCTGTTCTCTAGGTCTTGAAAGCTGCCTGTTCCTACTCAGAACTTTACACTGGGAGACTTTTTCTTTTGTAACGTTCACTTCTGAAAGGTAGTGCTTTTTAAAATTGTAAATTAAAGATAACAGGCAGGCATTTGATTTCATGTGTCTGTTATTTAATAATGCTGCTCTTATGGTTACATCCATGTATCTCAATGATGTAGAATCTATTGGATGTCATTTGAGTTATTAAAACATACTTTAAAAAAAACCCCAACAAACACTTCAGGATAATAAAAGTAAATGGAATGAGTCTCACCATAATGTAGAAATATGTGGTCATGTATGTGCACATGCATCCAGATTTTAGTGCTTTCTGGACCAACTTAGTTATTGCTTTCAACAACAAACTCTGACCTCCGCCTTTTTTAGAGTGCTTACATATTATAGGCTTGGCAGTAATGGGACTTGTCTAGTTTCGTTGCTAGACTGAGTCAGAGGTGTAAAATGCCCACTTGTCAGGTCTCTTCCACATATCTGTAATTGGTTTTTGTACTTACTGGAACAGGCTTCCAGGACTGGAAGTGTTGCTAATCCCTTAGTATTTTAAGAAATGGCGGGTGTAAATGTTATTGAGAACACCAGTGCGAGAGAAATTTCATTAGAGAGCTACCTGGGACACTTAAATCTCAGATCTGAGCCACTCTTAAATCAATTCAGCCAAGCTAATTTACAGAAAATATTTATAAAGGTTTGGTTCTCTAAATTATTTTTTACTTTATCAAAAATAACCAAAACAAATACAAGAAGGCAACATTCCTGCATTTTCCCACCTCTGAATGTTACTGTGTTTTGTCCTTGCCTTTTTCTTTTTGGGCCCTTTGCCCAGCCAGTCTACCTTGCTAGTTACTTTCACAGTCACTTTTGTGATATGGAGGGGTTGATTCATTTTGAATGATGTAGAAATGGACACTGTATTTTCATTACTTATGTAATCAACTGTTAACTGGACTGAATGTGGCCATAAAAGTGGTTTATACTTTTAATAAGAAGGTATTTCTTCAGGTATTTATGTATTTAGTGGGATGTGTGTATTGTATTCAACTGTAACTTTTAAATAGTGCCTTTTAAGAATTGGTAGTGAACCGATATATTCTAATTCTCTGTTGTCTTCATTGTTGATGCTTATTTGGCAAAAGAATATGAGCCTCCATCTGCCAAATGCAAATCAGTTCAATTTATCTGTAATTAATAGCCATATGCAAGAAAAACATCCTGTAATTTCTGCAGCTGAGCAGCTTGCCTTAGGAGGCAGGCAACTTTCTTTAAAGCGATGCCTCATTATGTTGCACTAAATCATGTGGCTGTCCTCTTGTGTCAAATTTAAAATCATGACACACTTAAAGTACACGGAAAAATAATTTTTATGCAAGTCCTGTGGAAACAGAAAAGAGCAAGGTGGGAAAGGTTTTCAGATGTCCAGTTTTCACCAAAGTCAATGGAGTGCAAGATCTAGACAAACTAGACATGACATTGTCCATTTTCGTGGTTCATCTGTGACATGGCTAATTTAGTGTCCACAGATAGGTTATATCTGGAGATGGCATATGTGACTTATAGCAGGTAAGACCTATACTGGTACAACATACTCCAACAGCAGGCTGATTGGTTTGTTTGGCCTATGTGTTGCAGTTGTTGACTGACTGATCAGTAGTTGCCATAATAAAGCCTTGTACATTCTACCACATCTCCTATGCATGTATTAGAAGACTAAAGCCACTAAAGTTTTCCTGATCACGTGCTACTTCATGTCCTTAAATACAATAAAACAAATAAAAATTATGCATTCAGAAGATTTAAAAAAAAAAAAAAGTGGGGGGAGGTGGGGAATCCAAACATTCTTTTTTATTTCACTTCTTTTTCTTTTCTTTCTATTTTTGTGTGTGTGTTTGTGTGTAAAAGTAATCAAATGTGGTTTTTTTGCTAAATAATTTAATGCAGTTGAAAAATCTCAGAACCTTTATTTCTTCTTCTGCAGCCACTTAGAAATCTATCCTCCATTCCTGTGTGTATAAGTAAACTCTTTACTTTGTGTTTATTTTCCAAATACACTTGCTGCTTGAGCAGAAAATACCTTTTCCCACAGAGTTTTAAACTCTAGGTCCTGACTCTGCATTGGTGTGGGTAGATCCCAAAACCTTGCCGATGCTTTCTTGGGTAGAGGGTCTGGCCAGACAAGCAGTGACAAGAAGAGGGAGCAAGTCCAAAACGTTTAAAGGTATGTAGGCAGATGGAAGTCTACAGGGTGTTCTGAGGTCCCTGTTCTCTGTTGATCCTGTGGTCTAGCACATAATTTAGTGAACCACAGTATTTCCCTACCTCCATGACTGAAAACCTGGATGTAAAGGTGCAGGGAATTGTGTGCCTCATCTTCACTGCAGGAGAAGGCGTACGTTAGAGCTTGTGTATTCAGCAGTGATCCATTAGTCTGTCCTATCTGCTCAACTTAATTATGGATTTTATATAAAGTAAGAGTGAGATGAGGTACAATCTCTTCTGGCTGAGACTGAAAAACACTTGTGCATTTAAATTGTATGTACCAGAAATGATTGTTGCACACATCATACTGGGCTTGATAAATGATGAAAACTGAGTTAATTTCTTACACTTACAGGAATATCAATGCTTTCGCACTGAATTCTGAAAATTAATATTTTGATATATTTTTGACATCTTTTGCATCAGAACTTTTATGTGAAGAAAATCTTTAAATGGGAAATTTATTCTCATTAACATCACCACCTATGTAGTAGAAGCACAGATCCATTTCTGCCTATGCCTGCCCAGATTTTTTCTTTTCTTCTTTCTCACTTTGCTATTCTCAAAAATCTTGAATTTTTTTTTTTATGTGCGGGTGTGTGACTTGTCCCATTTTTTGCTTCTACAGTCTGTTATTGCTTGTCACTTCTTGGAAGACTGATTAAAAAAAAAAAATTAGGAGGCATTGATAGCTTCAAATCGGTTCAAGTCATGTAAGTTAGGACTATATGCAAAGTGTTTCTTAATAAGCACTGGTGCTCATGCTTAAATAACAGAAAATCATATGACTTCTTTTTAGTTTGATTAACAAGATCAAACCTGGCATCGTTAAGAAAATCAATCGTCTGTCAACTCCAATAGCTGGCTTGGTAAGTAACGACATCAGATCTAATTTCTGGGGTATGACACCAAGTTCTGTTTTTAATAAGCACTCTTTTGCCTGTTGTTCGTAGTCTTGCTACAAAAATCCACTAAGCTTTCAAAATTTTATCTCTATTTCCTCTTTTGTTTAAAATTTTACCATTTATATCTTGTCTTGGACTAGAAAGGTTGCCTGCTCAGTAATTTGGGTCTGTAACTTTAGTCAGCTTGTCACTGCATGAAGCTTCATCATCCCCAGATGTATCAAGCACAGATGGCTCCTATGCACAAACCTATATAGCATTACTTGTCTTTATTTTGAGGCCACCATCTTATTTTATATTCACAAGCCACTTTAGATGTCTCTTTATTTGGGAATGGGCAGACAAGGGAATGTTCTGCATAATGGGAATATTTTTAGAATCTGCTTCTCCCCACGCATAGCAAAGCCTAGGTTGCATTAAAATAACTCTGATACAAAGATTTCTCTTCAGGCCTCGCTTGAGGGATTGGCCAGTGTTTTGGCTCTAAGTCACATTGCCAAGGGCAAAGGATGGGAGATACATGTCATCATTTTCACAGAAAATTTAAAACTTTTCCTGTATGCTGTCTGGCAAGTTTACTGGTCAGAGACTGCAGGATAAATTTTTTAGCCGTTTAGCATGAGAAATCCTTTTGTGGGTAAACAAATTCAAATATTTTTTCTTCAAAATTCTTTTCTATGAAAGCCTTGTTGGCTATTTGTGTCACCGGGATATCTAGGCCACTTAGTCCTGGCACTGGAACTATTGATCTCATCTTAAAAGACCCAAGGTGAACAGGAGCATATTCATGATTCCTGTCATGAGTGAACGATCTCACATTATGGTAAACGTGCAATCTCTACATTAGGGAAAGTCACCTGATTTCTTAATAGGAGTAGAATGCAAAACAGCTCTAGATACTTGTGTTTATATGTTTTAATGGGATGAGTGAACAAAGCATCTGCTTTTGCTGGTCAGTTGTGTATCTTGTTAGAGAAGACGTGTAAACTTGGCCAGAGGTTATAAGAATGGGTTAACTTGCCATACATTATTGCACAAGCTCGGAACGTGCATTTCCACATCAAATGAATGTAGAATTAGTTGTCTTTGTCCCAGAAAAGCTCAGGGTATTAGGTTTGCAAATAACAAGTGCTGCACATTCTTTTCCCATGAGGTATCCAAAAAAGAATTAAAATGAAACCAAAATCATTCTGGGGAGGACAGCACAGTTATTCTATCAGCAGTTTGATTGCCTAAATGGCCTCTGAAGGAGCCATTTGATCCAAACCAGAAAACCATGGGCTAGATCTCATTCTTGTGGTGACTTAAGTGTTGGCTTGAATCATAACTGTAAAAAGTCTCGTTTTTACATGCATTTTTAAACTTGTTTCCAGACGCGAAAATGTGAAGTATTCATTAGGTGTGTAGTTTGTCTTTCTTGCAGTGTATTATTGTTCCTTCAAGTTCTTTCTAGTTCCTACATGTATTCAAAAATAAAAGGGAATGAAAGGTGAATGCATCTCGTAAACCAAGATCGTCCAGTGGTATTGTTGTTAAAATACCACTTGAAGATAGTCACATAGCTGATGTTTTGTCTTAACACGTGGAAAAGCTCTTACATAAATACTTCGGTTTCAGAAGATTGTGATTATGATGGCCATAATGGGAGGATTTGAGAAGATGGTGCTTATGATGGGAATAGTGAGAGAAGAGATGTATTTTCTTAGATTTGAGAGGAAAGTGATCAGTTATACCAGATCTGAACAGCCCAGCTTTCATCCCAGCATGTAAAACTCAAACTAAAACAATGGGTTTGTGTGTTTATAGAAGAGCAATCACTGGTACCTGACAGGCTTGGGATACTGTGGCTGATGAACCATCGGATTTAGAGATGGAAAGAGCTTGCTAAAGGATTAGCTGGTAGAGTCACTTGCCATGTTTTGGAAATATTTTCATTGTTTGTAAGTTGCTTCTCCCACAGATTTGCTTCTGAATGGTTTATATACTACTGTATATATACTTCTATAGCTCTCACTTCTGCGATTTTCAGTGTCTTCCAGTCATGCCTTAATTGCTTCCCTCTGTGCCTTTGAGATTTAGGAATGACAGTTGGACTCTTTCCTGTTTGTGGGTTTTTTGGTTTTGTTTTTTTTTTAACTAGATGGACAACTTCAAGAGATGGCATATTTTATTCTAAAGGATAAATAGACACCACAACTTGAATTCCAGCCTTGCAAATCTTGTAATCTGAAGATCTTTTGATCATGCTCTTTCTACAGCTCCTTTTCATGGTCCTCTAGACTCGTGTCCTGAGGTCCATTTCCAAAATGTGTGCATTCATCATTGGGCAAGTAGCATCCACTTGTCTCCTGGCTTTTCTGATTAAAAGGAAACAAACCCCCCATATTCTTAAGAGTTTTGTGGCAGTCTGATTACCAGAAGAAAACAAAAGCTTTAAAAGACATCTTGTATCTTTTTCTTTTATTTATTATTTTTCCATCCAGGAATTTCTTCAGGTTTAGTTTTATTCTGTAGGGAGTTAGTATGTTTGACTTGCACATAAGTGTGGTTTTTAAGCTTTCACTTCCCTTCAGATACTTAGCAGAGTTTTTTCCAGCAGTAGATGTCTTCAGCTGAATCTCCAGAAGGGTTTCATTACATTGTTTCTTTGACTTCATGGTTATTTTGAAAACAAATTTCTTGAGTAACATAGGAAGTGAAAGTCTAAATGTATAATGAAACACTCAATTTCATATGGAACATTATGCGCTAGACTTCTTTACATTGATTTAGGACAAAGTGCTTTTCTAAATGAAGTAAATGCGTTATTAACTTGTTATGTCACGTATCACTTTTATGACACCTTCTAGTGGGTCTGGCTGAGCTGGTTTTCCACATAGCAGCGGTGTTTTGTGCTGGGAGCTAGAAGGGTGCTGATAACACACCCGTGTTGTGACTACTGCTGAGCAGTGCTCACACAGCACCAAGGCTCTTCCCAACATTCCCCCCCTGCAGTGGGATGGGGTGGGCAAGATCTTGGGAGGGGGCACAACCTGGACAGCTGACCCGAACTGACCAAAGGGGTATTCCATACCATATGACGTCAGCTCAGCTATAAAGCTAGGGAAAAGGAGGAGGAGGGGGGGGGGTGCTGTTCCGTTGTCCTCCAGAGCAACCGCTACGCGTCTTGGAGCCCTGCTTCCCAGGGAGTGGCCAAACATCGCCTGCTGATGGGAAGTAGAGAATAACTTTGTTTTCCTTTGCTTCCACGCACAGATTTGCTTGGCTTTGCTTCTATTATTATTAAACTGCTTTTTGTTTCTCATCTTATTTTCCTCCCCTTTCTTTTTGCTCTGCTGAGGAGGGAGAGCAGAAGGAAAGGGGGGGTGATAGAGTGGCTTGGTGGGCACCTGGTGCTCAGCCAAGGTTAACCCACCACATACCTTTAATTATAATAAAATTTAATAGGGACTTTATATTACCAGGATTGTCTAAATTCCAAACACATTTTAAACAACTGAAAATAACCCTTACTTTTCACCTTTAGTTTGATTATACTGCTGTCTAGAAATTTTGGGTGTGGATTGCAGTGGTTCAGGTATAATCATGATGGAATGAATAAATAAATACATGTGGTTTGATGATTAAATACTGAAATTAAACTTGGCATTCACTTAACCAAAAATGCTGAATTGGTACCAGGCAGACTTGAAAAAAAAAAATTATTAAACTTATCCCCAGTTTGGCACGGCACAGGAAGGCTGGGCTGCAGCTTGCATGGAAGGGTTTATTAAAACTCTTTGGGAAGAAGAGTTCGACCCAGCCATAACTTGATCTGCATGTAGCAGCTTGCTGCTGCAGCCCCACTGCTCTTTTTCTCTTCAGAGGCATGAGCCTCTCATGATTTGGTGGAGATCTAGCTGTGGTCTTAGTCATATTTATTTATTCCTTTATGTTCCAGTTTGGGAAACTAAACTGTTTCACTGGGGGTAAGGCAAGTACCAGAGCAGTTGCAGGGAGAGCAGTGGCCAAAGACAGATGACCAAAGAAGTGTCGATGCAGCTGCTGAGATGGCTTCCTGAGCAATGAGGTGTGCTGCCTGCAGGGTGTGAAGGACCAAGTCCAGTGGTAGCTGCAGAAAGATGCCTCTTGCTGCAGGTTGGTTTTTAACAGCAAGTGGCAGATTTTGGAGACAGTGATGTTCCCAGAGGTTTTCCAAAGGGGAGTTAACTGGGATGTGGCTGTTGGCTTGTTTAATTTTGGCTATTTTTTTAAAATGCCATTTGTTTAAAACCTTTGCACTAAAACAGTTTCTGGAAAATGAAAATTTAAATTTCTGCTTATCTTTCCAACTGTCTAAAATACACAGTTTGTGTAAAGAGCAATGCATGTTTTTTCCCTAGTACAGCAGAGCAGGCCAGCAAACTGGCACAGAGTAGCAGTTCCTGAAGCCCCCTGGTATTTCTGGGGGACAGTGTAAAGGTAACAGTTGGAGGATTGTGAAAGCAGGGGTGTCATTATGCATGGTAGTGAAAGTGCAGTCTGCCTTAAAAATCCGCTTTTTCTGGTCCATACTTATGTGAAACAAAGATGGGATTTAAAGAAAATGACAAATTGATAAATCCTGGTGGGTTCGAATCCTGCAAAATGATTCTGCTTAGAGTTTTCAGAGGGGTGGAGGTGGTGGAAATGAAACGACTGCTTAGCAAAAGCAAACCCAAAGAAAACCTCATTCTTACTAAAGAATGGCTTTTCAGCTTGAAGCCCAGCATGTGAGATGGTTTGGATATAATCACACAAGGAGGGGGAGGACTTTGTGGTTTGACAATGTATTTTCCAACAAGGCTCAGCAGAGCATTTTGAGGCACATCTCTGGCTGCAGCACCATTGTACCCCAGAAACCTCACATTTCCAGCTCAGTTGGCTGAATACAGAGAATCATGACCAGAGATGGAAGTCATAAGACATCATGAGATAGTGTGAAGATGAATGAGTTTTGTATAGTATATGCAAGCTCAACATATCTGTCAGAATAATACAATGCTCATTGCTCAGGATAAATAAGGCAAAACTTCCGTTAAAATAAGTTTCCAGCTGAGACCAGGTGGTAAAGCAAATTCAGAGTTAGAGTTAGTATCCCCTTTGGAGAGTAGTAGGTAATGGGAACCTTGCCTTGCAACGTACCGATTTGGCTGTTCAAGACTATCTATCTTTCCTTGCAGCTCCTCTGATGGAAGTGCAGAGCTTTGCTCTGTGGTTGAGATGTGTTTCATCACATCAGAGGCTTGAGGGCTGTGGTCAAACCACAGGGCAGAGTGGTTTTGAGAATTGTAAATGAAATGTCATCAGTGTTTTTTGTTTTTGTTTTGTTTTTTTAAAGTTGGTCCTTCATTTCAAACAGGTAGAGATGCTTGAACTCCATGATGAACTCCAGAGATGTTTAAAACTCCAACTCTCTCAATGTGAGTGCTGGATGAATACTAGCACAATGTCATCTTCATGAAGTTCTTTAACTTTGGCAGAGGGTTTTTTGTGAACTTGTGTTTCCCTTTCATGCAAAAGAGTACTACTGCACATCTCTAGGCACTGTGAGGTTTGAACATGAGCATCTGAAATGCTGTAGAGTGGGATTTTTTTGTTCTGGTGAGGAATTAAGTTTTCTTCAGGATGAAGAGTGTCTTGGTAGTTTTCCAGGCAGCATTTTTCAAACACTTATTTTCCTGGTTCACCAAGGCCCAACATGCCCTTCTGACGAGTGCTACTCAAACATCATTCCCTCTCTTAAATGCAATCTAGTATAACACCACTACATTCTAGAATTTAATTAATTAATGTATCAGAATGTAATAATTCCACTTGCACCAGGACAACCACCTCAAACAGTGCGGGAGAGCCACTTTAAGATGGTTGGCATGTGCCTCCTACACCAGGAAAGCGGGGAATAATAAAGGTAGGAAGGGAGTAATATGAAAGAAAGCTATACCAAAATGAAAGGGGTGGAGATGATAAAAATGCTGCAACTGAAAAATATTCTTCTGAGCCTTTGTGCCTAACACTTTGCAAACCATGGAACCGCCCTGGTACTTCCTTATCTCTTGTCATCAAGTAGAGCTGGCCAAAATATCTTTTTCTGTGGGAAAGTTTTCTTGACAGGGTTTTTGTGTGTGTTGAAGGGGAATGGCATCCAGATATTTTGATTTTATTACAAGATGCTTTTAAAACAATTTTTCAGGTGAAGTTCACACTTGAGAATTGAAGATTACTTCAGTTGTATGTTTTATTTAGGACATGGCTAGAGAGTTCCTTTACTAGATGACTTAGAATCAAATTAGTTGAGTTTTCCAATTATATTTAAAATCTGATGTTAATATTGTGAGGGTTTCGTTTAATTTTTAAAAGAATCCTTTTTTTTCAAAGCAGCTCTACTTCTGAAGTCTGTTTCTTCATGCTGAAAATCCTGATGATTTATTTTTCTTCTGGTCTTCACATCCTGTGTTTAGTATAGCCTCTATATTGGTACATGCTTAATTTCTTTTTTGCTTTTCATTATTTTTAAAAAATAATCTGAGTTTTTAAATATTAAACTCCTGCTCTGTGAATTTGACTAGTACAGACTACATTAGTCATATTAATAGTAACTTGTCTGGTACGAGAAAATGAGTATCAGATAACTTTTTCTGGTTTCTGTTCCTCATGGTGAATGAGGAAGGGCAAATACATGAACTAAGTTACTTAAAAGTTGTGGTGGTTTGCTTTGCTACCAAACACCAAAAAATAAAGGCTCAAACCTGGATGGGTTTGCAATGAGGGAGTAATACTGAGTGACGTGGCGTGTCGCTTTTTCTTCTGAAGGTTTAAGTCACCTTTTTAATGAGGACCAGAGCACATCACATCTAACGTGGCAGCTGTGGGCCCTGCTTCCATTGCCCTCTTTCATGGCTGGCCTGGATCTCGGGATCTTGATTTGTCTGTGGACCGTGAATTAGAGAGGTACAGGGGGAGTGGGTATGCAGCACTGCTGCAAAGAGTGAAGTTGCCTAAGTGCCTTTTGATGTCTTTCCCCTAGAAACTGATTAGCGTGGTACTGCTTTTCAGAAGGCAAGGCACAAGATGATTCATGTCTTTTTCTGAGAAGTTGATAATTTCAGTGTGTAAACAAAAGTCAGAGGCATCATTGCCAGTTTTCCAGATGAATATGCTCAATAAATAGTTGAGGAATTCAGAAGGACAAGTATTTTAAGAGACATCTAGTTACTTGGTGTAATCTTCACTTACATGAGTGGAGATTTTTGATTTACAATAGCAATTGGTGTTTCTTGTGACTTTTAGCTTCGCTATTTCTAAAACTGAAGAGGAAGGTGGACAAAGTGAAAGTGGATGTGATCTGACAGAACTCATTACCTGCATCCAACATGTGCTCACCTTTATAAGGCAGTCCATACATTTAATGCAGGCTCAGGAGCACTTCAGATGGCAGAAATTAGGTCAGGTTCCTCTTTATCGTAGTAGTTACCTATCTCTTTTCATTCAATAACCTTTTTATGCGTGTTGTACTTTAACCCCAGTTGGCAACTAAGCACCACAGAACTGTTTGTTCACTCCCCCCACCCAGTGAGATGAGGGAAGGAATTGGAAAAAAAAGTTGTGGGTTGAGTTAAATTATTTAATAGGGCACAAAAGGAAGAAAATAATAATAAAAATTGAATATGCAAACCAAGTGATGCACAATGAACTGATCACCGCTCGCTGACTGATGCTCAGTCAGTTCCCAAGCAGTGACCCCTGGCCAGCCTTCCCCCTTGTTCATATACTGTGCATGACGTCATATGGTATGGAATATTCCTTTGGCCAGTCTGGGTCAGCTGTCCTGGCTGTCTCGCTTCCCAGCTACTTGTGCCCTTCCAGCCTTCTTACTGGTAGGGCATGAAAAGCTGAAAAGTCCTTGACTTAGTGTAAACACTACTTAGCAACAACTAAAAACATCAATGTGTTATCAACATCATTCTCATACTAAATCTAAAACAAAGCTATACTAGCTACTAGGAAGAAAATTAACTCTCTCCTGGCTGAAACCAGGACAATGCTGCAGGTAACAAATCTTCCCCGAAGTGTTATCTTCCTTTCTCTAGTGGAAAGCAAAAGATTTGTGGGAAATAGGAAACCTTGCACCAATTTTTTAAAAAGGGTAGAAAGTAGGACCCTGGGAACTGCCAACCTGTCAGCCTCACCTCTGCCTGGGAAGATCATGGAACAGATCCTCCTAGAAGCTGTGCTAGGTATGTGGAGGACAGGGGAGTCCTGGATGACTGGAAACTTGCTGATGTGATGCCCGTCTACAAGAAGGGCAGGAAGGACGATCCAGGAAACTACAGGCCTGTCAGCCTGACCTTAGTACCAGGGAAGATTATGGAGAGGTTCATCTTGGATGCGCTCATGCGGCAAGTGCAGGACAACTGGGGGATCAGGCCCAGCCTGCAGGGGTTCATGAAGGGCAGGTC
>VZZY01012320.1:0-41629 GCA_013400335.1 Eurystomus gularis
TCTGAGCAACCTGACCTAGGCAGGTGTCCCTGCTCAAGTAGGAAGGTTGGACCAGATGGCCTCTAGAGGTCCCTTCCAGCCTAGAACATTCTATGATTCTTTTTAGTATACCTTTTTTCAGTTAACTTAAACTCTGCTTAAGTTGTCTGGGGGGAACCATGACTGCCTGTTGTATACAAGGTGTGGGTGAACCACAGACTTATGGTTGTCATTACAAAGGCTTTTTCATTTGTTCTGCATTTGTTGCTTGGGAGTCCTGTTATCTACATGACTGCCATCTTCATTGCATATTTTATAGCTCCAAGATTATTTTCCTGAGCAATTTCAGATTCTGTCGGTGTGTATGGAAAATTTAGATTTCCAAATTTCAAGTACATTATATCACAGTTATCTACACTGAACTTTATAACTGTATCAGTCTTTTTACCACTGTGTTTGTGATGTTCTTTTACAACTCCTGTAGTCAACTATCACTTTTAATATTAATTTTTTTCAAAATTTTAATGGATGTATTCAGTAGGATAGCTGCTAGTACAGCACTCTAGAGACTGTTCATGATTTCTGTTCTAAAAACTGACTATTCTCTCTGAGTAGGCAATATATTTAGTCATAACAAAATAAGAGTATGAACTGCATGTTATTAGAATGAGAAAACTGCAAGGCAACTGAGATCTCCACAGCCCCTAGAATACTATGTTTTTCTTTTTTATAGGTGTATACATAATAAACGAGGAAAAAAACCAAAACCTAGAACCCTTTTGTTTATATAGCAGCAACAGAGGGTCTGTGAAACTTTTGTATGTATTCCCACTGTTGAGTTTGCTTACAGCAGCAAAGGACTTAAATTTTGGTGCCTGCAGTAGTAGAAACTGCTATTCATGGATACCTGAGGGTTGTGATGGTTTCTTTTCTTAATTAGCAAAGTATGTAGAACATATGAAGAAATCTTTTAAAAATTCCTCTATCGGAATTTCACCTACAACCTACAGGACAGTAAGAATTTGATCCAATCTGTATAATCCTTTAGTCTGGATTAGGAAGAAACAGGCCTCATTTTATCTGTGCTTATCACAGATCTGCTTCAAAGGCAAAACCTGCAATAAACATGGTGTTTTAAATAAATTCTAATATTTGTCTCCAGAAAAATATGTATCTGGTTTGGAAAATCAGTTTCACCCTGGCCTGTAATTAAATCAATGATTCTACTGTTTATAATTTCAATATTTCCAAATTTTATGGTATTTAAAGGAAATACTTAAAAAAACAGGAATCTGGTGAGAACTTATTTGAGGAATTTGTTTGTTTACTGCATTTAGTGTGAAATTGAACAATGTTGATTTACACTAATCTGTAAAAAGATTTTAAAAGCTATTTTGGAAGGGTAAAGTTTCAGATAAATATCTGGAATAAAAAAAAACCCAAACAGCCTAACCCTTTGAAAGCACTGAACATATGTCTGCAGTTTTAGATCTAGTTAATGAGATGCATTTTTGAATCATAATAGAGATCAAACTTCTGGATATAAACCTATCAAGCTCTTCTATAAGTTTTAGTTGTGTAACAAAGCCCAAACAGCTAAATTGTCAGTGAATTACATGGAAATAAGGCCTTTTTTGTTCCCTTTATTGACACAGAATTCTTGACTTCATTTCTACACTAAAAATTCATCTGGACCACAATGACCTTAAAATGGACAGACAGAGGACGTAGATATAAATATGGCTTGTATTTCTTCCATATTATCTATCTGAAACAGCTTCATAAGATAGATCTTAACTCGTTCAAGACTATAAATGCCAACAGTTTATGTGGATATTTGAGAACTTAAGGAGTCGTGCAAGAATTTTGCCAAGACAGAGATTACAAAAGGTGAGCAGAAAGGATTCTGAAATAAAACATTTTGGCCTTTCTGCTTTTCTACACATGTGTGTCTGTTGATATAATTTATCAACAAACAAGCAAAATCTTTTAATGCGTTTTCATGTAGTTCCGTGGTTTTTAATAGACAGAAATTTCACCTAATTTAACTTTTACTGAAAAATAATATGATCCTCTCTGACAGCGTTTGAATACAGCTTAACCTGATGAATACGCTCAGGATGAATTTGATTCACCTCAGGGAGAACAAAGAAATAGAAATATATTTCATGTAAACATCATGCTGACTGATTTTATTTATTCTGGTTTTTAATTGCATGCAAAATCTAAAAAAAATAATAGTGCTTTTGATGTTTAAGTTTTGCAAAATTTTTTCAGTTATGTAGAAGAGACTTTTGACAGATAAGATACAACAGGAATCAAGAACTGTAAACAAAAGGTTTATAACATCATATTGTAGGGAGACAGACGCTACAAAGATCTGGGTTAGAGCTTGCAGTATTTCACATATTAATTAATCTGGAAGTAAAAATAAAACAACATATTAAAATTAACAGATGATACTAATTCAAAGATAATCATAAACACCTAAACAAGATGGAAAGAAAAAAGGAATATAGATGGAAGACAAAATAAACTGCATTCAGTTCGGAGAAAAGCTGCTTCTTCCAAAATCCTGCATGGAAGCCTGGCATCAGTATGCCCCATATCTGTTTTGGTTTGTAAATATTGGAAGAACAACATGAAGTGGGTATACAGAAATGAGGACAATATGAAGTGAGATATTAGTGCAGGATGGAGAGAAACCCCAGAGAAGAAGAAGAAAACTTATTCATTTCAGCCTCTGAGAATTAAAACCTGACTCTTCCCTCTGTATGGGAGTCTGGCTCAGCTATATAGAAGAAGGAGGAGCTGGGAAGTTGAGTATGCAGAAGAACCAATAACAAAACAACCAGTCAAACACCTGAAGCGACTCACTTCACTTCTATTAGCTGATTTAGACACCTGTAACTGGAAAGGGAAACATTGTCCTTTGGAGGCACCTGTCTTTCTCCATTGACTAAACTAGATTAGATGTGTAATGATGAAATAGGTGATGTTAGGTGAGATGAGTCCCATCTCTTGTATGCAGGAAACATCCTTCTGAGAATGAAATGTGTAGGGTTTTTCACATCATGTACCTGTAGTATTTTCATGTGGCCTCCTCTGGCCTCCTTCTGTGGTAGCTGCGTTTCAGAACAACCAGTTTCTCTCAGAATTTCCATATCAGAACTGGAGGAATCTTTAAGATTTTCATGACTGTTGAGGAAGACCTACTTCTTGAGATGCTGAGGAGGCACTGCTTGCAATGACAGTCATCACAGGGGGACTGGTGACCAGTGTAAAGAGTTGAGTAGATTTTATGGAACGGTCCCAGAAGAAATTTCAGTAATCAGCTGCAATGTGAGTTTCCCAGCAGAGGAGTCTCTGTCTAGAATTAACTTTTTTGATTCTGCAGTATATTTTTGCTTTGGTGAAGTTGTTGGGATGTGGTATTGGTGCCTTTTTTAGCATCTGCTCTGCTTGTGGAAACTTTCTTGCAATATAGTGTTACTTTCCTAATTCTTAAGTTGCCTGGCAATGATTCTGCTTAGCTTATTAGAAACTATAAAACACAAATGAGAGACAGCTGGATGTCTCTGTAGTAAAAGTTAGGCCAGGGCTAATTTTCTGTTCAGTTGCACCTGAGAGATCAAGTGCAATGCGTAGGCCACTAAACTACAGTTTTCTGTGTTCAGTATTGCACCACACTAGGCACCAAAGAAGGTAAAGAACAGGAATGCGTAAATGTGCCTGTGGGATTTCCTTGTATAAAATTTAAACTTAAAGGGGAAAAAAAATAAAGGGAGGGGCAGAAAGATGCAAAAAACATGCCAAAAGAGATTAGAAATATAGACGTTTTATGCTTCTAGTTTCTTGATACATTTTAGTATCTCAGTGTATTTTTTGACTAACTATAATACATGGTACATGTAGGAAAAAGGGCAATATGTTCAAATTTTAAGAATGTAAGATCAACTTTCCCTCTTCTAGTGTGAATCCACAAATTCTATGGATACTGTGGGACATTGAGGAGGGTCAGACATTGCACAGTGAGATTCTGCCCAAGAGACATCAGAAAATCTAAACACAAGCAGATTTCATACAGAGCCATTGGCTACCACTGTGCAGTGGCCCCCTCCCACCCCTCCAGCACCTGAAAAGCTTTATTAACATGATTGGAGCAATGGCTGAAAGGGTTTAGATTGACTCTACACTAAAAGAGAATCTCCTGAAGCAAAATCCTTTTATATTACAGTAATTATAATTCATTCTGGTGCAAGACACAAGTGATGCAGCTCTTCTGAAGCCTGAGGAGCTGTGGAAAACAGCTTGGGTTGCTGCGGCCAGCACAGATGAGTGTTGATGGAGCTTCCTGAACTTGAGCTAAGGCTGTGGCAAGCCAGTTGCATGTATTTGCAGCATGATGCTAGGACATTTGAGCTGGCTTTTTATAGAACTTGCATCCTCAAAGCTCATTAGTTTCCAGAGCTAAAAGCAGACATACTGGTTTCAGCGAGAGGCTGGCATTGTGAGCTGTAGCTGAGTTTTCAGCTCTGACTTCAGACTCATGAATGCCAGTGAACATAAGCTGTCCTTGAACTCTTTGCCTCTCTGACTTTGTTAGTTTGCTATTCCTGCCCACTAAGCAGGGATAGGTAGAAGTTTGAAGTTGCGTAATTTCGGCAAAATATTTTTAATAACTTGCTGACAGGAAAAAGCTTGAAATAAGGTATTTTAGTTGTTTTATAAGTGACAGTCGAGACTGTTGATCTCTGTCAATTCAAGATAATTTTAATGTCATGTCACAGTAAGTGGATAAATGAACCATGAACTGTATATTTTTCTTATAAAAAGAAATTTACTTTATAGAATTTTTCTAATGAATGGGATGGTCGTAGACTGTGTGATCTGAAAGCTTACAAAAGAAACTTTTGGTATTTCTGCCAGCAACTTCCGCTTTTGAAAATAAAGTTATTTCAGCTGAGCTTTCATTTCAGAGGAAAATAAATTACTTCAGCTTGTGTTTTTGCAAGGTGCTGAAGGCACACCGGAAGACTAAAAAATTATAAGGCAAATTGTAAAAACCCTTAAAAATATAAACAAAATTCCTTATGATTTTAAATATATTTTTGTAATTTTAGGTTCTGAAACACTTCTGGCTGTTTGGAGGGCTCATCTTTTTAAGGCTTCTCTCGTACAAACACATAAATGTGTAATGTTATCGACAGTTGCTGCAGCTATTTGGATGCATAAAATTGGATCAGCACTGTAGCTAATCACAGCCTAGGCCTGTACCTTAATTAAAAGACATTTTTCCTTATTCAGTGTTAGACAGACCAAAAGATACTTATTAAAGTATTAATTAATAAATTGTGGGAGTTGGTTTTATTTTCTGATCTGTATAGTTACAGTGACAGAAGAGGCAAAGGGATACAGAGCCATTTCTTTCAATAATTTTTAATAATTTTTCTGCCTTTTGCTTTAAAAGAGACCCTACTAAGGCTGACGTGTAGATACCTCACCCTGCTTTGGTCTGCTTGGGAAGGAGACAAGACAGAATTCACAGAAACAAATTCACGTGCTAGCAAAGATAAGGTATTACTGCTACTAGTGAAAAGGAGATGATACTGTCACCTGGCCTCAGTGAGCCTCTAGCAAGCTAAATAGCAATCAAAACTTGTCTCCTTTCCTGCTTTGTTTAGGGTGCTGTCAGGAGTACCGTTTGGCACCCCCCTCCAGGGCCTTTCCTCATTCTTGTGGTTGTCTTTTGTTTTAGCCCTTTCTCTATCAAGAAGAATTTGTGCCCACTAGCTTGGGCCTGACAGAAGAGCACTTACGATTGCCTTTCTTCGATTCTTCTTATCACCCTCACTCCTCACCTTCCATACCAAACTGTCTCACTTCTTATTCAGCTACTGAAGCAACCAGCTAGAACCATTGTTTTTATTAGGACAGTCAGGTTACTACAAGAGTAATGTTTAACACTACTGTAAGAAGACAGAACAGTCTTTCTTGGTTTGAATGCTTTAGATTTGCCTTCACTGATGAGGTGCAGTTGAATGTTTTCTTTTTTTGTTATTTTACATCACCATAAAGAAAAAGAGAAGGGAAAGACCATTTAGATTTCCATCATCTGGAGGGTAAAATAGGACTAATAAGATGTATTCATATTCACTGCACTGTTCATAGTCAAGTGTATGTGTGTAATAGTGCTTTTACCAACCCATCATATAACTCTCAGTTGCTGTAAAATCAGTACAGAGTTTCACAAAACATTCAGTTTTGGAGAACTGTAAGAAGGTAGTAGCCATTGGTAGTCTACTAGTAACTCAGAGTAACATAACGCTCTTTTCATTTGCAAGCAATTCTATCTATATTGTCAAACCAATCAATTTTAGAGCTGCCTTTAAAAAGTTGTTCATCAACACAACTATTAAGAGGTTTATACCACATTGGCCAGCAGTGTGTATATTTGCAAAGTGCAAACGCTCAATTAGTTTTTCGGTATTTTTCCATCCTGCACTAAAGTTCCACATTCATCTCACATAACTCCAGTCTCTCAAGGCCAGGTTGGATGGAGACTTGAGCAGCCTGATCTAGTGGGAAGTGTCCCTGCCCATGGCAGGGAAGTTGGAACTAGATGATCTTTAAGGTCCCTTCCAACCCAGACCATTCTATGATTCTCTGATTCTCTTAAATAAAGTGTCTGGAATAGGAATATAGTAGCTATATTCAGTAGGGAGTGAAAAGCATGTGTTAGGGGCTTAAATTTCATAAAGTACAGAGCAGCAGCCCTCCAAAAAGTAAATCTCTTAAGAAGTTTAAGATACTGAAGAATCAGTTTCAACTCTCAGCTTGAAGATTAAATTTAAGGGCATGCATTTTCAAGTCACAATTCTTCATTATGGTTCCAGCCACTATTGAACAGAAGTATAGGAATAATAGATTGACCAGGGAGGCTAGTTTCTGCCATTCTTTTAGATAACTCACTTAAGATGTTGGTGATGGTCTAATACTCAGTGGAATTTGGGAAATCTCTGTGATAAAGTTAGACTATAGAGGAACCCAAATTCCACTGCCAGCCTGAACACAGCATTATACAAGTCCGGCGTGCTGGTTTACTAGATAAATTAATCATTAAGAGTGGAAATCTTTGAGTCACAAAGGCCAGATGTTGATCTCTGTTTTGCTGATGGAATGAAACACAGAAATGTGATCATCAACATCTGATCTAGTTTAGTTGAGAAGTGGCCCAAACTAACTACTGGTCATTCTAAACCCATGGGAAGTATTAATCTTCTCGTTGTAGCTTTTATTTCTGTCTCCTGAGCAGTTAAGAAAGGTTTATAGAACAATTCTAGTTAGTGAGGAGAAGGAATTTGCTCTGCAACTATTTCTGTCTCAAAAGAAAAATGATTAAAAATAACAGAGAAGAATTAACAGCATGTAATCTGAAGCCCCAAAACACACATATCTACATGTAGACAATGTCTAAATTTTCTGCTTGTCTTCTTGTCACACATTTATCCAGAAATGTATCCAGACTGTGTTTTGCATTTGTCACTTGTTAAGATTTCTGTACTTAATTTGTTGCTGCCAGGGAGGAAGTTGACTACATGCAGGATGTATTTGTGTGTTTGCTTTCATTTACAGATGACTGAAATTTAATATGTTGTTCATATACAAATAGCACAAAAAATGGTTAGACATAGCTATGCAAATTCAATTATTCTGGAAGCATCCTCAGGGCTTATACAACACAGACTTGTGACACTTATTGTGGTCAAGACACCCACTGGTCTCTCAATGGAGGAAAATATTTCCCTGAGGAAATATTTAAGATTACAGGGCCAAAACTCTAGTGTAAAGAATTAGTTATGACCTTGCTTCAGTATTTACTTATGTACTTAGGAGTATTCTTTTCTCAAACATTGTCTAGGAATCTTTTGATTAACCTCTATGGGCTCAGGCCAGACTGGAAGTATCTGTCATAATTTGCATAAAAATTCCAAACCTAGTTTTATAGACCAATAAGTTCTTGCTAAAGAAAAACCCCAACCAATCAAGCAAGTGGGAAACCTCCATGCATATGTTGTGCTGATTCAGCCATCATCATTTTATGCTGCCATCAGTTGCCTGATCACACAGGCCAACACTTAACTCAGCAACATCCCCTCACAAGTCTTCTTTCAGACAGTCCTGCCATAGGTTCCTGTGAGCCCAGCTCCTCCACTGCCCACTGTGGTGCCAGCATCACCTGCTGGACACAGCGGACAAAGATGGCTCCCTCAGTGGCCCCTCACATGGAAGGACACCACTGAGAGAGCTCAGCAAGATGCAACCAGCCCCAACAGAAGCCACACTCAACAGGAAACTCTTCCAGCTACTTGGCCCCTGGTTAATACAGCTCTGGCCTCACCCACCACCCCAACCATGACCACCTGGGTGAGGGCAGAGCCACAGAGACACAGGTGGGCCAGGTTCTGCCTCTGGAACATGAAGCCAATAGAAAAAACAAACAATTCTGCTAGGTTGTGACTCATTCACAGGTCAACTCCAGCTCAGGGCCCACAGCTCAGGCCCCAGCACTTCAGCATACATTAGTACATGATGTGTTGTTTCCCTTGATTTAGATAACTATATCCAGTAGAACCTGGATTAGGCCCCATGTGTCCTAATGGGGGCCTGAAAAGACAAGCATCTGTCTCTTCAAGGCAGTTACTATGTTTTACAATTATATGTAACTGTCTTGTAAGCTTAACATGCACATTTACCGGTTTTGACTCTGAACTCTTCATTTCAGTCTGGTGTGGGCTTCTAATACCATTTTCTTTTCAAAAGAAGAGTAGTGTGCTTGTACAACAGCTTCTGCAAGAGGTCTTTAGTGTATGGCATGGGTACAACATGGGTATGACAAAGCCTACTTGGAGTAATAGTTTGTCATATGGTCATGAGAATTGTTATTCTGCATTTGGTAGAAGAAAACATTAAAAGGTTTAAATAAATTATTTGAAATAAAGAATTGCTTATTGTCATCAGAGGCTCACTCAAATCTGCTAAAACCTGATTTCTGAAATTTATAGCCGTTACTGAAGGGAGGAAAAAAAAGCCCATTGCCTGAACACTTCTCAGAATCATGCCAAAAGGCACTTGCAGTCAAGTAATCCCTATCTTGAAATGCTTGCCAAGCTACCTCGCCAGGCATATGGCTTCCAGGAACACATCTTCAGTAGTGTGTTAGTTTGAGTCAAAAGTGCAAAATTGAATCCTCTTTACAAACTGTCCTTGCATTTACATCACAGAGTGATTTTGGTCCACGTGAACTGGATGTCAGGACTTCAGGTTTCACTCTACAGATCTGCTGCGACTGGTCCCCAGCATTTATTCATGGTATAAAAGCAACGTGGCAAGTAGTCCTCCTGCACTGAAGGCTAGGTGAACTGCACTACAAATATGGAGTCAGTTAGCTACACAAGGGGCCCTATTTCATTCCTTGTATCTGAGATCAAACTTGTGGCATGAAGTGACAACTTGCCAAGAATAAAAAATTTCTGACAAAAAAGTAAAAAAACCAATTGTCTCCCACAGTATTGTCTTCCTTCCCAGTAAGGTTTTGCAGTTTATAATTGCCCCTTCTGTTCCTAGTGAAAAAAGAACAAACACCCCAAAGAAACAGCAGCAGATTAAACTGTAGAGGTAATTCTCTTTTAGCATTTAACACCATGATAAATGTAATAACTGGATTCATGACTACCATGTACCAGATACTTTAATTTGCTGTTATTTTCTTGTTGTATAGGTGATACATGCCCTGAACACTAGGAATGATGAACATGAAGCTAGTATACGGGCTCTGAGAGAGGCTCATGAAGAAGAAATTCAGCACATTCTTGCTGAGACAAGGGAAACGATTCTCCAGTGTAAAAGCAAAGCTGAAGAAGAACAATTGCTGAGAAAACGTATTCAGGCCCTTGAAATCGAAGTAGAGCAGCACAAGAGACTAAAGGAAGAAGCCTTGGCAGAGTTAAAATTGTGCAAGAAGCAGGTGAAAGAGAGGGAGCTAAGAACAGAAGCAAAACAAGCACAGACAGTCTTTTCTACAGACATGGTAGATACCAATGCAGACTTTGAAAACATGCTTCTACATTTCAATCAGGAGTCTGATGAACTGCTAAATGAATGCAAAGCATCTAGGAGAGCAAGTTTAAATAAAAAAGTAATTTTAGATGAAAAATACACCATGGAAGGACAAGCTCTAATAAATGACATGGAAGAACTTAAGACTGAGAGCCAGAGAGCAACTGAAGAATATACTCAGAAAACAAGCAAACTGCAAGCCTCTTATGGGAGAGAAAAAGAGGATTTGAAGTATGCTATGCTGCAGTCCGTGATAGAAACAAAGGAGAATTGTCGGCAAAGAGAGATGGAGCAAAGGAAGAGCTCAGAGGCTGAGGAAAGTTTTTTGCTGCAGCAGGTAAAGAAGCTGGAGGCAGACCTAGAGGAGAAAAGCCAGAAGATAAGTGAGAGGAAGAAGCATTCCCAGAAACTGAAGGAGAGAATACAGGTAGAGTATGAGAATGTGATCTCTATCTCTGCCTATAAAAGTGTAAATTATCAATTCTTCAAAATTTGGGGAAGGAGAGATCTTTTCAATATTTTATTGAGTCAAATTCTTTGTAAGCACTAAAGCAGTTTTAGAGGCTTAGAAGAGAAATAGGAGGGATATAGTACTGAGAGTTTTAAAGAAAGAGTTAAGATGATTAGTAACTCATTAGGAGAACTCCTTGAACACTGGACTTTGTATTCCCTGAGGGAGGAGTGAGGTAAAATTTGCCTGTTGACTGAACAGAGCTTTACTTTTCCTGCCCAGAAACGTGAAGAGAAAAGCAAGCAGGCATTTGAGCTAGCAGCGAATATTTACACAGTACATTGTCCTTTTCCCTTGTGGTTGTCAACAGCTCAGTGTATGGAAATGAACAGGGTTAGATAAAAGACCTTAGGTGGGAGGTTAGGAATCAAGTGCTTCGTATTGTATGACTCTTGCAACAGTGTCTTGTACCAAGTGACAGTTAATGAAGTGTCCTTTACATCAGCGAAGTTCTATGTGCTGAGCCATGAAACTTTCACCATTAGTTCTCACCTGACACTTTGCCTGTCTACCCTAGCTGGTGTCTACGTCACGTATTTGCAGCAAAGCTCTGCAGCCCCTTTCTGCTCAACTGCATCACGTGTCAGATGCAGTTTCAGTGGTTGGCACACCACAGGCAGTCTGCCAACCCACTGCGTTTGGTACATAAAGCCAGGGTATGGGAGAGACCCTGATGAACTGCACTGAATCCAAAGCACCCATCTATTCTCTGTGCTCAACAGTTCCATTTCCTTCTAATACTATTTGTCCTTCCAATCACATTAACTCACCTACCAGACCTGTCCCCATCCCTATGACGGCAATCTTAAATATTAGATAAGAAAACACCTTGAAGGTCTAGACTTGGAGTATTTCAGGATAGCATAATTGTTTCCTGGTGGGAAAGAAGACTTAGCTCATTTAGAGTCAGAGAACCCCAAAATCCTGTAGAGAGCAGGGTCACCCCTGTCAGCTGTGTTCCTCCGAGACAACTCAGACCCTTTTCCTTCACATCTTGCCCATCAGCACCATTTTGCTGATGGTGCAGAGTTCTGGGCCTCCTCTTTGAGAATGTTCTTTGAGGGAGTTCAGCCTTCAATACAGTCGCTGCCTTTTTGTTTTATAAAGTCAAAGGGTGAATTGAATGTTGTGTTCCCCAATGTTATTCAGACTCTGTTCTCTCACTTGTGTGGACCTGTAACAGCACAACCTTTATCTTCTGCAGAAAAGTGGAGAGAGGATGCAATGAGTGGCAGAGATGCAGATAAATCATTTTTTAAAATTGAGTCAGGGAAATCCATAACATGTTTCAGTAGGAAAAACTGTCCTGGCTCTGTAGAAGTTTGAAGTGATAGAGGGGAAGAAGGAAAGAAAGGTCCTGATTTCTTGTGGGTACTTGAAGTAACATTCAGAAGAGATGAAGAATGGAGACATGAAAATTTATGCACCTGATTTACTGTTCTGATTTATAGTGTAAGAAATGCAGTCTTTTAGGAATAAATAATGTAAAACATGATGGGAACTTAACTCTGCACTTGTGGGGCAGAGTGCTAGTAATTCTGTGAACCTGAAGGCCCACCACCCCTGAAGGGTGACAACTAAATGCTTAACTCCCTCTCTGAAGTGCTTATACACCAATGCATGCAGCATGGGGAATAAGCAGGAGGAACTGGAGATCTGGTGGATGTCAGGAAGATGGGGCCAGTCTTTTTTCTGTGGTACTCAGTGACAGGACAAGAGGGAATGGAAATAAACTTGAGCTCAGGAAGTTCCATCTAAACTTGAGGAGGAACTTCTTTATTTTGAGGGTGGCAGAGCACTGGAACAGGCTGTCCAGAGAGGTAGTGGAGTCTCTGTCTCTGGAGACATTCAAAACCCGCCTGGATGCCTTTCTGTGTAACATGCTCTAGGTGGCCCTGCTCTGACAGGGGGGTTGGACTAGATGATCTCCAGAGGTCCCTTCCAACCCTACCATTCTGTGATTCTGTGAACTGGAAATAAGATGGTGTTATTCAAAATTTAGTTTCTAATTTCAGTATCAGCTGGATAAAACTGAAATATTTTCTGAAGGACATATGCTCATGTGGTGGATTAACCTTGGCTGAGCACCAGGTGCCCACCAAGCCGCTCTATCACCCCCCTTTTTTTCCCCTCTCCCTCCTCAGCAGAGCAAAAAGAAAGGGAAGGAAAATAAGATGAGAAACAAAAAGCAGTTTAATAATAATAGAAGCAAAGCCAAGCAAATCCGCACATGGAAGCAAAGGAAAACAAAGATGATTTATTCTCTACTTCCCATCAACAGGCGATGTCTGGCCACTCCCTGGGAAGCAGGGCTCCAAGACGCGTAGCAGTTGCTCTGGAAGACAATGGAGCGGCCCCTCCTTCTCCTCCTTCTCTCTAGCTTTATAGCTGAGCTGACATCATATTGTATGGAATATCCCTTTGGTCAGTTGGGTCAGCTGTCCTGGTTGTGTCCCCTCCCAAGATCTTGCCCACCCCATCCCACTGGGCCGGTGAATGCTGGGAAGAGCCCTGGTGCTGTGCGAGCACTGCTCAGCGGTAGTCACAACACGGGTGTGTTATCAGCACCCTTCTAGCTCCCAGCACAAAACACTGCTGCTATGTGGAAAACCAGCTCAGCCAGACCCACTACGGCTCAACTTAAACATTTCAGATCCTCTAAGTCTATGGAACGAGGCTGATTTACATACCACAGAGCATATTGCCTTGAATCTTTAAAGAGATAGCCTCAGACTAGGGTAAATCTGGAAGAAGGAAAACAGACACAATATAATTTTCTGTTTCTATCCAGTTTAAATAAAGTAGAGGTTTTTCCTTTCTGAACTGGCTCTTTCTGATGCCACCATTAAATACTACATTTTTTTTCAGAATCCTGTGGACAATGGCACACTGGGAAACAGAAACATTCTTTAATCAGTAATACCTCTGATCATTAGTAAATACTAGCAAGAAAAGCTATTATAAAGGCTTGAAAGATAAAAGGACTAATGTTTAATGCAAGATGAATTTTATGT
Organism: Eurystomus gularis; assembly: GCA_013400335.1. Taxonomy (NCBI): domain Eukaryota; kingdom Metazoa; phylum Chordata; class Aves; order Coraciiformes; family Coraciidae; genus Eurystomus; species Eurystomus gularis. The sequence continues at coordinate 13,624 of VZZY01012320.1, forward strand.
TTTCTCCATAGTGTGTGCCAAGAAGTTTGAGACCTTTAGATGAAAGGCATCACATTAGTGCACGTTTATTATTATTACTGTGCAAGAGAGAATACAAGGGATGACAAGTCATTAAGCCTGATCTGTTCAGTCTAGTTTTGGAGAATTTTAGCATATGCCAGAGGTAAAAAGAATGAGCTTGCCTTTAAGTTTTCAACTACAGAGAGTGTTAAATATAAGTTAGTTTTAACCCATGAGGTTTCACTCAACATTTGTATAGGAACAAATGGCAATTTTGTTTGAGTGAATATTGCAGTATTATGTTAGACATCTGTAAACTGTGGCTAGAACCTCCAGAAATGGAGCATTAAAAATATGGTTCAAATTTTCGCCTTTAGTTACAGACAGACAATTCCCAGCAAAGTCTGTAGGAGCCGATTTTTCTAGTTTTTGGCATCTGTATTATGGATTATGTTACAAACTATTGTACTTCGGCCACTAGGGAAAAAAAACCAAACTAATATTCATTAACATTTAGCACAAGTTGTCATGAAATTAATGGAAGTATATCCTGCTCCAAGTTTAGGATAATCTCAGACATATTTTAGATGGTACCTCTTGATGAGCATTTGCTTTACAATGATGCCTACTACATCTGAGACAATGGCTCTGAATTACAAATATTCTGGCAGCAGAGATAGTTTAAGGGTATGGAAGAGCGAAAAATGCATTTAAACCAGCTCTGTAGGTGAAAGATTTACATCATGGAACTACATCAAGAGAGAAAATGACTGTTTATTTCAGATGGTAAAAAAGAACATATGTAATAAATGTAGAAGTAATGTCATGCATATTTTAGGATTTGGAAGTGTATCTTAAAGGAACACAACAAGAAATTCTGGGATCAAATGTACAGTGAAAAAAGTGGAGGAAGATCTAAGTGTAGTCAAAGAAATACACTTGCAGAGAAGGAATTCCTGCAAAAGCAGGTAAGATGCTCATTAATGTCATCCTGAAGTATTTCCCTTGTTAGTAGTCGCTCACACTGGAAATTCTGCAAGTTATTTATGCTATTTGAAATGTAAATTTTGATACCACAGAAGATATGGAGACCATGGCAAATTCCCAAAGCAAAGCTGTTATTAAAGTAGATTAACTGAAACATCAAATAACACATCTGCAGCAAGTGACTTATACCACACAGAGCCAGAACAAGAGCAGCTCTGAAGATGTGCAAGAGCAAGAGCTGTTTAGCAAGAGCTAAACAGGTGGATTGCTCTCAAATATTCAAAGGCATGGCATGCCAAAAGAACTGAAATCAATGCCATTTTTCTTTTAAGATTAATAGTTTTGGGGTTATTGTACAGCAGTCAATCCTGTAAGATTCCCAGATCTCTGACATCATTCAGTGGAACACTGACATATTCATAACCTGAAGTACATGAGTTGCTGCAACGTTAGAAAAAAAACTACTGACATCCTTGAACTAGACCAGGGCAGAGTGTTCTACTTCTGTAACCAAAACTTTAAAGACAACAAGGTCCAAGGCAGGCTTTCTCTGTTGAGGTCAAGTTGAAATATTGATTTTATTTTATTTTTTGATGTAGAAAGCAGTCCTTCTGAAACACTATGCAGATGTAATAGCAGGAGCAAACTCAGTATAATGAGGAATGTATGTATGCCGAAGGTTCCCTCTGTACAATGTCTCACCTTAATTGTTTAGCCCTGAAACTCTTCTATATTTTGTAGTTCTAGAATATTGTTATTCTAGCATTCTGGAAATTTAGACCTGGCATCAGAGACATAACAAAAATGAATCATAGAATCATTATGGTTGGAAATTGTCTTTTGTGCATTTTCACAGAACTAAGGTTGTCCTTGAGGAAGCCTGCATGCTTGGAAGTGAGTCACACACCCAAACTTGAACCAGAAAGGCAAAAAACCCCCTGTCTCTGGATGGCAGAAGAGGCGTACAGCCTTGGATCACTTCAGTGCTGCATTGTTAACTAACATAAAGCCAGTATTTTTTAGTGGAGTATGTGCACCTAAATACCGTATTCCTTACAAAGCAGAGTACTGGGACCCCAGAATTCTACCCTGGCTTTGTCGTATTGTATAGCTAGTGTGTTTTATAGACTAGGAAAACTGTGGCTGTTGAAAAAGAGGGTATGAGTAAAAGACACAGAGAACTTGCTTTGTAAAGACAATCATCAGTCCCATAACGAAAACATTTGTCTGAAAAAATAGCTGTTAAAAGGGCTGGAAGACCTTATAATGAAGCATACAAAGAAAATCAAGCCAGTCTAAAACTTCATGGAAAGAAAAAAATGCAGAAGATAGGAATGTTCTTCTATTTATAGATGCTCTAATTCATCTGGTTTTAATCTTATTGGTCACAGTGACATCATTTGAATTATCCTTACCGGAGGCACTTTGAATTAACATAAAATGCAAGGATTTTCTCACTATGGTCTTAGTGGAAAAAAAAAAGAAAGGAAAAAAAAAGCCACGCTGGTGTGTTTCTGTGAAAAGCTCCACAGGCAGGAAGGTGAATTTATCCTTGATGTGATAAACTGCCTTCTTAGCAACACTTATCCTTGCATGCTTTGCATGTGACAGCTGGAGTGATTAATATAAGGTCCATCCTGAAGAAAAATGTATCATAGGTGTATTCCAATTTCTGACTTAAATTTCCATTGATTGCTGCTGTGTATACTATATACTATTTGAATGCTCAAATACCTTGATTTAAAAGTTTGCATTGTTTAGTCAGACAATCTAATTCTGCAGAGTGTTGGTAAATGGATTCAGAGTGCAGATGTTACCAATGAAATGACAACTAGTTAGAAACAAATACATGTATATGTGTCCTTATCTCACTTTAGTCAGAAAGAATGCTCAGCTTTTTGTGGATCCAGACAGGTTACCTGAGCAATACCTTTTCTTAATGTGTTCTAAGTGGCTGAGCTGTAATTTTGTTGTCAGTATGCATTAGCAGCAATTGCCTTAAGATATTCTTCAAAGAATTTCACTTTCATGAGAACTACTGTCTGTGGCTGAATCCTTTGGCTTCAGGAAATCTGCAAACTGTAATGCTTCTGTGTAGTAGGAACATAAATGTGAGTTGAAATGTACTCAAATGGAGGAAAACCTTGAAACACGTTTAGTTTTAAACACATACTTTAATGCTTAGTGAAGCTTACAACTCAGTTGATGCTCAAGTGGTTTGCCAGATTTGAGCATAAACTAAGGAATTTAGTTTCTGTCTCCAAATATACCTGTGTGTTTGTCAGGCATCTTCTAGGCAGAAAAAAATACTGATTAGAGCAGTTTGTAGAATTGGACAATGAGACTATTTGTCCAGTGTTCTTTAGACCCTTCTTGGTCTTAAGAATGTACTTCTACTCATGTTTCCCAGTTTTAGTGCTGCTTTCCAAATTCAATATTTACTTGAGAATAAAGAAATCACTTGCTAACAAGTTGTGAAATCGTAAAAAGCAAGCAGCTGCTATCACTAAGTATTGAGCTTCATAGTACCTCCTAGATTTTGGAGGCTAGGAATTGCATCAAATTCTCATCAGAATAATTATTTCTGCCTATGAAACTGCTGAAGTTTATACTTTTATGCAATCTCATTTCTCAAAAAAAGGAACCTGTGTGAGTAAATTATTTTACCTGATAGTGAAAGGACATGTTTGATCAGTATGTGAAGATGCAGTTCTTCAAGGTACACAGTTACACTGTCAAGTATAAGCCGTATGAAAAGGATTTTGCCTTTTATATAGTGTATTCTTTTCTGTGAATAAGTTTGTACAGGTGTACTTAAAATTATGTCAGACTGAGGCTCTTCATGAGAGTCAGATCAACGTTAAATATCAAACACTTTATATTTTAGTAAAAAAGGCATAATAATAGGCATTTGTTGCTTAAAGGCAATAAATATGATTTCTTATAACCATCTCTTAAAGATTCATGTTAATCAGAAAAATCTTGAGTTAGTAAAACTTAAATAAAATTACAATATTTGTCATTACTAATGCTGTTTATATCCTCTGATGCAATTAAGGCATGTAACAGCTGTTTAAGAAGTATTATATCTATTTTCCAGATAGAAAAATTAAAATATAGAGAAGGAAATCTGTTGGCAGAGTTGCTGTGGGAATGCAGCAAACACCTGATCTTCAGGTTTTAATCAAAAAGACCATTATATCCTCTCCTTTTCTTATAGGCAAAACTAAAGCTAATTTCTCCTTTGCAATATTCATGTCTCTGTGTTTGATTCTATCCTTTAATTACTACCTAACAGTTATCCTGTTTTTAAACTGTGAAATGCTAATTTATTCTCCTTTATTTAGTTACGAGTTGCAAGGAATACATCACTATTGCCTGTGCTTCTGTTTCTTAATATCATGCTGTCCTCCCAACGATTATAACTTTTTTTGGTTTTAGGTACTTCTTCTGTTGTCTTGAATTCTTAAGTCATAGTACTATAAAAATGGGGAGGGGGGAGGGCTGTGAGAAGGGGCTGTACAGGATCGGGGAGGTCTTAAATTGCTATTTTTGTATTTTCTCTGTTTCCTTTGTGGTGGCTGAAGATACAGTAGAATATCTTTTGGAGTCAGCAAATTGGCACAAATAGGAAGAGCAGGCATATTAATAAGTTTGTAATATTGTGATATTCAAATATCACTTCAGGACATTTGTAGAAGTTACACATTCAGTCTTTCTACAGTAAACAGTTGCTCACATTTGGTACAAACGATTGCTACAAGCTCTTGGTCACTATCTTGCAAGTGGTATTAGCATTGAATTTTCAAAAACTATTTCCAGCAATAAGGTGATAATACAGGCTTCAGTTCTTTGTTTTGTTTTGTTTTTACTTCCTCACTGGGATTTTCTTTATGGATGCTATAAGATAGTGCTTCCTTTGATTCCCTTTTCCACTAACTGCCCATTAGTTGCTCATCTGGTTATTTATATGGTCAATGTATATTTACAGTTTTTTCAGACCTTGTGGGTGATTCTTGCATGCTAAATTATTTTTGAACACTAACACCACTGAGGGCAAACCAGTCTGACTCTTCATGCAGTACAGTTGTCCACCTCAGGGAAGCTTGCAGTGGAAGATTAGGATTATGTGAGCTGTATCGTCTAATGCTCATATTAGAAAGAACCAAACAAAACTCTTAATGCTTCTTTAGTAATACATGAGTGACACTAAAAGCAACATGTATTATTGTCTAAACAGTAGCATGCATTGCTATGTAAACTGCTCTATTATTATCTAGGTTAATGTAGAAGAAATGTTATTTCTTTTTCATGCTGCATGTTTTGTCCCAGCTACTGCATACTCTTTTCTGTTTTTTTTTCTTTTTTTTTTTTTTTTCTTTACTTTTGGACCTCCAGACAGAGCTAGAGGAGTTTAAAAGACAATCTGAGTGTGAATTAAAGCAACTAGAGAAAGAGAAAGAAGTCCTAACTGGGAAACTTCAAAACTCTTCACTTGAGGTAAACTGGGCATAAATGTAACCCAGCAATAAAAGGGCTCTTCATTTTTCTTCTCATCTGGGAGATTCTTGATTAGATTTTAATTGTATTTGCTGTGACTGTCATTCAAGAAATTATGCAAGGGCTCTAGATAGAAATAATAGAAATTACTGTTCCTGAACATCTCTTTTAAAAGCCTGTTTATTCTGGTAAATTTCATATATCACTCTGGCCATATACTAAGGCTTTTTGGTGAGGAATTTGGCTGTTTAAGAATTGGATGGTAACTGACTGTTCATCTGTATACAGAGCTAAGAGAGGTTAGAATCTTCCTTACACCTTTTGTTGACTTTCTGATTTACTTGTTTTTGTGTGTAGACATGTAAAAGGGCCTGCTTGCTTGCTTCCTTGAGCAAGAGAATTGCATGGAAAAAAGGTCAAGTAGATCATTATTTCTATTCTGGCTGCTTGATCGTAAGGGTGGTAACTGAATCAGATTGGAATGTACAATAATTTAGTGTATATTAGTAGTTAGGTATGTCTCCCTCTGTGTTCTCAAGTTCAAGAATGAACTAGAGAAAGCTTTGTGACCCCAAAGAAGCTTTGAGGATGTCATAGCTTATGTACTGTTCCCCACTCTGGTTACACCTATGTCATAATGCAAATCTGTGGATTTGCATCTGAATTGATTTGGCAATAAATACCTGAGACAGGTTAGTATGAGATTATCCACCTGTCACAGGTCTAACGTGTAGTCAGGTGCAGGCCAAGTGATGCAGATTTTCCAGATTAGTACATCTACCAAAATATTTATACAGGAAAGTGTCATTATTTGAAAAGCCGTAACAAGTTGGATAACTAATTTTCTCCCAAAACAAAAGCAGAACCCCTACAAGGCAATTATTTACCCAGGCAAACAGTTCACCTTTAAGATTTCTGACAACTGCAAATACATCTTTTCTCCCTCTCAGGTGTTCCCCTTTTGTGTTGTTCAGTTCTTTTTGGCAAATGCTATCTGCTTTAAGGTGTTATGTACAGGATATTTCCTTTTCTTCATTGTGTTTATGTGGAGTTTTTGCCTGTGAACATTTTGACACTTCTGTCTCATGGACGAGCTATAAAACAACTGGTTTAACAACTGAAATCAGTGCCCAAGAGAAAAGTTGTGATGATGCTCAGTGCTGCATTTATTTTTCTACCCCAAGTATATTATTACATTTGGTACCTTCTCCAGAAGAACAATGAAATTATTTGTGATTGTCCATTCTGGGAGATTATGGGTGAATGGACATATTTTCACCGTGAGAATTGTTGTCCATTTCTTTGTTTTGGTTTTTTTTTCCTGCTAATCCAGGTTTTGAGGCAGCAAGATTTATTAAGCAAAATGAGGATATAATGCATGAAATTCCTTCAGTCTTCTTCAAGAAAAAATAATCAACAGCAGCCATAAGGTAGCTCACACTGTGGAACTACTGAATTACAGATAACCACTGTTGTTCTAAGTGGCTGTCTATAATTTCCATTGCTTTATATCTTCACTGATTCTAACCAGTTTCACTTCCAGCGAGTTCAGTGGAAGCTTGCATCGAAACAGTTCCACAAAAGTTGAAGACCTAGATATTTCTCAGCTGGCCATAATAAACTCTTCTTGAATGTGCAAAGACAGGAAAAGCACAGATAGGTTCATCAGGGGGGCTAAGCAAGATGCTGGCCCGCCTCTCCTACCTGCTTCCGCTTTCCTGCATGCCATTACTCCTACTTCATGTGGCTTGTTCCAGCAATCAGGGCACGTGTTGTGGTCATTTGCTAAGTAACACCTGCTTTTCCTCCCATTCATGCTGTACTAGTTCTGAGGGCAGCATGGTCTTTTCCATTTAGTTTCTCCTGTCAAATCTCCTATAGGTTTGTACAGCTGGATTCTGACATTCTATCCTTTTCCCAGCCTTACAAATACAGAATTTAAGTGTAGTTCTTAATGTTCTTAAAGTTCTGGCTAAATCCAGGGTTTAGGTTTCGTTACACATTTCTGCATGCTGCTGTTTTCTACAAGTTCTTCTCTGAGAGAATTTCAGGTCAATCCAACCTGTGTTGACCTATCCAGAGTGACTTCTTTGCATCTAATGCAAAACATGAGTTCTCAGAAATAAGTTGCTTTTGTTCTTTTCCTAATTCCCCTAAAAGCACATATTTCTACAGTGAGTCATCAAATTACTTTTCTTGAAGTCACACATTCAGGACAGAAAAATACCTTAGAATATAACAATGCTCCCCAAAGGGAGCAAATGCTCCATCTGAAGAGAAATTTTGTGTTTTTCTTGGTACTCTGTAAGTTATGTTGTGAAACAGTTACTTGGCAGTATTGCCAGGGAAGTGAGGTAATTACAACTTACAATACTTTCCTTCTATAAATATGTGAATATTCACAGCCAAGAAGCCACGATTTACTATACAACATTATGTTTCACTGAGGGCACGATTCCCATCTGGGAACCTTTGCAATGTCTCAGCCCAGAGCTTCCGCCTCATTCCGTTGGGCAATGTGCTGTTACTAATCCAGTTCTAACCTGGATACAGTTTCAGATGTAAAAATAGCATCCTTGGCTGCATAAGGCACATTTTGGTTGGGCTGACATAGCTAGAACACTGTGCAGAGTAGACAGACTCATGATAATTTAATCTCTCTGGGGATGCACTTCAGAGTTGGTGGTATTTCTGTATTACTAGGACCTGTTTGGTCCTTTGGAAGGAAGGATATGAGATTCTGTGTGAGTTGAATGCTAAGTTATTAGGAGTCTTTCAGTCCTTTGCTTTGCACTACAGGATCTCTTCAACATGTGTTAAAGGGACTATTATGGAATTAGGAGGTATATAAAATGGAAGTGTGGGAATTAACCTTGTCATGATATATCTTTGAACAATGCTAGCACAGCAATGCCCAAAGCTTTGATGGAGATCTTGTAGATACCACCAAACAGGAGCAGCAGAGATGTGCCTAATGTGTTCCACCTGTCCCTCCAGTCATGAATTTCCATAAGTTTAGGAAGGCAGTTAACTGTTAACTTAACCGAAGTAACTGTGAAATAAGCCTAAAGACAACAGTAAAATATAATTTCTTTTTTTTTGTTTTTCCTTCTTACACCATGTTACCATTTTGATGTGATAGAATCATAGTATGAGTCAAACCCTGTAGCATTTGGGTGCCTTATTGTAACTCTGAACGAATTCTCAATTGTGGTGACTCTAACACATCAAAAAGCAGTTTTAAGTCTTTTATATAAATTCATCTCTTAGCAATGCATTGAGAAACTCAAATCTTTCTCCTTAAAAGATACAGGAAGTCAAAATATTCTCTCTGATTCCAACTTTAGATCTTGCCTTTGAGATTTCACACTTCTTACATACAATAAATAAAAGAAAGGGAGAGCAGCCATAAGATAGACTTCAAGTGTTTGTAGTGCTTGCACATACAATGAATTAAAATAATCAAAGCAGAAGTCAAATGGAGGAGCCAGCTGTGATGGCGTGCACAGCCTTATATTTGCCCAGTACTTTTGCGTATGGGCTATCAAAGTCTGAGGAGGTACTTCTTCAAAAGAAGCAAGCCATCCAGCCCAGGAGAAGAACAGTCATTATGGTTAGAAAAAAATGAAACTTGAAAGATTTTGAAATGTTTCAGAACTTACCTGTCATCTTTTAGTAATAGGTGCTCAGTTTTCTTTACTTGGAAGACAGTGGGAGGCAAAATCATCTGTCATAAGAAGGGGCAGGTGCAAACATACCCCTGAAATTTGGAAATAATTCAGCAGAGCCTAGAAAAATATCATTGCCTAAAGTTTATATTTTGGATAGATATTAGTTGTATCTTTAAGATCGCTTTATCTTGGAGCACTGGAACAGGATGCCTAGAGAGGTTGTGGAGTCTCCTACTCTGGAGACTTTCAAAACTCGACTGGATGCAGTCCTGTGTAACGTGCTCTAAGGAAACCTGCTTTGGCAGGGAGGGTTGGACTAGATGATCTCCAGAGGTCCTTTCCAAGCCCTACCATTTGTGATTCAGTGATTATACAATTCTGGTGGATAAAAGTGAATTGAGAACGGTATTAGAGATACAGTTTTTGTCAGGAGGTATTGTCTTGCAGCAGGAAGACATTATAAAACAATGTTGCTGCTCTGGTAATAGTAAAAGGAGCCAAATAGATTGTGGACTGATGTGAGTTGGCATACTTTCATTGGCTGAAATGTTGCTTTATCAATTTTACAAATGGTGGGTCTGGGCTGTCTGTTTTGAAGTAATGAAACACAGTAAAACACCAGAATATTCCAGAGAAGGATTTGCACTGGTGGATTTGAAAGACCTTTTAATTGAAAGACAGGAGGATGAACCCTGATGGGATGGAAGTGTTTGTTTCTTAACCTCTAATGTGTTGGAAGTAGCAGAAATCATGAGAAAGAGTGTTTATATCCATAATGTATTTTTGTTAGTCTTTTTCTCTAAATCACTGAAAAATAATATTTTTAGAACTACTTTTCAATCTGATTTCATACTACATTTTGTTCTCTGTTGCCACCTGTTTACTCCTTAGCCTATTTCTAGTTGGTATGATCTTACATTTCATGCTAGTAGTGCTTTGAACCAATAAATGTCTATGAGAAAGTCTGGAAGGTTAATAATGTTATGACCACAGCGAAAGCTTATATATGCCTATTTTCATCTTCCCCACCTAGATGAATATTTAATTTGCAAAAGAAATATTCCAAGCAACGCTTTTCCTGTTTCAAATTTTTCTATTAGAAAATACAAAACCTACTCTTCTGGTACATCTGTTTTACTCACTGGCTTACTTTCAGTAAGCCCAGAAAAAAAATGCATGCTTCAGTGTAGTAATGCTAATGCATATTACATCAGCTGATACAAGGGACTGTACAGCGTTAGGTATTTCACATCAAAGATTAGTTTTATAAGGAACGACGGAACGACTCGCCACTATTAAAAATAAATAAATGAATAAAAATTGCAGCAACTCTGGAAACAAAGGTATGGCTGGCAAGTGGTTCTGGCATCTGCCTGTTCTTGGAATGTATCCAGGCCTCAGACAGATCCCATGACACAGACACATTAAAGACAATTAATGATTTTCATTAAGAATAACATTTGGCAATTATTCTTCACTAGTTTATTCAGACAGATAGTTTTCTTTGTGTTTAATTGGATGACACAAAAAAAAATGCCAAGAAACAACTGGATGATTAGTTACCTTAAGCTCACAGTTTGGGGCAGCTGAAGCTGGGTGTCCTTTCAAATTTGCTAACTCAAATCTGTTTGGACAGCTTCAGTGACATTCAAATGTACCATGTTGATCTGAAATTGTTTAGGAAGTGGTAAAACTAATCTTTCATTTTCTGGCACGTAGAAATGAACAAAATAAAAAACGTGATTCACGTTTCCTAGGTGAAGGTATGTTTGTTTTCTTTTTCTCTACCAACCTAGCACCCATGATGTGTGGGAGACCTGGGCTTGTTGGTTTTTTTCCTTCCACCAGCTTTCTCACCACCGAAAGAGTGCCCTGTCATTGGGTTGTAGGATAAAACAGGGTGAGCTGCAGTGTGTCACCTGTTGCCACTTCTTCACTTGTATGTTATCATTGGGCAGCTAGGCCTTTGTCACTTGATAAGTGTCCCAGTTACCTTCATATGCACACATGTATACTCTCTTGATCTCTTGGTTTTCCTGTGCTGCTGTCCTTTTCAGTGTGGAATGTCCTTTCTCCAAAAGGAGTTGAAACCCTGGGAGCTGATACAAGTTCTGTGGTTTGCAGCGTTTTGAGCCTTCAGAGCACAGTTCTGTGCTGGGAACTTTAGTAGAGGCTTAGAGAGTACTTGAATGAGGGCTGTGATCCATCTGGGAGTGGAGTAGGGCCTCAGGAGAGGGAAAGGAGAGAACACATCCTTTGGAGGAGAGAAGCCAGCATGCTCAACCAATGTGAGAAAGAGCAGAGCCATGAGCTAGCAGGACTGCGTTAGCCATTGTCAGAAAGGATTCCTATTATTTGGAGGAATCTGGCATAGCTCATGAGTACCTCCCTTTGGACAGTGCAGTGCTGACTGTGGCCGTGCACTTTGTAAGTAAGGGCTTTGCAGCACGTCTTATTTTCTCTTATGTAACAAAATACACAAGAAAGTGCTATGAGAATGAAACGTGGAAAGGTATAGACACCTTAGCCCACTTAGCAAAGCTTCATCCAGATTTTGTGATGCTGCATCAGAAAGAGCCACAGGTGTGCGGTTGGAGTTACAAGAGACTATTCAGATAGCTACAGCTACAGAGCGTCTTCAACTAACAAACTGTCTGCAGCATACCTGGGAAAAAATGAAGGCAACACTGAAGAAGAGAAAAAGAATGCATATTAGTGTAAAGGAAAGAATAGGATGGAGTCACGACTAATATTCTGTATCACATGCAATTTGCAGGTGTGTGTAACATCATTTGAATCATTTAAAGTCACATGACATTCTAGGGAAGCCAGCTTCTTCCATTCGTAATTTGAATTCTGTTTCTCTAAGACTGGCAAGTACAAGTATATAAAAACTGGAAAACAGACAATGTTCTTTCACATGCTCCCCAAAAGAGAAGGCAAGAGACATAAAGGTTTTGCAGGAGGCATGACAGAGCAAAAAGCAGACTTGGAAGTCAGATGCAGCAGCAAAAATGCTAATTTGCCTTACTAATTATGCGTGCTCCTTCTATGCAGAAGGCACTTTTCCAGAATTTCACAGCTATGGTGTTAGGAATGACAAATCTAAGAAGAACAAATACAAATCTTTGCTGGAAGTTTAGAAAACCTACCTCCTTCTTCCTTCCCCACCAAGTTATTCTTATATTCTTGTTACTTTTGTATCAGCCATTATAAAAATGTCCACTATATTTAGTAATTAACCTAAGAGAGGGGAGAGAAAAAAACAAATCTGAAGTGTGATGTGCAGGATTCTTGTTTCCATTGGTTCTAATATACTGCTTTATATAAATGGACTCTGCAGCGTTAGATCTCCAGGGTGACAATAAGCACAGCCTTAGCCCTGCCTGCTGGCTTGTGCCATAATTATTGTGCAAGCTGAACTATGGGTTGTACACATGAGATGGAGACAATTTGAAAGTAAATAATTTAAGAAAAGTATTTTATGGGCAACAGACAGTATATGCAAAAGGGATGTAATTCTTCAGTGAAAAAAGGGCTCCTTGCATGAAACAAGCATCTTGCTGTTTTTCATAGAGCAACACCAGTTCATAAAATGTACTCAAATTTACATAATTCCTCTCCATTGTGAATGCAGCCATTAATCCTATCCTGCTGACTTACTTTTCTGGAAGGTGGATCAGCTGAAGCAAATATTAGATCAACAAGCAAATAATTTCAAGGAGTTACTGAAGAAACATAATCTACAGTCCAATAAAGAAAAAGAGAAGCTTTTGCAGGATCTTCAAAACACCATTAAAGAGAACCAGAATGTTAAACAGCAGCTGGAGGCATCACATCAAAAAGTCTTAAAAATGTTGGAGAAAAGCAAAAATCAGGAACTCAAGGTCAGTTTATTACATACTACTGTAAAAGAAAATTGTATTTGTGGGATAAACAATATTAGCTAGAGCTGATTATCAGAACTCAGGTATCTCCAGTTATTTTAATGATGCATTGCCATCATTAAGGGTACAAGGTCCTCTAGCTGTGCTCTTGCTTCAGAAATACAAGGGAATTCCCAAGTGTATTATTAACAGGACTCTGTTTTATTCTTTTCATCCATTATTAACTCATACGTAAATACTGTAAAAATATAATAGACATGTATAATGATGCATCTTGCTTAGATACCTTCAAGAAATCAATTTCGTAAGTGAATAACCAAAGCTTTTAAAGGGTCAAGTGGATTTATTTCAGTGAAAAAATGTTGACACGTTATATTGAGGTTCTAGAGAATGTTGCTGTCTGAGAAAAAAAATCAACTTCAAAAATGTACATGTGGTTGTGACATGAAGTTCAGATGTCCCTGTTGATATTGCACACCTTAGGGAAAACCTGCATATAAAACGTATCTAATAAATCCAGCCTAAGTAGAATTTAATATCTTGTTTATGTATTCCGAATAAAATCCTAACAGAAGCAAGCTGAAGGCAGTAAGCTGATAAAAAGGAAGCTGAAGATAGGAGTTTGCTTTCAGAGCCACTGCAGAGCAGTGCCATCGTTTACAGTGCATCAGCAGCACTTGTAACCACAGGGGGAGTTTTAGCCAAGAACAATACAAGGGAAGAGAGGAGCCTTTGTCTGACACAGTGTGATAAGTAATGACATACAGGTCAAATCTGGGGGCTTTGTATGTTGAATAATAAAACACCCATTGCCAAATAGTGCAAAGATGTCAGTGTTATTTCAGGAAGTACAACAAATATAGTAGATGAAAACTCAATAATTTCTCCTGTCCCTATTAGGTTTTTTTAACTTCAGCTCATTTTTATTCTCGTGGTAATGAAGTGTCTTGTAAAGTGATGATGAAAGTAAAAGTTCTACAATGAAAGATCAGATTCATCCTGGCAGTACAAGTAAAACAACAAGGTGATAAATATGATCCAACTACTTTATTTTTTTTTTTTTTTTTTTGGGGTGGGGGGGGGGCTTTTGCTACAGGAGGCAGAAGAACGTTTGAAAAAGGAATTTAATGAGACTTTCAAGATCCAACGTCACTCTCATAGGCTGGAAATACAAACCTTGGAAGAGAAAGCAAAGAAAGAATTACATGATGAACTTGAGCAGATGCAGAAGCAGCAAACCGTGTTGCTAGGTATAATGTCTCATGTCATGCACAGCTCCTAGTGCTTGATTGTATGCTGAGAAGCACTGACTTTCCTCCCCTCCATTCTCTTTCCCATCTTCTAGGAACTCAGCTCTTTCTGAATCTTCTTTTCCATACCCTGAAATTTCAGCAATACAGACTTAATGTTCTTTGTTAACCTGGCTCTCAGCTGTCAGCAGCGGAGTGTTGCTGGGAGAGTAGTCAGGTGTACAACATTCAAGTATGCATTACAGGCATATGAAACTGGAATATTGTAGTTAGTGTATATGACTTTCCTCTTTATTTCTATGACGTGAAGAATTATTTTCTGTGGTTCAAGTCTGTTCTATTGAGTTCAGCAGTGGAGATCAGTTTCTCTCTCTATATATATGTATTGTTTAGTCAGTTTAGAAAGTTCCCTAAACTGTTCGGAACTGAACAGAACACTGCATTAGCAGGACCTGTAATATCTTTGGGTTTGAACTCAGGTTATTAAGGCTCATCTGTACATGTTTTTTAATTAAAGAAAGAATAATTGGAAAGTAATTTAAGTACAAACTGGAATATCTTCTTGGGGTTTTTTTTCAGTAATTCAAATTTTCCAGAAAGATTTGTTGCTCTCTGAAGTTTATATGTTCAACAGATAAATTCAGTTCTTCTTCAAAAAAAATTATGGGGAGAAAATACAGGGAGAAAATCTTCTTTCTCCTTGTACTTGATCCATCCCAAAACTTGTACTCCATATACACAGAAGTTGCAGTATATGGCAGATCTGCTTACGTAAGTGTTATACTTCTCTAACACAACAAGAGCTCTCCTCAGTCTGCCTTATGACACGATATAAGACAGCAGTGGACTTAACAGGGAAGTTCAGGAGTGCTCCAGTAAAGTTCAAAGTTAGAAGAAGCAATTGTTGTGATTTAGTCTGCAAAGCAGCTGCCACAGAATTACCTCTCTGATTCAGATGTTGAATCATTGCTATTGTAGCTCCATATCTTCTTACTATCGCTCAACTGAGTTACTCCTCTAGTAACAGGAGGCCATTATATGAAGAAGTTGAGGAACAAAGCAAAATGTAACGTACTCGTGTTTTCATCTACATTGTCTACATCTACCTTCCCCACCCAGCTGACTTCTGACTGCCTCAATGATTGTCTGTCTGATTGTTACCAGGATCTCTAAGGATGGAACTTTCTGAGCAGCAGACATTGTGCACTAATCTTAGGAAACAAATAGAAGAACTGCAAATGGAGCTGAAGAGTGTGAGGACGCTGAAGAAACAACAGGCAAGAATGCAGTGCCCACTTTGTTGCCATGCTGTGTTTTGTGAAAGCAGTAGTATCAGATTTCTCTCTTCAGAGATAATAAAAGTGTACAGTCTCTTACAGAAATGGAATGGATTTCTGTCCCTTATGTTCCACTTCAAAATGTTAGTATTGTTTATCACTTCTTCCCTGTGAGCAGACTATTTTTCCTTTTAAAGATAAGAGTACGAGACACGAGTAAATAAGTGAATGTTACAATTAAATAAATTTTACGGAGGATATAAAAAGTGTTCAGGAAGTTCTTATAACAGATTTTGTCTTGCACATGAAATTGAAAAACCAGTTCACAAAAATTCAGTGCACACAATTCCAGCAAGATCTTCATGTTAAATGATAGGAGGCTGTGAATAACTAAATTTAGCCTTTTTCTTAGGAAGGAAGTAGCCAGAGCCAGATCAGATCTCTTCATGATGAACTGGAAAAATGTCAGAGTGAAATTTCCCAACTCAGGAAAGAGAATTTACTTCTGAAGGACACAATGGAGCTACTCAGTGCTGAATTGGAGTCACAGAAGCAAGAAGCTGCACAGCTTCAGGACAGAGAGAAGCAGCACAGAAGGTTTGCCTTAAATTCAACCTCCCAGTGCTATCTAGAGAGTCCATAATAATGGCAGCATCAGAGGTGTTCTAAATGTGATGAATGGCAGAATCTCTCCTTTCTAAAGTACTAATTTTTGAAGTTAGGAGTTTTCCAGTAGCAGTATTTCATTTCACATTTCTCTCCAGACATAATGAAAGCATTTGAACTAACTGTTCATTATATGTCAGAGAAATATGGCCAGTGTAGCCCCACAGGAATGACCTGAGAAAATCTGTGTAATGTCAGCCTTTGAAAGGCACTGGAGGACATAAGCAAATCCCAAACTCACCCAAGAGCTATTAAAAAAAGTAGAAGTCTCTGAGAATAAATATCAGGTTTTTATACATACTCTCTGTAGCTGAAACCAATGGGCTGTTAATTCTAGAGGGGACACTTCAGAAGGCCATATGTGCTCTGTGAGACTCTGCTTTGGCAGAGTAAGAGCTTTGCACTGGGGGAGTAGGGGCAGTCACAGCAGACACTGACAGTGCCTCCAGGCTGGTGGCAGCCAGGAGCTGAAATGTGCTGTCAGGGCACAGGAGGGACAAGTTGACTTGCAACCTTGGCTGTCTTCGCAGAATGGGGACCACATCCTCACAGTGAGCCCCAGGCTGGGAGCATGTGTTGCACTGCAGTAATAGCAGGCTTCCCATTTGTGTACTGAAAAAGTGCAGGACTTACCTTTTACATGGGGGACAAGACTGGGGTTCACCGTCCGGTGCATTTGTGTGGCTGTTGAGTCCTTTGGATCCTCTGATCCTCTGGATGGATGAGCATACTTAGCACATTCTCTTTGCAGAGAGATTGTGGGATCTGGTGCACGGGTACCTTCCAATTCATTTCTGCTATGGTGTAGAATGTATGCGCCAAACTACTCAAGCTCTCTATATAAAAGGATTTCTGAAGAGTGTACCCTTAAAGGAATCTTTAAAATTATGTCCTATGTAGCCTAGAGAAAAGCACTCAAGGGACACAGTGTCTCTCAGCAGACTGTCAGAGTAACCAGAGTAATTTTGTTGCTGTCAACCAGTCAGTAGACATTTAAAGGATGAGAAAGAAACTTTTTTTCTGTTTCCTTTGCACTCTTTGGAGAGTTACTTGAAAGTGACTTTCATTTCAAGCTTTTGAAGGAAGATGAATAGAAAGAATTGCAAACCAGAGAGTTTTCATCAGTGCCCTCCAGCTACCTTGAAGGAATTTAGAACCTCTGTTCATGAACAGAAGAATTATTCACATGTCAGAGGAGAGGTCTAAAAGGCCTCAAATACTAAAGCTGCTGCGCTAGAGGATAGTATTTACAGGGGATAGATGGCAGAGATTTACTACAGTAAGCATTTCAGAAGGAAGCATTAATGGAAATTATGTAAGGAGAAATCCTTCAAATAACAGGCGGTAGAATCAAAGAGGACTCAAATGGTCCTAGGCACCTGATATAGGCTGCTCTGGAATTAACCCATGGAAGAGCTGCAATATTAACTTGCAGCTCTTGTTTTGCCTTTGTGGGACCAATAATTTGGGTAGGGGAATAGTTAAATTGGTGAGTGCGTATAAATAAGAGCTTTTTTACTGTTACTTTAACAACCGTGACCTTGTCATGCTATGTAGTTGTTTCTGATTTGAAAGCTGACAATGGCTTGTTATTTGCATGTGCCAAATTTTTATAACCAGTTATTTAAAATTACTCTTCCTACTATTACTGAGTAAGTGAAACCAGTAACCTGCTTGAAGTAATCATTCCCATTTCCACCCTCTTGGACTGCGTGAATTTCACCTCCAGTACAGAAAGCTTTTGCAAGGACTAGGATGAGAGCAGGCAAAGGTTGTTTTATGGCAAGAGAGGACAAGTCCCAAAATGGCTATTCTGCAAGAGAGCTTTATACTGTACCCCTGAAGATCAATTTCAGGGATTCTGCTCCCGTTTTCACTCTTCTGCTCTTTAGTATGTGCTAAGTGCCAAATCAATCGCTCCCATGGCTGTACTCTAATCTCAAAGGCAGAAACTTTTGGGGCCTTTTGGCCTTCCCTGAAGCATTTCAGAAACAAGTGAAAGGGGCTTAGATAAAAAAACCCACAACTAATTATCTGTTGTGAAAATTACAATTGCTAATCTCCTGAGTTTGACATCTCTATTTTAATCAGTAAAAAACAGAACATGGGCTCTGCAATGAGTTAATGAAAAAGTTTCTCTAAGGTTTAACAAAACGTTCTCATACGAAAGACTCTTCAATAGATGTCTGTTGGTTTGAGGGCTGATATCAGGAAGCAATGCTATGGCTAGGCTTGAAAAAATGTTAGGCGTTTTTTAGTTTTCAGTTGATGGTGTTAATCAAAGAGCACTATCTTTCAAAATACATTGTTAAAGACAAATGTTGTAGTTAAAGGCATTGTTATAACGTTTTTTACCTTCACTTTTAAAAAATATATATATTTTGGATGGTGGTAGGCGGTATTAAATGTTTAAACGTTTCTGGTGCCATGGTGCAATGAAATGTAGCATCAGGGCCTCATGGTAAAATCCCGGAGATCTCAAAACAAGTGAGTTCCTGTGAGTATTTTATTGTCATGTTTGACCATTAAGACTGATATACAAACTAACCATAGACAGAATATCAATAGCATCTTTATATAGAATAGACCCTCAGTTTGCTGAAGGTCTTCAAATAATTATTTCCCCCTTCCTCAGTGTTAGTGTGATTCTACTTCAGATATTGCAACTGAAGTGTCAAAGTCAAACCAGTAAGCAGAAGCCCAGAGCTGTGCCCAGTTCACTACCTTTGTAGTCAGTAAAAGACCTCAAAACTGCATGCTTTGATCAATGATAATAAACTAGTATTGAAACGTGAGTTCAGACATATTTTAAGACCAATAAAAGGCTACTGGTAAAAGAACTCAATATCAAGCACAAAAAAGAACTGGAAATACTGACACAAGATCCCTGGAAGGAAAAGAAAAACATACTGTCTGATTTGAGCAGCACTCAGGCACGTCTCCAAGCAACGCTTTTCTCCTCAGAAACTGAGTGAGTTATTTAAATAAACTGATTAAGACCGGCAATGGGTTCTGTTTGAAAGTATTATTCTTAGTATGTGTAACTTTTTTATTACTCACAGGTAGAATATTACAAGGACTGAAATAGCAGTGTATAGGTATTTCCTTTACAAACACAAAAAGACCCAGAAATACTGTAATAAACTCTGAATGTCATTTAATGTAAAGCACTATACCTAGTTTTACAATGCTAAATTAAAACTGCACTTAGCATCCTACAGTTTTATGAACTGTTAAATCATCTGTCACAGATGATACCAGAGGCCTTAATCCATCATTTTGTACTTAATTTTGTTCAGCAGAGCAGAGTCTTTGAAGTTAAGCTCTTGCTCATTCTCACTCCCTTGCAAATTTCCCAGGACAGCCCCCGCTAACTCATGTAAAGAAATGCACTTTGCAGCCCCCTGTGGTTTAAGTAGCTCTGTGGTGCTTCAGACTCCACAGGAGAGGCCCCTCAGAAATAATCCC
Organism: Eurystomus gularis; assembly: GCA_013400335.1. NCBI lineage: Eukaryota > Metazoa > Chordata > Aves > Coraciiformes > Coraciidae > Eurystomus > Eurystomus gularis. The sequence continues at coordinate 33,330 of VZZY01012320.1, forward strand.
TGAGATTATATATATATCCCTTGTCCTTTGCTTTTATCCCAGCTGTGCTGCATAGGTCCAGGAGAGAGACCTACCTGCATGTAATCAGGTCTCAAACCATTCAGATGTTAAGATTTATCTTTTTATCTAAACTCTTGAGATATGCTGAATTGAGAGTGTAAGATTGGGGAGGGGGGGAAGGACACACAGACATGATGTGTCCTCTCAAAACCACCTCATGGTCGTTTGTAGGTTTGTATTCTGTAACACATTTCTCAGTACAGCAGGTGAACTTTGTAGCACTCGGTTTCTCAAGCAGCAAAGTCATGAACTTGGCTGATGAAATAATTACTTGTTTTCTCATGAGTCAATCAAATGTATGTTTCCACATCATCTCTAAGAAGGTGCAGGTTCTCAGTTGAATCTTCCCTCCTGATGAGGGCATTTGAAGAGCTGCACTCACACTGCAGGTTTTGACTTAGCCTGTATACCCAAGCCTCTCCTTTCATGAAAGTTACAGGAACTGAGTATTTCTGAGGCCTCTAGAAAATATGGTGGAATTAGCCTGTGGATTCTAAAGTTACTGGGTCAGAAAAGAGAACAAACAGATGAATACAGACATGCACAGATACTGTAACACACATTTTTTCTTTAGGAAAGTAGACAAGCAATGTGATGTGGAAGCTTGTTAGTATTTTACACTGGGGCTGGATTATACACTGGACAGGTGGTGTGGCTTAGCCCTGCTGGCAATCTATTTTGGAACTCCACAACATTCTATACTGGCATGTAATGCATGTACAGATGCCCATTTCTGAAAAATGCTGCTTTATCAGAAAGGCCTGCCTCTGTCCCTGTATTTTAGACTTGGAATTTAGGGAACAGTACAACCCAGGTATCCCTTGAACTAGTCTGAGGAAGTTTTTTTCTGATCTGCATTTTCTTTGGTACAGACTTAAAGAATTAGAGGAAAAGTCAAGAAAGTGGGAGTCCAGATCAGAAGATATGCACCTTGTAAGCTGTCTGCAAGACAAATTAAGTGAGAGAGAAGAGATCAAGCAGCTGGTGGTAAGATTTCCTTTTCTATGTACACATACATTTTGGAATCTCTTGGAAGGCTCTGTTCAGTGTTTCACATATTGCTTCAGACTGATACTTTGTTTCTGTTCTGGAATACTTTGACAAATATATGTTTCAGTACCAAAGTCCAACAGATACACGCTTCCCAACACTTAACTTTCTTTCCCCTCAGGAAGGAAGGAAATTTCAGCATTCGCTTTTAGCCAACACTGAATCTTACAGGAACCGATCATTTTCTTTCAACCCTAATGTGGGATGCTTGACTCCTTCCATGAAGGTAAGATGGGCAATGCAATTAAAATTGCAAATCTTGATGTTTTATTGCCATTTGACTCATACAGAATAAAGGTCCTATTAACTTTTTATGTTAATATTATTCAGTAGAAATATTTCCAGCAAGCTATCCTACAGCCAGATGCTGAGTATAACATAATTCAGCAGAAGTGTTTATGCATATAGATTACAGGGCTTTAAAACACCAGAATGCCAAAGATGTCAGTTTTCCACTGGGATAAGCACAGACATTGCTTACGTATTTGGGATATTGCACACAGCAGGGAAAATCATGAATAGTGTTTGGACTGCTCAGGATTTGCTCATTGTCATTCCAACCCCTCTGTATGATACTGTCTATAAATAGTTGTGGCAATAAGGGATGTTCAGTTGGTGGAAAGCCCCTAACTGAGCTCTGCAAAGCTATTGGCTTTGATGTATCTAAGATCTCAAGGTCAAATATACAAGTTGTTTTAATTGGACTACTTACTCCATTGATCCTCACGGTGTCCTCTGAGAATTTATTTTAAATGCCTGTAGAAAAAGATGGGAATCTTCATTTTTGGGTGCTCCTCACCAGGTATCTGGGAATGAGGTAGTCTTGACGTTTTATTGTATACAGCCTAAAAAAAAGTGTGTGTGTAATGAAGTTTTCTGTTACAATAAAAAGCAGCAGAAGAAAACGGTTGAGGTGCCCAGTCGTGTTGTCAGTGTTCCGAATTTAGCCTCCTACGCAAAGAGCTTTTTGAGCTGTGACTTGAGATCAAGAAGAAGCGCTCCTCAAATAACAAAATCTACAAGCTTAGACCGGAGTCCTGGCTGCCTCCAGGTGGGCTCTCCATCGGCACAGTCCTCAGACAGCACTGCTGCCGCAAGGTACTTGTCCATTTTGAAGTGACTTGTGAGATGATGAATTGGTATTCAGAATCTTGTAGGCAACTCAGCCACATCAATCATTTGGAAATAAACAGTGACGTAAGGGTTCTGTCGTGCAGGGAATGCCACGTGTTCAATTCTCTGCAGACAGAAGCAGAACTTTCCTGCAGAAGTAGGTGTTAATCACGGCCCAGCAGAGCCTATGCTTGTAACCCCTCCTGGTACCAAAAAGAGAGTAGTTACTATTTAACTAAGAATACAGCTAATAGTGAATGTGGTGGTTTAAGACTTGGGCTGGGTATCAGGGGTTCTGTTGAGAACCTGCTTTCCTTGTTACTTTTGTTTCCTCACTTTGCACTTGGGAGATACAGACCACATATTTTCATTTTAGGAGATATTTGAATGAATCTAGGCTAATCACTTGGCAAAGGGCTTAGAGACTTAAGAATTGATTAGCAGATCCTTAACTAAAAACTCTTTAGTTTGACGTTTTCTCTCTGAAAAGCTTCAATTTTTCTTCAAATTCGAGAGTTATTATTTAAACAATATTTTGTGTTTTATAAACATGACTGAACTATCTCTCCAAGAAATAGTTAAAAATTCATGGAGTTAACATTATACTGTATGTTATAATGCTAAATATTTGAAATCTTTAAAATATTTTAAAAACCCCAACCTACCACTACAGCGCAGGACAGAAGCCAGCCTTCTCACCCATCTCCTAGTGGAGATTGGCAATCCTGTCAATTATGTGCTAGAATTCTCTCCTTGAAGGCAGATGGCGCTGACTGCTGCCAAACACAACCCGGGACGTGGGCTTGGATCCAGTTCAGCAATTCCTCTGTCTTACAAGATAAAATCATTCTGTGTCGTGCCAGAGAACTGCCAAGACAAATCAAGAGTGTATTTTAAAGGGAAGCATACAGGGAGACTGAGGGTAGCTGGACTGCTACGTACTTACTCTTTTAAGTCAATCAATCCTGAATTATTTGGTATACTACAAGCTAACTAAAATAATATTAAAAGAGCACGCTGAATGCTGAAAAATCAGGGTCTATGTAATAGGATTGATTATAAAAGCAGGTTAATGTTCAGATAAATCTTTCCATTCCAAATAAAACTTTTACCCAAGATTTTTAATACATAATTTGTATTGACAAGCTGAGAGTTGGGGTTTTTCAGCCTGGAGAAGGGAGACCTCATTGCGGCCTTCCACTATCTAAAGGGGGCCTACAAGAAAGCTGGGGAGGGGCTTTTTACAAGGGCTTGTAGTGATAGGATGGGGGGTAATGGCTTGAAACTGGAGGAGGGGAGATGCAGATTAGATGTAAGGAAGTTTTACACTCAGGGTGGTGAATCACTGGAACAGGTTGCCCAGGGAGGCTGTAGGTGCCCCAACACTGGATGCATTCAAGACCAGGTTGGATGGGGCTTTGAGCAACCTGGTCTAGTGAGAGGTGTCCCTGCCCATAGTGGGGTGGTGGAACTAGATGATCTTTAAGGTGTCTTCTAACCCAAACCATTCTGTGATTCAATTTCATATTTTTAAGAGTGAATTGCACCTGCCATTTTCTGATTTTCAAGACTTTATACTCCTGAAGCATCCTTTTTATTTTTTGACATGTCAAGAATTATGTTCGAACATTTCTCCACAGCTGTTCAGCTCTCATGTGCACTTCCCTTTGTGTTACTACCAGTGCTGTTAGCCCACTTACCTGGCTAGCACAGATCCCCCTAGAAATTGTAGCTGGCGCCTTTTGGCCTCATCCAGTTCATGTGAGCACAGCTCTGTTCACAGGATTCTGAGTTTTTCCAGGAAAAATTGTAAGATTATAAGTAAGTGATGCTAATTCTTATTTGTTTGCACAGGCCACATGGCAGTGAACCACCACAAACCAAAGATGACCAAAACCAAGACCCTCAGCATCAAGAATGGTTTACTAAGTATTTTTCATTTTAAAGCAAACTATTTCTATGCTTCTCAGAATTACTAGAAAAGATACTTCTTTTTTCTTCTAGGGAATGATAACCCAATACATGATTTAGAAAGAAAAAAAACCTAATTTCCATAAATCATCAGGAATAACTGCACTCTGTCACATCTAGTAACTCTGGAGTTATAGGCATGGATTTCAGAAAAATGCATTTTTTTTTTAACAACCTCTGTAAAAAATGAAGAGAAAGCAAAATTCTGGAAGCTGTTATGAGTCTTTTTAATCAAGAGAGCTGCACAGTTACAACACATGAGCAGTTTGGTCTCTGACAGGCCCTATCAATCTGGCTCCAGCTGATAGAAGAGCTTAGTTCTACAGGTGATTTCTGTAGGTTTATATATTTGCTTCATCAGCTGTTTAATTTCTGCATATAATAATGTAATTTGTAAAGTTTTTAATAGGGTTTTGTTAAACTTATTTTAAGCTGTACGGCATGCGGCATACCTCCAATAGCATGTTTATAGCAGGCTGGTTTAGAAATGCTTTCTGATTTCTTTAATAAACTGTTTTGTACAGTCAACATTGCAATGTAATACTCCTGTTGCACTTCAATACATGCATCAGCCTGATAAGTTGGGATAATATGTAAGTATGAATATTAAAACTTACCTGTAAATCACCCATTTCTGTTTTTCAAAATAGCACTATGTTATGCTGAAGTCTGAGTCAGACTGATACTCTCGGAGTCCCAAATTTATGGGAACTGCGCGTTTGTACACTTCCAATATTATGCCCACCTAAATGCAAAGCAGGCAAATGACTACATTTATCAGATCACGACAACTCACTCCTTACCGCGAGGAAAGACACCCACGAAGAAAACCCTCAAGTAATTCATCAACAAATGTGACAGGCAGGGAACTGCGCAACCAGCAGCCTCGTGTTTGAGACAGGATAGCGCAACTGCTGTGCAAGCGCAAGCCTCATTTTCAAAAAGCAGGGCCCAGCTGGGTAGCAAATCTTGTGTGTGAACGGAACACCTCCGGCCGAACCTCTGCTCAGATCTAACAGCCAGCAAGAACCGCACCAACATACGTAAGCACTTCCTACGACACAGCCACGGCACCTCACCAGGATGCAGAATGCTTCCACAGGCCAAAATACTTCCATCCCAGCCATCCAGTACTTCCAAGGGGAACTGCTTGGTTTAGGATGAGACTTTGCCATCGGATTTGGGCAAAAGACACTTTTTATACGTGTAATTGAGAAGGGAACCAAATGGCGTACAGTATGTAACACTGAGGAGTGCCTTGGTATCTGTGAGAGGATCAGAAATGTACAGGGCTGTTTTCCATGGGCTTGCATCCACTCTGCCCTAAAAACTTTTAAAGCACACTATAAAGTTCAATACATAATTGCTAATTCTCATTTCCAGGGTTACAATATTCTAATTAGTTACCTCTGTCCCCCAAAAGGTGGCCTTCCTGGCAACATGGATGAATTAAGCTTGTTGCCTAGTAACAGAGACAGGACAACTTTGCTATTTCTACCTCCAAAGTCTCTTTGTAGCTACATTTAGATTACAAATTAGCACATGTCCCAGGAGAAGCTAATTCTATAGAAGACAGTGCTGGTGACCTGACATTGGGGGTAGGTATGTTGGACCACCTCCATGCTAGCCTGGCACACAGAACACCAGAAAGACTGGGCCTGCATTAAATACCCTGCAGGGCTGCGCATTTCGCAGTTTCACTTCATACTGTAAGAATCAAATCTGTATAACCCGAGACCCCTGCGCGAGGTGACAAGTCCAGTGGAGACGTACAATTCAATTCAAGAAAAGGTACGCTCTTGATCTGACCTAGATACAGACACTTCTAACAGTGCTTCTACAGTGGCACTTATGGACAATTACGGGATCACAAAACATTTAAACCTCCCAGTAAAACCAGACAGTAATCATTGCAAGTATTTTCATCATACCAGCAAAGATACCATCAGGGGAGAGCCGGGGCTGCCCTTTCCAGAAAGAACAGAAGGCATTCTGGAAAACACACTTCTACCAGGGAGCATCCTGAACAGCAACTCTGTGTATTTTCCAGGGAAATATAAAACCAATCTGTATTTTTGCCCCCCAAAAAAGGTAATTTATTTTGCTTAATTGCCTTAATTATTTCTATTTGTATTACAAATTATATTATACAAAGAGCATACAAAGTAAAACAAACACCCCTGCTTTGAATTGCAGAAAATACTCTAATATATAAAGTCAAAGATCACGTTTGCTTCATTGGAGCAGGAATATTAGCAGATGCTTGTTCTAGGTAAGCCAACGGCCCTTGAGGCATTTCTGCAGGCTTTTTGTGCTGTACACTGATGTCTTCCAGGACCTGCTGCCAGTGTCGCAGTTTACCCAAATGCTTCTGAATTAATGCTTCTTTTCTCTGCAATTCATTTCTTAATTCTGAAACATCCTATGGATGAAAAATAATGTATTATTAAATAGGCAGCATTCTTAATAATAACCATCACACACAGAGAACACATCTTTATGATATGATATAATATGATATCATGTGATCTTTATGATAAAGATCAGTTTTCAAGCAGATCTTATAGCGATTCTTGTAATGGAAAAGGATCTAACAGAGAGAAAGCACTGAGAATGCCCTAGTTCCATTCCCCTAAGTCATGTATTTCAGAGATCATTACTTCCAGCAAAATTTGACTAACTAGGTTGTTTCTTTCAAGGTAACTACCATCTGTGTTCCAACACCGCACAGAGCAGCATCCAGCTGAGAGATGTGAACGGTTAAGTTATCTTAAGATACAGCATCATGTTAGAAACCCAAAATTAATGTGAATGAGGTGATTAACCGTACTGGTACACAGCTTGTCTGATCTAGCACAACACAGGTAAATTAACGTAAACATACCTCTTTGATCACTTGCTCTGGTTTCTGAACTGATAGCTGCAGTCTTTTTTGTAGAAAAAAGCATTCTGTTTGTCTTGCAACATCCAGAAACTTCTGGATGCACTGATCAACACCTAAAAATAAAACAGCAAAATAGAAATAACAGATTCCAGAAAAAGACCTTATCAGGCTGATACTGGTAGTTGTCTGCACGGTATTAGAAACACTTTTCAAAGTACTTTCTAGAAAAGAAAATCCTTGTATTTACTAAAATGACGTATTTCCAAACCCAGGATGTGCACTAGGTCTCTGTATAAAACACTGCTTTGCAAAATTTCAGAACTTCTCTTAAACATGCAATGCAACAACTCTTTTTTTTTCCCTGAGTTTTATTACATTTCTGACAATGACAACGATGAGATCATTTGTGGAACGTGGTTCAATGAACAAGCTCAGTATAAGGTTCTAAAACATGCCCATGTTTAGGAGAATATTTTGCTTTCGTAGATCATGTGCTACTGCTTTGATGGTAAAGCTGCCCCATTCCAGCACATGAATATGACCCAATATCCAGAACGGAGTTTTCAAAAGCATTTATGCTGTTTTTTCGAAATGACGCTTCAAAGTCAAGCTTCTAAATTTTTTCAGGGAAAAGTACAGTTCTCAGCAACAGTCAAGGGCAGCTTTTTAACTTTCTTTTTACACCAGTTCAGTATTAACTGTGGCCGCCCCCAGACCTGCCTGTCACACAAGTCTTGAAGCACAGCTGCGGAGCAATCTGGGCTTTCCAACCTTTTGTTACTGCTTCACGATGCATCACACCAGGTTCCTAGTTTCTGAAGCGCGCACTGCCCTGCCGCTAACCCAGTCCCACAGGGGCCCGCTGGCGCGCAACCCCGCCAGGCCCGGCCGTGCCCGCCTGCCGTCTTTCCGTGTGAGCCTCTCAGGCCGCGCACAGCGTTCCGCCCGGGAAGGGCCGAGCAGCCCCGAGTTATGCCACAGCCACCGTCCAAAGGGCCTGAAATAGTTCTTAAAACCTTTTTCTGGTCTCAGTGAGAGGGCACATACACCCCCAGCGAGGCCCAAATGCACCTGCAAAACTTCACAAGAAGTTTTAGGGGAAGTCAGCCACAGACTGGCCACCTCTGCCGCGTCCCCAGCGCTCCAGGCCCGCAGAATCAAGCCGTGGCGTACGCAGGGCTCTGTGAAGCCGAGCCGAGCTGCGGCGCCCGAAAGCCGCCCA
>VZZY01012320.1:42015-56985 GCA_013400335.1 Eurystomus gularis
CGAAGCCTCCTGCGCAGCGGCACCCGCCTTCTCCGGCCTGCGCCCTCCCGCCGCCAGCCTGGGTAAGCAACACTTCAGCACCCTTGTTACGCACCAGCGTTTAGTAATGAAAAATGTAAAAAAAAAAAAAAATCACCCTAAACCACACAAACCCCCCACCTTCTGGGCCTAGATTCCCCCAGTTCTCAAGAAAATTACGACTTAATGTATTAAGTCTGTTTGACGTTTGAACTGACTCTGGGAATACTGTCCGTCCTTCACACGAGTGAAGGCAGGAAGCAGCAGGACAGGTATGCGAGATGGTGGCAGGTTCCCCCCAGAAACCCACCCAACGCTACCTTGTGCTCATCGGTTTTTGTAAAACAGTTACAAGATTGTTGGCACTTGTTTAAGACTCAGTACACAATTAAGTGCTGAAGCCATGCTAATCACACTGATTGCAACGGCCTAAAGTCTGATGGTGCATTTCTACCTCAATACACAAACAGCAGTTTTCGTTGTTCTAAGGAAAAAATGTTAGAATGGCATTTTTATTAAAAACTTTGCAGAGGTCCCTTTCACACCACCTCCAGATTCACCCAAAACTGAGGCACTGTTATGATCTCCATCTATTGTTAGTAATAGTCTTTTTTTCCCCCCACACATCCAAATAAGAAATTTATTGTTTGTAGTAATTATGCTTACTTTACATATAAAATAGTTCCGATGTTTTCCATCATCATGTTTTTGTACTAAATAGCTCAAACAGCGTATTCTTTTTTTTTTTATTTTAAACTGCGTAATACGGGTTGAAAACTCTCAAAGGTAAGATACTCTTACCCAAGTAATGATATATAAAATCCATCTGTAGTCATTGCGATAGTGAAAGTAGGCTTGGGGCATTTATTTATGAATACAGCTTAAGATTTTTTTCTTAAGGCAGAGTGGATGATTTTAGAATAAGTATTTTATTTGGCATTGTGACTGTCTTGACTTAATCGAGCCGCAAACTCGACTAGCGTTCTCGTCGGCCGCCCTGCCATGCCTTTTCGAAGATAGGGCACCTCATCTTTATTCGACATCACACCAGCTATATCTAAATGAGCCCAGTGAGAGGCAGTCACAAATTCCTTCAGGAATGCAGCAGCTGTGCATGCTCCTCCAGCTCTGTGGGAAGCAGAAAACTTGTATTGTTTCTAAAGCAACACCAACAGCACAACCATTAAACAAATACAAATACACTGGAAGAAAGAGGCACGTGAAGGATATGGGTACATCTTACCTGCTGTACTTCCCAATGTTACTCAGATCTGCAAGGGGACAGTCTGTTACTTGCTTTGTGTAATGTTCAAAAAGAGGCATTCTCCAAACTCTGTCCCCAGTCAAAATGCTGGCCTGAAAAAGAAACCGTGAGTTTTGGCAAGTCCATTTTTGGTTTTGGTTTTAATTTTTTTTTCCCCCCAGCCTACATTTATAAGCCCCAATATCATATGTTTATTTTCATTTTCAGTCTGAAAATCTTCAGGCCAATATAATACTAGATATTTGGAAATACACTCCAAAATAAAACAGTGACTCCTACTATTTAGGTACTTTAGTGTTAATCAAAAGGCAAAAATCTAAAGACTGCTTTTTTTGCTAGTTTATTTTTTCCTGCCAACACAGATCCTTCCCTTCAGAGACTTCCTTTAGCCACCACACTTCAGCCACTCAGGAGGCCTCTCTGAATTTGTCTCAAGTGTTGGTAAGCAAGATTATCTTTTTAACATGAACTGATTACTGTCAGTAGTCCAGAGCTTATTATGCACATGCAGGAAGTTAGCAGAACATGCAGATCCTTGAGATGCATGCTGTTTGCTGTATGATAGTAAACCTCACTGAAGAGCTAGCAATTAATAGTCAAAATTATTTTCAATTAAATAGACAATACTAACACCATTGCTATGAGATTTCAGAATGTAATAACATACCTTTTAGACCTGCATAAAGTAAGACTTTCAGTAATGCACTAACTTTTCAATAACAACAGCTATTACTGAATTATTATTACAATTTAATAATCATGCAGATGACGTACCTCATAAAGGTGAGTCCAAAGCCACGATGAGTTTGTGAACACTCCAGTTGCAGCAGACCCCAGTGCAACATCCATGGCACCTACAGAAACACACCTTCAAGGTTATAGCAAAGGCAGAGGTGGACCTGAGCTATTCCTCTGCATCCCGTCTCCTCACGGAACTTTCAGTTTTTAATTCCCATTATCAGTAATTTCCAAAGTCTGCAAAAACTGAAGATTTTAGTACACTTGCATTTTTTAGTTTAAACGTTAATTAATTAAAAATATATTCTTCATCTCATGAAACTTTCTGAGATTTTCTGTTTTCAGCTTGATGTTTCTTAGAAATATTTCTAATATAATTTATTCAGCAATAAGTGTCCTTTCAAAAAAAAAAGAATCTATATTTTATTATTTCCATATAGAAAATATCAGTGAACTTGTTCCAATTTACATAACTCTACAATTTCTGAGCTGATACTTTCCCTTTTTTGCAGATTTTTGCACAGCATATGTGAAATGAAAATAATCCTTATCAAAATACTAAGCCATGCCTAAACCAGAGGTATTACATACATATTTATTTATTCGATGCCACAGAACTGTTTCTCTAATGCCAACACTCAATCCGCAATGAGATTAAAGAAAAAAAAAAACAGCAAAAAAGTAGTTTAACAAAACAATAACGTCAAAGAAGTTTATACAGGACCTCTCCACCTTCCTGCTTCGTGCCCAAGGATCCCAAACACAGGATTATCAATAGTGGAAGTAAACTTTTTCTGTCATGCCCTGTACATGGGAATATTTTTATATAACCCAGTGATCTTAACATCAGCTTCCCTTCTGTGCACTGAAATTTTCCACAGTATGGAACTCGTGAAACTGATGGAACATCATTTAAAGCACAAGTAGAGAATATAAAGGAAGATAATTATTTGGCTTGGCATATTCATTAAGCAACGCAGTGAACTCCCGTCTGAACTACTCTTCCATGTTTACTCTCATTTCAGCTACAGTCACTTCACCCACAACCATTTGTTACTGCAGTTCCGGACATGCATACAGAATGCTGGTTTTAAATTTAAAATTACCACCTCATTCATGTACAACTGTAGAGATGAAACAATTAAAGCACGTTCTGTTATGCCTGGAAGTATGCAAACTGCACATAAAGTAAGTGATACTTCAGTCGAATTCTTGGGAAGATGAGAATAACTTTCCTGTTCTATTACCTAGAACCATGCAGACATGAGCTAGTTCACGTAATGGAAGAACTGGTGCTGGCTGGGTCAGAGCTCAGGCATTCAGGAAGTCGTTCACAAAGAAGCTATTTTGGCTCCAGCATGGCCAGTGCCGTATGGACCCGGCAGGATTCTTCCAGAGCCACGCCAGTATCTCTGCATCACACAGCCTCAGGAGCTGGGAGGGCTCTGGTCAGAAATGGAAGCACTGGGAAACATTGTTTCTACAAAAGTCTGCACAGGTTTTCCTGCTCTTCTTAGTTCTGGCTCAGCTGGGCTGGCCCAACTTCATCCATGCCGCTGAGCGTGTACCCTGCATGCCAACACCTTGCCCAGTTCTAGAGACACGGCGCAGCTGTATGAGTTGTGAGAGAGCAAACTGTGATGGCTCTTGCCCTACAATATGTAAAGTCATGTCAAGGCTTTATATACATAGTGCAACTAATCCACAGCCCAATTAATGAAAGAAAGAACTGACTTGCAAAATGAGCCGGGAAGAGAGACGGCTTACCTGTTAACGTTGCAGCATTCACGATAGCCCTTGCATTAAAATCGTGGGCATAACAGAGAGCATCAGCCAACAGCAGCCTTCCTTCTGCATCTGTGTTATCCACCTTCAGGTGCAAGATGAGTAAAAAGAGGTTAACTACTGAAAACATCCCTTTCACTGACCTACACGTTCTCCTCAATAGCTGTCAGACAGTAAATGCGCTGTCAGAGGCCCTAGGAACTTTGCGTCATCAAAACTTACTCAAACTTAAACAGGAAAAATAGTCTTGATAAACAGTTACATTTATAAAATAAAAGCGTATCTGTAGCTGAGGTCAAGTCATCTTTCATCACTGCAGCCTCCTCTGCGTGCTGGGCTTTTGTGCGGCTGGCTGCCCAGGAGAGCCTGGAGGCGGGAGAGCAGCCCCAGGGGAGGGCAGGGGCTCATCACCCATCCCAGCAAAGCCCCGGGAGTCCCAGGGGCTGCTTCCGAGCACGTGCAGAGATTTGGCCAATGGAAACCACAACGGAGGAGAGGGTAACACAAAGAAGCACAGATGTATCCCTGGAAACAGTTCCTTGTTATACTGCTTTCTCTTTGGATCTTGAATCTTTTTCTCCTCTAAAAAAAATATTAATCAATAGCCCCTTTGCTCCTTTCCCCATTCAGGGAAAGCTCACTATGAATCCTGCAAGATGAATTGCACCATGTGCTCCGAGCTACTAGTACTTTCTTGCAAATTCCCTCCTGGTGGGGGGAGCATGTGCCCAGTCTCTCCCCACCTCAAAGCAGAGGGTGGCTGAACTCAATTTTGGGAGAAGAACCTCAAGGGATTGGAAAGTTCAGCAAGTCAAAGGTGGCAGAATCATAGAAATCCAGACACAGAGAAATATTAAGCCACTTACTTCTGTACAAAATCAGTGGTCTACAGCACATTGACTTTCAGTACCTTTTAATCTATTAGATGGCTATGGAACAGTTTGGATTAAATATGAAATATGTATTTTGGGTACTAATTTGGCAAGCTTTGAACCAACAGCTCCTATGACTGAGAGTTCTGATTGTACAGAGCAGCTTGGCACTGTAAAGACCTTGGTTACGTCAGCAGGAAACTAATACTCTTATGTCTTACTCCAGATAGCAGGGAAGTGTCCTGAAGGCTGGGCTGGAAGCAATTAGCATGTTATTCGTTCTGGCTGAGAACCTACACTTCTGAGCACTGTAACAACCTCTTGTGCTGAAACAAGATTTTCTTGCGTGTTCAGTAAATGACCATACTTCAGCTTTTCCTAGCAATTTATAAAATGTGTCTAATCTCTTCAATCTATATTTATATTTGAAAGAATCCTATGATAGCAATTTATAATGATGAACATGCTTCTTACATTTTTTAAAGCAGCTCATTTGCACTGTTTATCTTTTTAAAGGGTCTTTCCAAACATGTACTCTGACGGCAGCCATGGAACTCGATTGATTAAACCAATTCATTCCAAGTATTCAAAATCCAAATTTCACATGCATACCTGTATCGTTTTTCCATTCTTGGCTCTCACTACGTCCCCAGGCTTGTTTGCCTTACCGCTGGGCATATTTTCACAGAGGGGTGCCAAACCTCAAAGAGAAGAGAAAAGTGTGTTACTAGCTTCTTTCTCAGAAAAGATGTAGAAAAAACACCTAGAAGACACTTAACACTTACTGTTAAGAAAACAGTACTGTTCTCATCCTGAATTTATGCTCAAAATCCATTTTTTCCTGGTTACTGAAAGACACATGGTCCAGTTTTCAATCTATCAATCAGGGAAATTCCTCTGCATGTGCACCACCGCAATCTCTCACCTACACCATTCTACCACTAGGATTTACTTCTGCATTATGCCCAGGCAAGCGAGAGCAGAGGAACAATAAATACCGTCTTCCATATTTGAATAATTAGTCACGTGTAATGGGATTGATTTATTTCTGAAATTAAAAACCTCTCAAATTGACACTCTGAGCCATTCAAGCTCTGCTCATTGTAAATAAACTCTGTGTAATGTCAAGAGGGGTCCAAGGACTCGCCGCAAACTCCATCCATAAGAGCAAATAGAGATGAGCAAAAAAGAGGAGCAGTGTCACAACTATGACTAGGATAATGGGATGAAAAGCACTCCACCATTCTCAGGGAAATCCTGCTGCTGGCACAAGGAATAAACTAATTGTGGACCACCTCTTCTCAGTGGAATTACACACACAGACGTTTGCCCTGCTTTATCTGTTCCCACTGCCTAGGTTCAAGTGAGGAATGCCATGAGGTGTGCTTCGCTGCCCTCTCCTGGCTGAAGCGTAGAAGTGACTGAAATACTAGTTCCCTGAAAGTCAAGGTTCTCAAAACATAGAACTTATCCCAGGATGGATTACATGCCATCACCAACTGGTCTTGCCACGGTTCCGGAATCCGCTCCTTTAATTTTAGCTATGCAACATTTTTGCAGGAAAAAAAATAAAATAGGCATTGCTCTTACTTAAAAACAGCATCAGCAAACTGGTTTTGTTTGTTTTAGATTTCTGCTGAGATACTCACCTAAGGAAACAAAGAGCTGATGGCCCTTCCTGTCCAGCTGTGGCGAACACTCCTGGAGCTAGCTCAGCTAACTCCTTTTCATTTTTAATTCCTTTTACAGATACCCACATTCCTTCTTGTAAGGAAGGATCAGGACTTCAGAAGAACTTGTTGAAAATACATTTATTGTCAACCACTTCTGTACTAAGATCTAAAAATAATGCCTTCCAGATTCATTTGGTGTTGCGATATTTTATTCAAGCAAACCTAGCAGTTTTTTGATAAGCAAGTAGAAGTGGACGAGAGGCTGAGGGAACAAGAGAAGTAGGTCTGCAAGAGTGTGACATTTCTGTAAGACCGTTACCACTGCTGGTACTAGAAAATTACTGTCTAAATGAAATACATTAAGATTTTTGGATTCTCACATAAACAGACTTACCAATTATGTTAAGAGGTAGATTTAAAGCTGCTGCTGTCACAATGGCTGAACAGATAGTTGCTGCCCCTCCCATATCTGCTCTCATCGCATCCATACCTGAGGATGGCTTCAGTGAAATGCCACCGCTGGAACAAACAGCACAAGTATCATCCAACATGTAGGAGTTCCATGTTGCATACGTTGATAATGTTCTGTCCATTAGGACGTTTGTGCACCAAATATCAGTAAATGCTAGACTTCATGTTTCCAGATATTCCTGGCAACACCCGAGTATGCACACCGAAAGCGCAGTATCTGGGTTTTCATTTCAGATAAAATATGTCCCTGAGTTACTTCCTCATAGTTTGGATGCCATAAAAATCCAGGTAATCTGTGGCAGACTAATGGCTAAACAAGTAAATTCTTCATCCAGAGGTTTGCTCAGGCCAAAAAACTGAAAAAATAGCACGTTCTTTGTTTTCTTTCCCCCTGAATTTCCATTTTCCCCTTACAAGACAAGGGCATATCCCTTCCTGCTCTGTCCAACCACTCAAGCTTGTCCTATCTATCCCCAGGAAAGGCAGCACAATCTCCTATATAAGGCAGGGTCACTGGGATGACACTGGAAGATGTGCTGAGCAAGGAAAAATCATCTCCCTGCTGAACATTAATAGCAGGAAGACATTCTCCTCCCTTTAGTCATTAGAACATTAGCATACATACCTGTCAAATGTAACTCCTTTTCCTACAAACACCAACGGGGAGTCACTTGTATTAGCACCACCTAAATAGTGAATCTCCAGAAAGATGGGAGGTTCAGCCGAACCCTTAGCTACACTCAGGAATGCTCCCATCTGTTGTGTTGCTATCCAGGACTCTGGTCTGAAATAGAAATACAAATTTTTATTTTTATTTTTTGTAACTGGACACTTTGACCAAGGTGATTTTGTTTGTTTATAAGAGATCATAGTTCTTGAAGGTTCATAGACAAACTATTAATTTCATTTTAGTTAATTATTTTAGAAATTCTCATTTAAATCCAACCATTATTACTTTTTGTGAAACAGAAAAATACTTCCTCAAAGTTGCTGCTTAGTTTTTGTTTTGCCTTGTTTAAAAAACCCAACCAAAATGACAAAACAAGCACCAGCTCCGCTAGGCTTTCTGCACTAGAAACATGAAACTCTCTCTTGTCCATGAGGCCGTAGTCTCTGAAGCCATATGAAATCACAATACTGCAGCAGGTTACAGTTTAGCTTTCTGCTAGCAAGATGGTTAACTACGGGGAAAGTTGATTTCCCTTGGTCTTTTTTGCTTTTCAACAGAACTGTCTCCAACAAGCAGTTTGCCCATTTCCACTGAAAAGTAGGAACTAGAAATTCAGAGGCAAGAAGCATTACCTCGCAAATTCAATTGCAAGGGCTTTTGTGGCTCCATCTCATTGTTTTTAAAAGCTAAAACCCAACCACATCCAAACAAAAAAGCAAAGGTATGTATAAAACCCTCTTGGGAAGAAGACAAAAGGTATCAGAGAAAAGGTACCTAGTATCTGCCTATTCAGTGAGTCTTCATCAGGCTTCCTTTCACTGTTAATTAAGCAGTAATTGACTGCATGACTAATTGACAGTTAATCATTTTACCATGTCACAGTATCTTGCTTACGCTGCAGACTAGAAGTTCACCTAATACTGAGAGCAGCCTGTGGTCTGGGCACCCCTCGTTCCTTTCTGCCAAACCCTTCCCCTGCTTTTGTTATTTGAAATGGCAGAGTGAAAATGAGAGCCTGCTGCAGATCTGAATAACCTGGAAGGTATCTGACTCTACAGAGGAGTCATTTGAGCAGACTTTACCTTATATGGACCTTCACATTGCTGAAACTTCTGAGCTTCTGTTCTATATGTTCGGCAAATTTGATTGGAGTTATATAATTAGCTGGAGCCTCCATGAGGTACCGAGCAAGGTTCTGACCCTCTGCGTAGATAACACCTTTTTGCCAGGCTTCACTTTCAGCACTAAACAACACCATACAATAATCAGGATCATGAGCATTTGCAAAAGTAAGATGTTGTCAGCATCCATCTGATCTCTCCTGTTTGAAAATGCAGTATCATTTATTTGGGGCAATTAAGGATGTCATAGTAATCATGCTATCGAGCAACTCAGTACGAGATCCAAGGTTCATCTAGTCTAGTAGCTCATCTCTGGTTCTACTCAGTGCCAAATGCTTCACAGAAAGCTGTAAGAATCTTAGAGCAGACAGATGTAAAATTTATCTAATACATTAGGACTTGTCCTAATCCTTACTAGTCAGAGATGGGCTTAAATCCTCAAGCACAAGGTTTAATACCTCTTCCAAAATTTGTAATCACATTAATTGTAACACACTTGGACATTTTTATTTACTATATAAAGACTCAAATTCTGTTTTTCCCTTTACCGAAATACAATTACGTGATAAGAGTGGAATTTGGATCTCACTTCACAGTGCCCTCAAGGCATTTCACTAATGAATGACGGAGCAAACATTCGATGCTGCCTGCAGAGGAGATGGGGATATCTCCCTGGTTATTCTGCAACACTACCAGTATAAAACCTTTCATTTTACTAAGACAGAACTGAAAGACTTATTTGCTTTAAAATATCATAGAATCATAGAATTGCTTAGGTTGGAAAAGACCTTTAAGATCATTGTATCAAACCATTAACCTTACTGTACCAAGTCCACTGCTAAACCATGTCCCTATGCACATCCTGTGATGATTCAACCACTTCCCTGGGCAGCCAAAGAACCCTTTCAGTAAATAAATTTTTCTTAACATCCAACTTAAACCTCCCCTGGTGCAACGTGAGGCCACTTCCTCTTGTCCTATCACTTGTTATGTGGGAAAACAGACTGGCACCCACCTCTCTACAACTTCCTTTCTGGTAGCTGTAAAGAGTGAGGGCTCCCCTCAGCCTCCTTTTCTCCAGGCTAAACAATCCCAGTTCACTCAGCTGCTTCTCATAAGACTTGCTCTCTAGACCCCTCACCAGCTTCACTGCCCTTCTCTGGACACACTCCAGCACCTCAATGACTGTCTTGTATTGAGGTGCCCAAAACCCAACTCAGTATTCCGGGTGCAGCCTCACCAGTGCCGAGTACAGGGGAATTATCACTTCCCTAGTCCTGCTGGTCACACCATTTCTGATACAAGTCAGGATGCTGTTGGCCTTCTTGGCCACCTGGGCAAACTGCTGGCTCATGTTCAGCCAGATGTTGACCAACCCCCCCAGGTCCCTTTCTGCTGGGCTGCTTTCCAGCCACTCTTCCCCAAGCCTGTAGCATTCCATGGGGTTGTTATGACCCAAGTGCAGGACCTGACCCTTGGCCTTGTTAAACTTCATATAATTATCTTTGGCCCATCAATCCAGCCTGTTCAGGTCCTTCTGTAAAGCCTTTCTACCCTCAAGCAGATCAACACTTCCACACAATTTAGTGTTGTCTGCAAACTTGCTCAGAGTGCCCTTGATCCCCTCATCAAGAGCCTTGATAAAGATATTAAACAGAAGTGGCCCCAACACTGAGGCCTGGGGAACACCGCTTGTGACTGGCCACTAACTGGATTGAACTCCATTCACCACCACTCTTTGGGCCCAGTCATCCAGCCAGTGTTTTTACCCAGCAGAGCGTACTCCCATCCAAGCCATGAGCAGCCAGTTTTTTCATGAGAATGCTGTGGGAAACAGTGTCAAAGGCTTTACTAAATCTAGGTAGACAACAACCATGGCCTTTTCCTCATCCATCCTGTCACAGGAGATCAGGCTCATCAAGCAGGTCCTGCCTTTCAGATAACACAAAGCAGGGCATCATAATCCATGGGGCTGCATCTAGCTATGTCCACATTTGAGCTCCCAAATACAAAACCAATACTGATAAACTGGAGAATGTCCAAAGGAGGGTCCCTAAGAGGGGTAGGGAGCTGAAGCACATGGCATACGAGGCGAAGCTAAGAGAATTGGGTTTGTTTCACCTGGAGAAGAAAAATTCAGGAAAGATCTTATTGCCGTCTTTTCTCTACCCTTAAATAGGGTTTAGAGAAGATGAAGACTGACAGATCTCAGAGCTGTGCAGCAAGAGGGTAAGAGACAATGGTCTCAGGATTCACCAAGGGAAACTGCAATAGGATATAAGGAAAAAAAACCAAACCTCATCTTGAGTACAGTTAAGCACTAGAACAGATGGCTTGGTGAGGCTGCGGAACTTCCATCTCCGGAAATATTCAAAACTGCACTAGACAACAGCCTCTTCAACCTGCTTTAAACCTGTATGTAACTTCCAAGTTATCCCTCATCCAAGTTTAAGCTGGACTAGATGACCTCCAGAGGTCCTTTCCAACCCAAATTATCATATACAGAAATTACCTCCGATGTCATAAGTGGTCATATGAATATCTAGGTTTTCAGGAAATGTTTATTTAATACAAATGTGATCTGCTCCCAAACTATCTGCTGCGGTACAAAACGGGAAGAGTGTTGCATGTAGCTTATCAAGACATGCTCAAATTGAGAGGTTTTTATTTCACTAACTTCCTCACAAGGAAGGACTTGTTTCTGTATAAAGTATATGTGGGAAATACCTCTTCTCTGCATGACCAAGCATCCTATATGAAAGGTCCAAAGTCCACTCTGATAGCGTAAAAGGGGATTAACAAAACTTTGTTCTGGAACCAAAAGCTTTGATATTACTTTCTGCTCTCAAGTGCTATCTTTTTAGAGGCCAGAAGCACCCAAGCTTCTCTTCTTGCTTTATACGCTGTGAGAGAAAATGCAAAAACTGACCTATGTAAAACATATCCATTATGGCATGGCCTGGTGTCAATTAGTATTTCCTGATTCTCAAAATGATTTGTTCATTTGAAACATCTCTGCTTCACAATTTTGGCAAGCGATACCAACAGAAGCCCTTTTACACCACAACTGTAAAAAAATTACTTGAAGCACTTTTCTTTTTATCCTGGGCCTTCTCTTCCATGAAGCAGTATTTTCTACCTTAGCCTCAGAACATGGCGTACTAACGGAACACATGGAGCAAGCACTATAAATACACTCAAGATGTAAAATTCAAAGGAGTAGGAGTAAAGGGGCATATTGCTGCTAGCCCTGTTCTTCCAGTTGTATGTCTTTCTCATGCACAAGCACACGTACAGTTTTATAAGAAACAAACAGGCAAGCTTCCCTTTTGCCATCACCTTCCATGAAGCTGAGGAGTAACTACAGGTTTCTTTTTTTGCTTCAGCTCATTATATTCATGCAATCCAAGGACAGCACCTTCTGCAGCCGCTTGAGCATCTCCACAGGGGTCTACTTCAACACAAGGGATCTCCAGATCTTGGATCTGTCTACAGCCAACTGAAAAATACAGCACAGAACAAGTAGGCCAAGCATGGCACAGGACAGCAAAGCAGATGTCTGAGGTGATCAATATGACATTTCAAAGAAAAAATAATTTTAAGTCAAGATACCAGAGTCTGAGTAAACCAATTTAAAAGATCACACAGTGGAATAATGAAAAATGTGAATGACCACATACTGACAAATTTTTACTAAAAATACCACTTGGTGAATTGTGACGATCAAGACATTTCACAAGAATAAATAGGAAAGTTTGCAGTTGTTCTAATTCCTTTAAGTTCATTCTATATCAAAGAAAAGCTCTATCATTCTTGAGTGCTATGGATTATGACCACCTACTGGTATCAGAAATCTGTTGTAATTTGGGTTTTTCACCAAGAATATACAACTGCTCTTTTCTTCCAAATACACACTTTTATAAACAAACAATAACAGTAATAATATATTCCATAAATTCTATGTTGTACCCAAGTAATGTAACAATTTTTGGGCAGCTGGTGAGCCCAGGCAGGCTAGCACTTGGGACATACAGCTGTCATACAGCTGTGACTGACCGCCAGTCTCAGATTATACACCCTGTGGCGAGAACTCTTTTTACTCTTGTTTTATACACGCTTAGCTGCAGCGCTCGCCCTGGATTGAGAGGCCTCCTCTGCCTACGCCAGAGAACATACTGAATCATATTACTGATGTTCTGAAAGATAGCAGCTTCTAACACAACTGAGGTATCTCAGTTACAAACCCAGTGGCAAACAAATATACACGCATACTAAATACAGCGTGAGCATAAAGTCAATCCGTGATGCTCTCAGGCTTCAAAATCACAGTGATCAAGCAAGAGCCTTTCCAATACCAGCCTGTTTAGGAAAGCTCCTCGATACCGATGACTGCAGCTACCTGTCTGCAGATTGATTTACGTGCCCTACAGCTCCTTCCTCACTAAGGAAAAACTTACATGTAAACACATTTACCAAACCATGCAGTAGGTTTTGCATTTCAAAACAGAATTGTACCTGGACTTGCTCTTCAAAAATGAAGCATGCTGCTCCACTGCAACAGTTTTATAGACAAAATGTTTAAGAAAACTTTAAAAGTAGTTAACCTGCAACAGCTGCACGAATATTTTCTTTGCCTTCATTCCAGTTTTCTTGGTCATTCACTCCAGCATTCTTCTTACCCAAGCCAACTACAGCTACACTTGGGAAGTCCTGGATGAAGCCAACAGAGAAGGATTCACTTTCCTCATTGTTACAGCCACAGCACTGAAACACACTCGGTACTTTCTGTGTTGCACACATTTCATCAGTTAAGAGTGCCAGTGTGGCGCCACTGTCTTGCACTCCCAATCCATTGCCACAGGCATGCAACCAGTTCTTCCGCTGTCCAGTTAAGAGTTAATTATGTGCATTTAGTAGTTAATTATGTATATTGCAGCAGATACAGCTTTATGCTCAACACACAGCAAACTTGACACTTCTAAGGGCAACTCTAAGAGTCTTTGAAGCAGACCCAGCTCTCCAGCTGCAACAAAGGCCAGAACTGAGCTGGAGAGGCGTAACCTTTTTTGGCACAGTACTATCTTCAAGGAAATAAAATCGCTTCAAAGGCTGAGCCTGTTAGCTCTGCTCAGGAGCTGAGCCGGCATGATTTGCTGGGTAACAAAGCAAAGCTGCACAGAAGAACGCAGCTCCAGATCTCAGAAAGCAGCGTAGCACAGCAGACTACATGCTTGCCTCTGCAAGTGGAAGGCAGAGAGAAGAAATAACAAAGATTAAAGGACCCTTTTAAAAATGAAGTCAAATTTGTATAAAACTCAAGGGTATATATGTGAATAGATTTCCCATAGCTCTGAAGATAAATGAAGTTAATCTTAGGCTTTCCGTTCCATCATAACGGAATCTGTCTGTCAGATTCTACCAATCACACAGGGAGTGCAGAGCAGGAGGTTCCAGTAAGAACCACGTTTTGTTGAGAGGGGGAAACGAGTAGATTTACAGAAGCACAGCAGCGAACACACCTTAAAATAAGATATAAGGGCAAAGCTCACACATTAATCAGTACGCAAATGAAAATCCAAAGGTCATACCTGATGCAAACCATGGAATATTCGTGTTTTGCCTTTCTTCAAAGGTGGCCCACACCTAGGACACCAAAAAATTCTTTCAACAAACAAGTCACTATTGGTGATAAATCTCGCAGTACTGCATTCAGTTCTCCACCATGCAGTGCTTCCCAGCACTCTACTGGGACACTTGGCTCAGTGCTGAGCCACAGGAAAACTCAGTTCCCAGGAACATTTTGCACCTGTTTTCTCAGGGGGTTTTCCACAGCAGCTCCCCTCCAAACTGTTTGGCCTGGCAGAAAGCAAATACCAGCCTGAGAAGCGGCAGGACACAAACACTAGTAATTATTTTAAAAGATTGTTCTTATGTGTTTGTAGGTACTTTAGTTCATTTCAGAAGCTTATCGCACACTTACACAGACAGAAGTTCTCTCAGCTTTCCAGACACAAGTCTATCGAAAGCATCTCCTGCACTGGTGAACTGGGCAGCACCGTCATCCTTTTCGCTTGAGTAGACTCCCAGAACAAGACCCTTGAAAAAGGATGCACATTAACGTAAACAACACAAAACGTAGAGAGAGACCCATTTGCTGAGAGGCAGCAAATGCACCGTTCAGCCCGTAGTTATGGGCGTATATATTCATCTCAGTCTATGTACTCATTGAACGCAGAGAGGGACACTTTGGTAAATCAGGATAAACTTCTGCCGGTACTTGCAAGCGTGAAAAGAAACGAGATGTAACATAACTGGAAGCTGGAAGCACAGGACGGCTCCTCCCCGCCCAGATGGGCAG
>VZZY01012321.1:0-22044 GCA_013400335.1 Eurystomus gularis
TTCTATGATTCTATGTTCTATGATTCAGTATCTCCGGAGTAGCAAGCGCAGGAGTCAAGAAAACATCAATCACGTGCCATCCTTTCTATCTGAGGAAAAAAAACTCTACGGGGGGATTAATATGACTAAGAAAAAAACATTAACCTTGGGAATCAGATTTTGTAATGAAGTACAACCACTTCTTTGTTGGAGAGGTTCTGAATCCCTGCTTTTGTGTAAGTGGAAAGTTAGCTGTGTTTCTCTGTTTTACAGAAGGAAAGTTTCCCATCAAATCTCTGCCTTAGGCTACCTTCCAGCAATGGAGGGAAAAATATGTACAGACTTCTTGCAGCCTTCTTAAACTGCCCTTTCAGACAGTATGTAAATTCAGAGCTTTGATGGTCAGCACTGGTGCCACCATCCAATTAGTGCCTGTGTTATTAGGGCTCTCAGATGTGTGGATGTTTTCTTATATTTTCACTTGAATATGATTAATGTTCTTAACTTTTTAGCACAAGCTGTTTTCTTATGTTGCTTTGCACAGTCCAACAGTTGACACCTCATTAGTGGCTAAACTTCACATAGTAGGTGAAACGATTAATGGATATATATTATATCTCTAAAAACACTTTGGGATTCTACAGAGTAAAAGACACAGAAATGCAAGTCATCATGATCATCAATAAACAGAATGATGGAGACACAAAAGACAAATTCAGAGGTGTGACCATTTTTATAGTTTCATTCATGTCTTAAAATATGGGAGGTATACAGCAGAGTGCTTATGGAATTCTAGAAGCTGATTTTAATAACAGTTATCATGCTAAAAAATGAAACTTCTTCTCATGTCAGAGATGAACTGGGAAGAAACAAATAAAGAGGAAGTAACTTCTGCAGTACCTCTCTGCCCTTCTAGAATCGCAGTTCATCATTCTTTCTTTTAGCAGTTTCCTTGCTAATTTTGTACAAAAGGTACCACCATCTAATGAAACAATTAAGGCTTGACAGTTTAAATACGCTATTCTGTTCTTTTCAAGCATAAGTACCAGCTATCAAGACAAGCTATACCCACTGCATTACTATCAGCAGAGTCATTGTTATCCCAGATAGAGTGCCCTAAAAATAAAAGCCATTCTGCTTGTGCAACTTCATCAAGTCAGGTCATGTCAGCCCCGCAGGTAGACAGCACTGTACTAGTTTTATTGTTCTATTTTTAAACATGGCCTCCTTAGATCTTTAAGTATGTCTCACATAAAACTGCAGAATTGACATATTGTACTCAAGTTCCTTCTTCCAGCCACCTCCAAATTCTGAATATTCCACCCAGACAGTATGTTTGCTGTCCAAAACAATGATGAAGTGGTCACATGTGGCTTAATGTCACCTGTTGTGCACTGTTTGGCTGTTCAGCAGTCATGAGATCAAACCAAAATTATTATCTGTAGGATCTATCAGTGTTAGCAGTTTAGTGCCCTGGCACTATATTTCACAGACAGCTCCACCCAAAAGCTGAACTGAATTTTATGAGCCCATGAACACAGTTGCAGTGGGAGGGTTTGTCCTGAATTATCTTAATTACACTAATTGGCTACAAGTCACCCTGAGTGTGATTGTCTCTCAGAGATAAAATAAAAATGTTCATGGCATTTTGGTACATGTGAGTAATTTGGTACCCAATAGCTCTTTTCCCACAATACCAAGGTCACCAAAGCTATCTAAGAATTACAACACTAGCCTAAGACACAGAAATAAAAGAAGAATATCATATTTTTCAAGGAAAATTGAGGGAACTCCATTGGTGCCTAGATTTACACCAGGCTGTAGCCTGGTGATCTTCATATTTGATTTTTTTACACAAGTTGACACTGGGCACATATGTATGTTGTAACGTGGCCCTTCAAAACAAAAAGCTAAACAAGAAAGTACTTTTCCTTCCATTACAACTTATCCTTATATAAATAAAAAGCTGATTTCACCCAACCCGTAATTTTTAAAGAAATCCTACCCTACACCTTCAGTTTGCTAATTAACACCTAGCCCCATGCTGACTAGAAACCTGAAGCGTTTTCAAGTCAAATAAAAGATACTGCAGTTGATGCCATCATTGTGAGTTTAGAACATAACAGGAATCCATTCAGTGTTCAGCATGTGCACAACAAAAAAATACACAATTATATGCAAGAGGAAGGTAAGGAAGAGGAACTAGATTGTTTTTGTCAGTTTGGCTTAGCAAGTTCTCTAGACAATCAAAATTGTCAATTTTATCACGAGCAATTTCATATTCCCAAGGGTCAGACAGGCTAGTCTTTTAGGAGCTTTAGACTGAATCTGTGGACAACGAAGAGCTTTCAATACCCTTTCACAGTATGCCCTAAAATAGCCATACTCTTCCTTATGGGTGCATTAAGACAGTTGTGACCAGCAGGTCAAGAGAGGTCCTTCTCCCTCTCTACTCTGTCCTAGTGAAGCCACATCTGGAGTATTGTGTCTAGTTCTGGGCTTCCCAGTTCAATATGTTCAGGAAACTACTGGAGAGAGTCCAACGCAGGGCAACTAAGATGATCAGAGGCCTGGAACATCTCTCTGATGAGGAATGGCTGAGAGGGGATCTTATCAATGCTTATCAATATCTNAGGGGATCTTATCAATGCTTATCAATATCTCAAGGGCAATGTTGCAAAATGATGAGGCCAGTCTCTTTTCACTCATGACCAGCAACAGAACAAGGAGCAATAGGCACAAAATAGAACACAGGAAGCTCCACCTAAGCATAAGGAAAAACTTCTTTACTTTGAGGATGACTGAGCATTGGAACAGGCTGCCCAGAGAGGCTGTGGAGTCTCTTTCTCTTGAGACTTTCAAAGCACACCTGGACATGTTTCCTGTGCAACCTGATCTAGGTGAACCTGCTTTAATGGGGGAGTGGACTAGATGATTCACAGAGGTCCCTTCCTACACCTACCATTCTCTGATTCTGTGGTTCTCTTGAAATATTTCCCCGTGTGTTGGGTTTACATAGCACCTTGCAGCCCGTGGTGAAGACTGTGGCAAGACAGGCTGTCCTCCTGCAGCCCATGAGGTTTAATGGTGGAGCAGATATCTACCTGTAGCACATGGAGGACGCCATGTCGGAGCAGAGAGAAGTGCTTGGAGGCAGCTGTGATCCTGTGGAGACCCCACGCAGGAGTAGGTTTGCTGGCAGGACTTAGGACCCTATGGGGAGCCCACACTGGAGCAGCCTGTTCCTGAAGGACTACCTCCTGTGGAGAGGACCCATGCTGGAGCAATTTGTGAAGAACTATTGCCTGTGGGAAGGACTCACATTGGAGAAGTACATGGAGGACTGTCTCTCATNTGGTGGAGAACTGTTTCCCATAGGAGAGACCCCACACTGCAGCAGGGGAAGAGTGTGAAGAGGAAGGAGTGGCAGCAACATGTGATGAACTGACTGCCACCCCCATTCCACATTCCCCTGCGCCACTTGCATGGGAGGAGGCAGAGAAAATCAGGACTGAAGCTGAGCCTAGGTACAAGAGAGGGGTTTGGGGAAGATGTTTTAAGATTTAGATTTATTTCTCATTACTCCACTCTGATTTGATTGGACTAAGTTCAGTTAATTTCCCTAGGCTGAGTCTCTTTTGCCCATGATGGTAACTGGTAAGTGATCTCCCTGTTCTTATCTCAACCCATAAGCCTTTCATAGTATTTTCCCCGCCCTGTTTAGTTGAGATGAGAGAGTGATAAAGCAGCTTAGTGGGCACTTGGCATCCAGATAGGGTCAACCCACCACAGCTGGTAATATCATCCCAAGGAAGTTTTGCACTAGTTAACAAGATCATAGGAGACACTAGGTTCTTAGAAAAGTCTGGTGCCTGGTGCACTGTATTCTATTGGCTAATTCCCAACTGGGCTTCTTCAAATTTGGCAGGGTGTTGCAGGGATTTTATTTTTCACTGTGCCCAATTATCTCTTGGTATGTAAGGGTTTGGAGCTTCTTTCGTATTGTTTTATTTGTTTTGGTTTCAGCCAGGAAGGAAGGATGTTTGCCCAATATTTGAATTGCACATTAGATATTACTGAAAGTCTCTCCCCACATACCTCATTAGCTAAGAAAATATTACTGACACAGGACTTAGAGGTGGCTATCATCTCATTCTCTGCTTGACTACTTCCACAAAAATGCATGTACAGTAGGATGATGACCTGCAAGCGACCTTATTCATCTGGTTTCCAAAGGTTTTTCTGCCAAAACAGAACTGGCTTATTCTATGAAGAGCAAACTGTCAAGAACAAAGAGCACGTCTTTGTAGAATAAAATGTCATGAAAAAAACATTGAAGCTAACAGTGAACAGTACAGTTTTAGGCACTGGTATATCTCTGTCAACAGAGCAGCCTATTCGACACACTTGGCTCCCAAGATGTTAGGAAAATTTGCTCAGGTGTTGGTTTTTTTTGTTTGCTACCCAAACCCAGTTGTGCTATTGCCATTATCTCAGTTAGCAAGATGCCACAGAGCTCAGTATCACATCACTTTAATATATCCAAGGGATCAGTGTTAATTGGTCAGATACTGAAATATAAACCTGACAAATTATGTACGTCCTACTTATTTATCTCAGTTTGTTGCTCTCTCTGCTTTTATTTTGTATTCTTTATCTGTCTCTTGAATGATCAAGGTGACAGTGAACAAAGGAGGATGAGAGATCCAAGGTCTCTGTTTATCAGACACAGTCTGAAAGACTTGCTGCCTCCTGAATGTTTCTCTCCATAGGAGGCAACCCTGATGTGTACTCTTGCCGTTGGGCAGATCAACCTGCCAGCTTCACATTTGTGTGGAAAAAAACTTTCTCAACTTTACTTCTCAGAAATATGGAGCAGAGACATACCACAAACTTCTCAGAAACACTTTCACAGCTGCTCCTTTAACACATTCTGTAGGCAAGCAGAAGAAAGTTGTGAAAAAGAGCAAGCTATGGACATGCTAATAAATATATTTGTTTGAAACATATATTAAAAGCTGGGCTCATGCTGAATACATGGAACAGTGAAAGTTTCACACAGATGAAACCAATCAAAAATTATTTTAATCTATCTCACCAGCACATGCTTATGCTTCATGTCCTGACAGGCTGAGATGTCTCCTCAATACAGTTTTTTAGTTTGAAACCTCCATACATGGCCTCTGAGAATTTTGTCCTGGCAATTCCTGTTCAGTCATCTTTGCCAACGTAAGCTTCAAAACCATTGCTAAGTGGTAATCCTATTGGAAAGCAAAGACCTATCTTTTCTGTCAGAGCTTAAATCCCCCCTAATACAAACTGTAATGAAATGACCTTTAATTCTGTTTATTCTGTTGCAACAGTGTATTCATGTAGAGATTTTTAAGCCTTCCAGCTGACTGTTTCTGCAGGACATTGACATTCAGTGCTTGCTTTGTTTCTGGGTGAATATGTAAAAACAAAAGTGTCATGCTGTTTGGAACAGATTTCTGGCCAGCCTTAATATAGAACTGGAGCGTGTGCACATAGTTGGCCATTTCAAACTATCAGTCACTCCAGATGATTTGTTTTGTTTAGTCAAGAGGCAAAAATAAGAGTTGGTGAGGTTAATTCTTGGAGGCTAGGATTATCATCTCAAACAGTGCTCTAAACTCGCGACAAACCCATGTCTCTTCATCTGGCTTGTACTTTGGGAACCAACAGTGCATGACTTAGTTTTCATACACAATATAAACTCCAGCCAAAGGGAAAAATATAAAGAACACCCTAGATTGTTATGACATTGCTATAAATAGAGACAGTGAATTATAATGGTAAAATATGTTGTGCAAATTACAGCTGATTTTAAAATAGCCCAATCTGATTGCCTACAGAGTGAGTAAAGAAACGTACAGCATTTTTTAAACTCTTAGCTCACTTTTTATCCCTTCAAACCATTCCTGTTACACCAACTTTTTAGTTTTAAAAGCCATTGAAAAAGGATTTATATTGCCACACAAAAACAGAAGTAGGCAGATCTGTAAAGTACTCTGAGTTACAGAATTTTTCTAATTGGCATTTCTTATTTGCTTCAGGTGAGTAGCTAGTGATTGCCCCTCCTTGGGCGCACAGAGCTTCTGATGACATCAGACAGAGAGATTTACAAAGATGCCATTTGGCAGAATATTTTAGAGAGATTTGTTTTAACATGAGTGTTTCTTGAGTGTGAGGCATCACAAGAGATTTTAGCCTCCCAGCTGTGTTTCTCAGCAGATGGGGCTGGCAAAAGCTGCATGTGATGTGACAGCACAGAATTAAGTTTGAAACAACACTTAAAGAAAAGGTTTGAAGAAGAAAACAAGGTCACTATCCATCTGATGGAAATCACACTGGGTAAACAAATTTAGTGAGAGGTCAATGAATTCTGGTTAAGAAAAACAAACCCAATTTTTGGACTGGCAAGACACAGTGTCTAGGAGCCATTTAAAGAGACCACACTATATGCCACTGTCCTTTTCCAGCTATGTCTGTCCTCTACTCTATGTAACGTATGTCTTACAAGATCCTCCTGATTTGGGAATACCTACTCACCAAAACGTTCTATCCTTCCCTTCATTCTCACAAAAGTCTAGCCAAGGCAGAGTGAATTACTATATATAAAGAGTTTCAAAGAAATAGGGCCAGGTAGTAACAAGGGAGATAGCAGAAAAACTACACATTAAAAAACTTTTCGGAAACCAGACGGGGGGTAATGCCAATCACCGATCTTAAAGCTGAAATATGTTTGTCTTAGGGGGCTTTCCTGTCTTCCTCTTTCTGTGTATAGGACCAGACAGGGTTCATAGGGGCAAATCTCAGGTTGGGATGAACTGGAAACTCAGCACTCCCCAGAATGCCTATTTCCTGTGTCCTCACTCTGCCAGTGTGTCTCAAATGGACCCATGGCCTATTGTACTTAACACTTTTGGGCAAAACGGAGCTCTGTTTCTTATGTTCAATAGCCAGGCTCAGCAGAGAGTGACTGTTCCTTAGGGCCTGGAGCACTCTTATCCAGGAATATGTAGTTTCTCATAGTCATGGTCACCTTCCTCTGTTAAAAATAGTTTAACATATGAGTTTTTACCTGTGGAAAGGCTTTTAAACCACATATATGTACCCATACCTAGCATTCTGCCCAAGCCTGTCACAGCATCTCTCCTGGACACCTATCCTACAGCAGTAGATAGTGAAGGGAATGCTTTCAAGTTTATTTACTAAGAAATGGCTGGCTGCTGGCATTGGGCATAAGGGAGTCAGTATACTGGCTCACAGGGAAGAGCCGATGTATTTCCTTAGTTCTACTGTAGTTTCCTCCCCATTCTTGCTCCCAGTGTTTCAAAAGATTCAACTTCTGCCCTTAGGTTTTAATTTTAATTCCTAATGGTGGAGTGAGCTAATTCCCTGGAAATAAATAGGCAAATTACACAGCTGAATACATACAGCACAGTAGTGTTTGTTTGTTGCTGGACTAGAAGGACTGCCTACAAGACACACTTTGTATTGTAATACAGTGCTTAAATTCTATTCTTTCCAGCATGCTCAACAGACAGAATTGCTATTATATTTGCTACCTTATCTTCTAATTTAGTGGCAGACAGACCAGAAACTAAAAGGCAGGGATAACAGCACACCACCAGGTGCCCAACTCATAAAGCTCCTCTCTGTTTATTACTAGATTTCAAACACTTGCATGGTTTCTCATTGGCTCTTTTCAACTAATAGTGGATACTCTAATGTTAGATGAGACATGACGGTTTCCAGGCTTGTTATCACTCACTCTGTATATGTAATAAGCAGTGTATTGTGTTGATGTGAACAGCTCTGAGATTCGGCATGTTAATATTTCTTGCCTAATTTTTCCAAGTGGAAACTGCTTACCCAGTGAGTCATTGTGTGTTTTTTCCCTCTTCAGAAGATTCTTCTAGGGAGTCTCCATGCCCTGCTTCTCTACCACAAGAATGGCTTTCTTTTTTCATTTCTCTGTAGGATGCTCAATTAATACATTCTTTTGCTTCATTCCCCCTCCCCTCCAAAACCACATTGCAAGACTGCATGTATTTTCTTTTTCCTTTTCTGAAAACATCATGTTCTCCAATTCCTCAATCCCAGATTTAGTGTCTGAGGATTTGTCCTGGGTTTCATTTGTCCCTTCTCCCGCAGATACAACAGGTGCCTCACATGGCAGAGGTGTGTTTTTCTCATTGTGGTCTCTTCCATAGGAACTTCTTCAGACTTCATAATTTATTCAGGAGTGGAAGACAGAAATGCAGAGTTTTTGTAGTATACTCAGCCTTCTGAAGCACAAGCAGCTAGCAACCTCAAAATAGAAGAGTTTTTATTCTTTGGCATATTAAAGCACACATTTAAGACAGTAATCTTTTGTCTGAGAGAGCTGAAACTAGGGTATTGACTGTGGTCTTCAATTTACTCCTTTGTGATTTTCTTGTTTTCATTCATGTTTGAAACAAAATAAATAGCATTCATGGTGGCTTCCAGGACAATTTTTCACTGAAAGGATGCAAAAACAGTAAACAGTTGAAAAGAACACTGACAAGACATCCAGATAATATTGTCAGGGATAACTTGCTCCATGATACTGGTTGTATATCATATATAAACACATACAGAAAAGGATCTACCCGTTTCATTGCAAGCTTATTGACCCTTGATGAAAGTTTTACAAATACTTTTAAAATAGTTTAGTTGTTTAAAATCTGAAAGAACTTTTCTTCTCTTCTCTTTGACAGTGTTGGATATAACACCAAATAAGCTTCCATATGGAGAAGATGGTAAGAAAGTAAGGCAAGTTCTATGTTGATTTATTATAGTCTGTACTGAAGATCGAGTCTTCTTTTATTTTCCTATCCATCCATGGAAGTTATATAAATCTTTCTGAAAGCACTCAGTTGTGAATTCTTTCAAGTCACTGTTTTGAATTTTTTTTTTTTAAGAAAAGCAGTTTTACAATAATAAATTCCTTTATTTTGCTACAAATGCATGTCATATCATTTCTCTCTCTGACTCATATACACACCAGTGCCTAGCCCTAGGCTATTACCTGAAGCCTCTTTGAGTTTCTACTTTGAAAGTAAGGCTGCTGTCAGAGGCCCAGTTTGAGGCCTGTTCTGCACCAGGTATGTAGTGAACTGTGGCAGCCAACCTCGCAACGAGCAATGGGGTACAGGCCTGAACACCAGCCTTAAAGGACAGGTTTGGCCAAAGGTCAAAATTGAGAAAAATGGGGTTTTGGTTTCTCTGAGTGAAAAAAAACATGGAATGGACAGCAGTTATTCAGGTTCCAAACCAATCCTCAAATTAAGCATTTTTACTGGGAGAGTGGTAGCAGGGAAGGTAGCAAAGCAATCTGACAACAAGACAGCTCAGAGAAGTGCTAGCTAAGAAAGGGTGAGCACACGGGTCTTTGAAGTGGGTGTTTCTTTGTTTGCTTGACATTGCTCATCTACATATGCATAGCCTGAAACCTGTTCCCACATGTCCAGCACATCTAGGTATAGTAAACATGTAATAAATCCTTGCTCTAAAATTCATCAAAGGATAAAACGCTCAGTGGTCACTCCAAGCATGCCATTATCATGACCTTCTAGCATCTCATTTTGACACTAAAGAAATTAGGCTTCTAGCAGTTGTGGCTATGGACACGTATAAAGAAGGCTGTGGTTTTCTTGACCTTGCAGCTTCTCTGTCACTCACCAACGGTGACACCTTAAAGCAATCTCCCTTCAGCAGCGTTCAGATGGACCAGAGAGGAGTGGGTATTGTCCCTCCATGCATCAACTCATGAAAACTGTGCTGGTTTGACTTACAGCCCCAAAACTTCTGTATCTTGTAGACACTTGTCAGTCAGCTGCTCCAGAACAGACAAAGCAAAGTGTCAGCTTCAGATTCAAATGCAAACATTGCTGGAGAGTATCTGAAAAAAACATAGTGTTCAAAATTGAAAGTAATTTTTTAATCATAAATTTGAGCTTCTTCAAACGAAGCATGTGAGAGGTGGCAGTAGCACAAAGCATAGATATAAACCACCCTTTTTCTCCAAAGCTATCTGGAAGATATGCATGTCCCATCAGACTAATTTTGCTGCTAGAGGAAGAGGAAGTCATGAACTGCCTACTGCTTTCAGTGGAGTCCCTACACAGACAGGTTGGTATGTTAACCACTTCACTGCTTTGTGCCAATCTCATTATCTGTTCATGTTAAAACCTTTATTATTCATGGGTGCAAAAATCCCATCATTAAAACACCATAAATATTAATACTGTGTGCACTTCATTCAGCCACTTAGCAAAACTTCTCTAGAGTACAAGAGTTTTGAGGAAATCTGGGTAGTGAGACCAGAGCACAGGAAGTGTGTGTGGGTTTTCTTTTCTTTTCACAAATAAATGCAGAATAACTAATTAAATAACCAATATAAAAATAGACACAAATTCACCAGCAAGGATAATATGCACACTTCTTTTGGTTTCTGTGTCAAGGAGAATACAAGGCCTTTTGTAATGCAAGAATGTGCAAGAACCAGGATATTATAAAACTAGTGTACAAAGCCTGATAAGCATCACTACATGGGGTCATCTAGCTCTTTTTGACGGCAAAAATACAGCAACAAAAAGTTACTCCCAAAACCAAGCTTAAAAACCACCATTAAAATATTCATTACACAGAGTGCTCAGCAGCAGAGGGACACCTCTCACAAAGGCCCAATTCTTCAAAATCCTGAGCTGCCAGCTCCACATGCAACAGCTCCAGATACAGCCTCGAAGAGCAAGATATCAAGTTTTTCCTGTTTTAGGGCTAGGTAAGGTGTATGTGGGTTTTCAAAACTGATCAGTGTTGGCTTCATTGAATGGTAAATCTTTTCCTGACTTCTGCAAGCACCGTCCTTGACCGGAGAACCACCTCTAGACACCACAGTCTAGGACCTTGTAGGTTTTCTATCTAATGTTTTTATGAATTGCAACAAATAAGCAAGACTTTTACTCACAGATTGTCTGCACCGGTAGCTATTTCCTTATCTCAAAGTCTGCTGCACACTTCCCACTGCTGCTTAGCTGTCTATGGCTGAATGAGCTCTCTCTTTCTTCCCCAATCCTTCTAGATTCCCATTGTAGCAAACAGAAGCTTTGGGATACATGCCATGCTATGTGATGCACAGCATGCCAAGTTTCTACTGAAGCATTTACACCCATCCAAGGGTCTGATCCTTCTTACCCTCCTCAGGGAAGTAGAGTTACTCCGGGGCCACAGCTTGCTATTTGCAATATGTATCACTCCATTTATTTCCCATACTCATGTATAAAATGATCAGAACTTCAGGATCACATCAGGGTTGCAACTTCAGGCCTAAACATGCTTTGATTTTGTTGCATTCACTTTCTAGGCTTCTTATTCCTTTGTTTTGTGATAGGCAAACTGACAGTTGAGAGAGGAAAAAAAAAACACCACCCCCACCCCCCCTCCCAACAAACAAAAAAACCAACAAAACAATAACAATGACAAAACCCAACCAAACAAACAAAAAACAAACAAAAAAAAATCCAAAGAAACAAAAAAAGCCAAACAAACAACCCAAAGCCTACTAAACTTCTTGGAGTAGGTGGTCACTGATTAGTCGAACCTTCAGTTAAGATACTGCAATTTATAATACATGAGAACAAAAGGCATAATTGGTTCTCAGCAGTAGAAGGAACAGCAGAAGCTTTTACCTACAGTATCTTATCAATTTACTTGACTTTTCCTTTTATAAATACCATCCAGACAAAAACTTCAGTTTTGCCAACAGTAGTTTTGTCTCTGGATGAAGAAATGTGTTTAAATGTTAAAATTAGTACTGGAAAATATATATTGGTAAGTGGGCAAGTGTCCCCCACAAAATAGCACTAAGAGCATGCTTTGAACATAAGAATTGAAGGACAGCTGTCTGTAAGAATGCACTTAAGATTTTATACACAGAAAGAGGTACCCTCCTTCCTTTACTTCAGAGATGCATTACAAGGTGGATAAGAATCTAGAAATCATTCTGTACTCCTGATCTTAAATGCAGTGTATTCTTTCATAAAGTTCTAGGCAAAACAGAAAATTCTTCTTTCCCTTCAAACAGACATCTAGCTTGCCACCCTGCAGTTTCTTGTATTTATACTCCTCCTTGTGTAAGCAAATGAGAACTTGTTTGAAGAACCATCATAGGAAAAACAAGTGTTTCAAGATTCACCAGTGGTCACAAGAGTTATCTTATGGTTTGAATTCTTCTGAATTACCTATGTCTGACAGTATCAGTCAGCTAACAGATTTATCACAGAGGAAGGAGAATCAAGAAAAAACCTGCTTAGCTTTTCAACAGTTTTTTGCAATAACACTTCCATTTTTAATTTCCTTTAAAGGATTTTTTGCATTTAATGCTTTGTTTTAATAGCTTTCTAGGATAAAATTTTAACAAAAAAATCACATTGTTGGTACTTCAGCTTGTTTTGATTCACAGCAAATCAAAATAGTGCTGAAAGAAAACATATAGAAACAGCTATCTCACACAAGAGTTGTCTGTACTGCAACCTTTATAGTGAAGACTAAGTCTTGATCTGGGCTCTTGGGCATACACCTGTAATACAAAGTTATACCATGTTTTAAATTAAACTTCCTAGCAAGGGCAAATGCTAACAAAAATACAAGTTATAAGGAAGGAGGTACTTTTCAATCCCGCACTGTTAAAGCCTGTAAAAAATTTAGCCATTCCAGTTGGTTACCACACCTCTAACATATGTAAATCAAGGCTTTGTTTTGAATGAATAAAACCACTTTGGCACACAATCATATCATAGTGGTATGATGCATTCCTGAATGTTCTTAAGAATGCCCTCAGAGGTACACTCTGAGCAGAAATTATTCTGCAGAAGGAAAGATGAGGGAACACAAAGGCCCATTGTGCAAGCTAATGCAGAAACATGAAATCCAATACCATTCTCAGCAAAAGCAGACTGTCTTCCGAGCAAAGGCTATTAAGAGTCTTAGACTGCAGGATATTTTCTGGACATGCCTATTATGTTAAGATATACTGAACATGTGTCACTTATAACCCTGCCCTGGTTGTATCATAGTTCCAGAGGAAAAAAGTCTTGTGCATCAATTCTTTGTATCAAATACGCACACACTCCTCCTCTCACCAAGCTGTCACTTCTCATTTGTAAAGAAGGTTAGAGAAAGTTATAATTAGTACTTGCTGCCCTGTCAACTAATTAACTGTAGTAAAAAGCTTTCAGTGAGTTTAATGCTAACATGCTGTAATTACAGCTGAGTTTTGTATGCATGGTGCAAGTATTACGGGTTTTGGTATGTACCCCCCAGCTTCTGACTTAAATTCTCAGGTTAAGCATATGATATGATTAGTGAGCAGGCACTGCCAAAGACAACCATTTCAGAACTAAATACAAGTCAATGCCAATCCAGTCCTGTGCTTTTTTTAGAGGCACTACAACAGCCTCTGGGGGCAGGGGCAGAGGGAATGAGAAGGAGGCTTCCCCATTTTTCCTCTTCCTGTCAGGAGGCACCCTCGCCCAAATTCTCCGTTCATGAGGCTCCCACTGCTCTCAACCTTTTTCCTCACTTTTGTAAAGAAAAACATGAATGAGATTTCAAAGCCACTTCCAGCCCCAACTCTTTGTCAGTCTGAAGGGCATCCTGGGTAAAGTGGCACCCTGTGCAACTGCCCTGCTTGCATACCTCTGGGGCTGGTTCTATTTCTCATGAAACAAGAGTTACACCATACAACCACCTGTTACCCAGGGGAGTAAGAAAGTCTCATTGGGAGGCTCAGAGCAGAGCAAAAGTGATGACAGAAACCATACAATGCTCCTGCACTTGGTTGACATAGTTCCTTGCTCTCCTAAGTATTTGGAAGAGCTATGAACACATTAAAAAAGGGTGAAAAGCAGAGCAGTGAAGCTTTAGGTCAGCCAGGATGTTGGTAGTTACACTTCTAGATAGTCAGTTATTGCACCCACTGCATTCCTCACACTTTCCCACTCATAATCCTCATTGCTTTCCATTGGCCACAAATATGTAAGGTAGGTACAAATAGCACCCAAAATAAAGACATAATTCATTGAACAAAAATATAGCCTAAAAGAATCAATTAAAATGATGAAAATCTTTAATTTTATTTAAGTATAATTGTACGGACACGTGTATATACAAATACAGATCTTATGGGGCAGGGATTTTGGGTGGTTTGTCTTTTTTAACATTTTCTTTTAAGTTCATATAATGTAAGCATTTCAAAAACAGCACTCAATGAGTAAGTGCAAAGAAACTGCTAAGCAGGGCAGTACAAGCACGGGACCACACTGAGCTGGACTTTCATACCCAGATGCATACACAATGACTGTCTTCAATGGGGTGTCAAGAGTAAGCACGGAAAGCAGATTTTGCACTCATGGGTAACCTCCAACATGCCAGCATCTATTAAACTGTACAGACAATGGCAGCAAGCCTATTGTAGGGAGATTTGTCTCACATCTGAGAAGCTTGAGGGTGAATGCATGGGAAAAACTCAGTGATGCCAGACCAGAAACAGATCTGCCCATTCACAGCTCCAAATTAAAAAAGGAGGAGGGTGAGAAAGGAGGAAGGGCAGGAAGAGGGAAGAGAACTGTGGTTGTACATTAAAACTGGTGATTACAAAATCCAATGAAAGGAGGGGAACAGATAACACTCTAAGCCTCTGAAAGTGACTGAACCATTGCTCTCAGAAGGCAATGGATGAAGTTCAATTTTGAGGGTTAGGTATGGGAATCAACAGGTACAAATACAATCATTTTCCTTCCATAATTATATAGGAAAGGAAACAATCTATTCATCTACTCTCAGTACCTCGCAAATGGAACCAAGCACATACATATATCGCACGTGACACTGGCAAGATCCTTTCTGAAAAAAACTATACATGGAAACAAAACCAGAAGGAAAACAGGAGAAAAAAAATAAAGAAAAATAGAAACAAACAAACAAAATAACATGAGTTGTTATATCCCCAATGGCTTTTTAGAAACAAACATGATAAAAAAGAACACAAACTAACACAGAAACCACAGGGCTCCAACATCAGACCTTTAAACACTGAGGACAAAACACTGATCATCAAAAGTCATGTTGTCCAGGTCTTGACATTGTGAAGTCTTGCAACAGATGAATGGTTTTCAAAGATGAGTCTTGTATGCTGCAGTGTCATGGCCACTTGTCTCTCAGTTCTCAGCCATGATCACACTTGATGCTTCAAAGCTCTGTCTTGTAATCAACGTGTGATTTTAATATCCTGAAAGTCTATTGTTCTCACTTACAAAAGACATAAGAATCAAATTAATACTTTATTATCAAACACTATATACAACAGAGGTTGCTAATAATACAGAATTTAAACATAGCTTGAAGTTTTTCTTGTCTTTCCTTTGCCATCCAAGTAAGTACAGTACAAAACAATATCCTAAACTAACATGAAATGTTACCTTGTCTATTAAAGGATACACAGTATCCACTAAACTGACTGATCCCTATTTTCCTTTCTTCACATTGCAATGCCTTTGGCAGCCAGGAGTGCAGATCATATGGGTAAGTTAGCCACCTAGGTTGAGGGAGAATCAGTCCCTCAGACTTGGGCTGGAGTAAATAAAGGGGAAGGGAGCAGAAATCTTCTTAATTCGCACCAACATCTGCATTTAAAGGACCCAGAGACTTGCCACACAACACAAAGCCTGTCAGCACTTATGTACTTGGTATGACTGGGATTGCCTGATGCCATCAAGTATCAAATTGACAGTGTCTGGTGCACTCCCAGCCACTCCACACCAGGCAGTGCAGGGACCTGCCTTGCAGCTACATCACTTGTGTTCCTCATCTACCCAGCAAGGCTCTGTGATAAAAAAAAAGAGGTGAATTTCACCAGAAGTAACACTAGTGGAAATGCTTTGTTGTGGAAAAACTTAATTCTTGAATTTCGACATCATTGAGACAAAGGATGAAAAATGAAGCCACCATTTCTACATTAAATGGATGCTGCTGCTATCACTGCCTGCAATTGTTATGAATCATTCTAATATGGTTACCTATCATGCAACATTATCTGTACTCTGGTTAATAATCCATTTGATAAGGTGCATTTTGATTAAGCTCACCTCATCCAAAGCTTTTTAATTCCTACCTACAGGAAGTATTACTGTATGTACCAAGCATATCTACATTAAAGAAAGAAAAGTAACAGATTACAGGAAAGCCTGTAATGAGATGATGGCTTCCCTCACTGTTTAGACAGCGTATCTTTATTGTGTGCACTTCATACTAAAGGAAATTTTCTACACTCCTCCTGTAAGAACAGGCCCTGCATTAATGGCCATGTTGTACAATATCAGGCAAGCCCAGATCATAGTTTAGCATGCATAAACCTCCCCTTACATCTCAAATTTAGTTCCCCCTTTTCTCCTTCTCCTTCTTTTTTTTTTTACATATCGGGCTGCTTCAACTTCTGGAAAGCTTTTCTTCATTAAAAAAAGCCCACAGATTGCTGTCCGTTAATGGTATCACTCAATTCTGCCACAGTAGACATTTTCTTCAGAATTAGTACAGAAAACCCTTGTTTTGCTTGAATGTGCTCCATGTTTTCTTTCATGTTTAATATAATTATCACAGTTTCTGTTGGAAAAGCTCTCTTCCAGTCTTGGTTTGATATTTTCATGATTAGGCTTAGCAACCCAAATTCCATGGCAGCCTAGCCAAAAAATACCCCAAGGTTTGCACTTCCTGGCAAATGACTTTTTAAAGTTCTGCATTAGCCAAGGCTCAGATTCGTTAAACAGGGTCATTCCTAATTCCATCAAACAAGACAGTCCCATTTCCAAGTTGCATCAAGGGTTACCCCTTCTCTCACATGTTTAAATAGGACAAGCTTATATACTCACTCTCAGCATAAAGTATATCTAAATAATGTATTTTCTATTCTAGTGGATTTTTAAAAAAATATTTTGTTAAGTCTTTGGGAGCCCATCTAGTTTATCTCTGACTGATAAACACGTTTCCTCTATTCTTCAAACCGTGCTGAAAGGGGAAAAGATAAAAAATCAACACTTGAATTCATATTCCACACTTTTCTTTCCCTCCACCAAACAATGCTACTAGACTATCCTGGCTTCTTCTACATGTGGTTTATTCCCATTATTGAGGAACCTGCAGGAGAGACAAATCAAGAGCACGCTGGAGATTCTGCATCCCAGACATGTTTCCTATGGCCACTGATGTCCTCTCTTAGAATGTATTAACACCCAGCGCAGCATCCAAGGCTATCAGCTACTAAGTCAGTTCTGGGGAAGGTCACTTTATTCTCAAAAGTGCCTCTGCATTTCAAGAAAAAAATTGTAGCACCACGGTGATTTGTTTTAAAATAAAATAATCCGGTGTGCACTATCCCCTTAAAACGAAATAACAGAGGCACTCACACCCCCAGTGAATTTGCCTAAATCTGACCTTGCCTGCTGTGTGCTAACATTCCTAAATACTAACTTTTTCTTCTAACCAAAGACAGCATTTCTACTCGTGAGCACAAATTTTACTGTCAAAGATGTTTCAAGACAGTCCAATAAGAATCATCATCTTTCCCTTTCAGAAGCCTGTTAATCTAGAAACTCCTGGAGGAAATGCTTGTTGTATTACATCCATTCTTAGTATTTCCCCTCCAGTCCTGACACAGTGACACGATGCCTTACATGATCGTTTTACAGTGCTGAATGAGAAGGCATAAATATTGTATCAGAGAGAAAAACTCTCCCAGACTTTCACTCACTTTTCCTGTCTTTCACTGACGGCATCTGCTGCTATTCTTCCTTGTCCACATAAGGATGACACAGTGAGATAACAGAGGTGACTTCTTAAAGGAGAATGCAGAGGAAAATAAGAATCACTAGTGTCACTATTATAGTTTGGCATTTTCATTTGGAGTCCTTTTATTTATATGGAGGGGTTAAGAAAGTCACAGGGTAGGTAGGGATGGGTGCTGAAGCTAGTTATCCCCGTCAAATTTTTGCTGAGTTCAGGCTAAAAGGGAGAAGAAAAGGGTAAAAGGAAAAATAACAATTTGACATCTGCAAAAACAATAAAGTCCCTTTCCTGGGATGAGCAGTTAGGTGGATCTTTGATGTTCCAAGACCCTGATATTTTCTGTGACAGGTTGCTGGAGCATACTGTGCTATAATATCAAAATCATTGCCAGGAGGAACAACAGAGTTGCCAAAAGCCGGCTGTGTATCCTTGGTGTCTGTGCCGCATTCTCACCACGGGATGGCTCGGCTGACTCATGTACGGTATCATCTGTTCAAACAGAAAGCATACATTCCAATGAGATTTTGCATCCTTAATAAACTCTCACTGAGCCAACAACTGTAAGCAGATTTCAGTGCCTTTCTGAAATGAGGCAATGAACCTTGTGCTGTCACTGACTTTCACAAGCGTGTAATACCTCATTATGTAACCAACTTGGGGCCAAGTCCTGCATTTCTTACTGGCAAAACTCCCACTGAAGACCAAAGGAGCAGAAAGTAAGTCTGATTTCAGCAGATCAAGGAATGAAAGATTCCTCTTCTAAGAAAACATTGTAGCTCTAGCTTTGGATAGCTCATTAGATAGCAATGTCAATGAGGAGGCAGCTAAATAAAAACACCTGATTTTCAAAAGGGCTTGAAGAAGAGTTGCACGTGCTCAGAATTAATTTTGCAGTTAATCCCTTTACTGAGTTACAGATTTTGGTTCCCAAATTTGAAATGACAGTATCTAAGACAAGCCATATATGCTACCTCCATGTATAAAATTTTCACTGAAGTATCCTGCATCTGGGGATGCACAGTGGATATAAGACTAGTCTCCCTTTCTTGAGACAGAATGTTAAAGGTTAACACAGGACAGTTTCCAATTCTATAGATACATACTCAACCTGGAAAATCTCACAGCTAACAGACTACCTTTTATGGTATACAAAATACAGATTTATGCATATGTTGCTAAAACTAATGAAAAAAAAAGAACCATCTGACTTGGGAAAGCACACTTATACATTAGTGGCAGAAGAAAACAGTAGCAAATTCAAAACTTATTATACCTAATAAAGCTCTGTTTAGTTTTTGTAAACTAAAGATCAGCCTTAAAGCCACAGCTTGTAATATAACTTGGTAGGTAAAGGCAAATTTAACTTCACTGTTGTCATAGGTGTGGCATTTTCTTTGGCAAAGCCCTCCATATCCATGGATATCTAATTTGGCTATTTTAAAAGTAATCTGTCTGAGGCTTGCCATAAAAAGTCAGCTCTGGGTTTGAATTTTCTTAGTACTAATGAATTAAATTAACTAGACCTTCTTAGGAAGTGTGAAGTGGCCTCAAAATGTATTCATAAATTATTTTAGAGTGCCTAAGTTTCCAAGAAAATTAATATTATCTCACTACTCAGTGTCATAAGGTATCCATTTTATGAGAGATGTTGACGTATCTATGATGTATCTGTCTCATAGCTCCCATCTCAACAAACTGCCTTGCTAGGATTACATGTGGTGAGACCTGTGCAATTCCAATTAAAGGCACCAAGGGAAGCAGGAATCAGGACACAGGGATCACCATGCTGCTTTGGCATGGAGCCTTTCATGTTACTTAGCTTTAGCTAGAAATAACCTCCCTCCCCTTCATACCCTTGACACCTAGCACAAAAGCAGGTAGAGCATTTAGCATAATTTAGGTTAATAGGATCTTCAGCCCCAAGTTCAGTTACACAGTAAGATGGACTGTAAACTGGATTAGCAATTTATTATTTTCTTTCCAGCACTAATTGACACTACCATTGTCAGTCTTATCAACAAGCCTTCAGTGCTGCTCAAGGCAAAAGTATGAAAAGCAACCACTGATCAGCTGTAAATAGATTCACTTGGAAAGGAAGGGACATATAAAGTCCCACTGAACTCAGTGGGAAAGTGTGGCTGGAAGGACTTCTGTTACAGCTCCTTACCATGTACCAGAGGGAGACCTTCCTAGGCACTTTGGTCCTGAACAAGGCCCTGATACATTTCCTCTAGGATTATTCCAAAGGAATCTAAAAATTTATGTGAATGCTGGTTACTGAAAAGTACTAGTTCCAATGGTTGTCAGTGCCATAAGCTGTTTCACATTTCACTTCTGAGTTACACTCTTGTACTTTGGTGACACTGCAATGAGAATATAGTACTTCACAAGAGCAGCTTCCCAGTTAAATTGTACTCTAAGAAGGTATGGGGAAAAAATACCCCTGTTCTAAACGTCAGCTCGATCTCCTGTCACATACTTAGTCAGCTCTTCCCAATTTGGAAACGTCTACTCACTGCTGTTGAACTAAAACTATAGAGAATGATATGCATTACCTTCTACCTGTTCCATCTTCAACAGAATTGCAAATAAGTCTGAATTTGCAACATTGAATGTCAGCAGTTTGTCCTAATTACATCCATGAGTCAGCACTAAAACACAATAGGGCAGAACTAGTATAGAGCAGTAATAAATCCTCATTCTCTTGACTATCAGATACTGCCATGACTGGAACACTGGCTATTGCTGGAAAAAAAAAAAAAATCAACGAAAACACCCTAAACTAGAAAGATTAATTCTCTTAAATGAAAAATATTGAGATCTTCTATCATGCTATTTTTATAAACTCATAATTCATGAAGAATTAATTTTTACGTAACATTACAGGGTTCCTTTCAATAAATCATCTGGGTTTTCTGTTAATGCAGTCCCAAGGTTTCTGCACTCACATAGTAGATCACACAATTCATGTGTT
This sequence comes from Eurystomus gularis, assembly GCA_013400335.1. Taxonomy (NCBI): domain Eukaryota; kingdom Metazoa; phylum Chordata; class Aves; order Coraciiformes; family Coraciidae; genus Eurystomus; species Eurystomus gularis. The sequence continues at coordinate 20,840 of VZZY01012321.1, forward strand.
GTTTTCAAATTCACTTCACAAATTTTATTTTCCTTGGAGGTGCAGAGTTATAACACTGCACAGCCTTCAATGCTTGGGAAACAGGTTTCACTTTATTTTAAATACTGAAGGCATGTGGTGAAGAGGATAAAATTCTTGAGTAAAATCTGGAAGGTCACTGCTAAAGACTGGGAATGCCAGCAGTAATTAGAAAAAAATATTTTGACAGCTGTGAATTTTCCAGATCACATAGCTTTATATCATATGCTTCAGGTATAATTTTTCCACGTATGCACAGCTGCAATTTTTGTTTAGCAACTTTTTACTTTTTATTATTAAGGAGTGAGTGAAAGGAAGGACAGGAATACGGCAAATTACTTTCGTCACTACTGAAACAAGTGTGATCTCTACAGATCAATTTCCTATAAATTCCTGAACACTACCAGTGAAATTACAAGGGTTCAAAAATCACACAAATGGTGATTTTTTAAAAAAAAGGTGATGGTAAGTAATCTGCTGAACATGACCCTCCTGTCTTGGATTCTTCTGCCTACTGTGGAAGAAGACAGTGGGAGACTAGGGGAGAGCCCAGAGGCAGAAGATCCACATCACAGGCAGGTCAATTAGTACATAACACAGATCACACACACCAAGGCAGCAGCAAGTCGAACAGCCTAATAACAGAAAAGTGTGACAGTAGTTGGCAGATCTGGAGATGACTGATTATCTCATGGTGGCTGGTCCAAATAGTAATGCAAATGTACACTGATGTTGGGAGTGGGAGCTTTTTGTTACTGAAACTTCTCATTAAAGCTATTATTTCCTCCTGGTAACACAACTATTATTTCATCAAAGATTGCAGGATGTTCTTTGTATGATTTTTGTTTCCTGGCTTGCCTGCTGCTTTCTAACAATATGTTTTTGTGATGGTTTTTGGATGAGCCATTCAATGGGATGTGAGCAGCACTGTTGAAAAAAAAAAGGCTCAGCAAGTTCACTAAAATCAGGCATTTATTACTTGGATATCTCTTTTGCAAACCAACAACAGGAGAAAAAAAAGATGTTGGTAATCTGTTCTTCAGAGTATGAACAAAATGGTGGGGGGGGAGGGTATAATATTTTTCTGGCATAATTTGTTTATTTACCTGTGCATTTTAATTACTGAAGCTTGAATACAACATGTAAGCAGTGTGTAGGTACACACTACAGTAATAGGAGGAAAACCA
>VZZY01012333.1:3465-42027 GCA_013400335.1 Eurystomus gularis
ACTCTTGGGTGCATCTCATCAGGGCCTGTGGACTTGTGTGTATTCAATTTTCGTAACTGATCCCTAACCCAGTCTTCACTGACTAGTGGAGAGTCTTCACTCCTCCAGGCTTCCTCTCTTACATCCAGGGTGTGGAATTCACAAGGGCTGGTCTTCGGATTAAAGACCGAAGCAAAGAAGGTATTCAGCAACTCTGCCTTCTCTGCATCCTCGGTGATCAGAGCTGCCACCTCATTCAGCAGAGGGCCCACACTTTCCCTGTTCTTCCTTTTGCTACTGATATATTTGAAGAAGCCCTTTTTGTTCCCTTTTACTTCCTTTGCCAGTTTTAGTTCTAAGAGAGCTTTGGCCTTTCTTGTTGCTTTCCTACACGTCCTGACAGCTTCCCTATAGTTCTCCCAAGTGATAAGTCCCTTCTTCCACGAAGAGTAAATTTCTTTCTTCCACGAGATTTCCTTCAGAAGCTCCTTGCTCATCCATGCAGGTCTCCTAGCATGTCCACCTGATTTTTTACTCAAGGGAATGCACCTATCTTGGGCTTGGAGGAAGTAGTATTTAAAAACTAACCAACTTTCTTGGGCTCCTTTACCCTCCAGAGTCTTAGCGCATGGGATTCCTGCAAGTAGATCTTTGAAGAGTACAAAGTTAGCTCTGTGGAAGTCCAGGGTTGTCTTAATGTAAGATAGAGATCTTGACCACAAACCAGTTATTAACATAGGAAGCTGTTACACAGATTTTTTCAACTAGAAGAAAAACCTGTTCAGATATTGGGGACTGTGATTTAGCCTTCCTAATAAGATATTTACCTGAGAAGGAGTAATCTTGGAAAGTGTCTCTGTTGGATTGTGTAGTCAGGCTTTGTGAAAAATTGATGATTTGAGCATTAGGAAAAAAGAACATGAGTTGGAAATACTTGATTGAAGTAAATACCAAATCTGCTTTTACATGGACTGTACTGACTCCAAAAAGAGTACTTTACTCTCTCAAAGTCATCATACTACAAAGAATATATTTTAATTGTCCAACAGTATCCAAATCTAATCTCCTCCCTTTGAGCTTGAAACATGTTTTACATTTGGGGGATGGTTAAATTCTTATCTACAGGTTAAGACTTAAAATCTTACGAGGAAGCTGTACTTTGAGATATGCATTTTCCTCAGGTCTCATATTAAATGCTTGTAACAGAATTTGTAGAAACTGAGACACATTAAGACTTTCTGGACTAATATCCCAGGTATTTGTGATCAGTAGTAAAGCTTTGGCAGGTCGCTTCTTTTTCTCAGCCCCTTACTACTTAGGATAGTTAGTTATTAAAGGTTCTTTATATACACGTCACTACTACAGCAGTAAGAATATCCTAACACTAAAAACTTTAAACTTTCAATGGCTAAACTTTTGGCTACTTATGCCGCATTACCTGATAAGTTGATTGCGAAGATTTCCAGAAAAGATGCTCAAAACACCAAGAGCATGGTTTAACCATGAAAAGAGACACTTAAGGTGCTTGATTCGGTTTCCTGAAGTAGGTTTCTAATGCTGCTGGTGATACTGAACAGATATCCTTCTGGGCCTGGCATGGTCACGTCATTCTTGAGCAACCAGAGGCCAGACAGGATCCCCTGGAGCACATTGTAAGCATCTGACACCCTTGGGTGTCTTAAAGCCTGTTGTGGTGGAATTGGAAAGTTGGGAGCATGTGCTGGCACAGTGTTGCTGTATGTTTGCTTTCCCTTGCCTGTATCCAGCCCCTTAGCTTCCATTATAGGTCATTTGGGTTAGGATACTGGGCTAGGAGGATGTCCGGTCAGACCTTGAGTTCTGTGCTAATGTGCTTTTGTATTAACACCTGTGGGAAGATTTACACTGTGATGAAGAACTTAGATTTATATGCTTGATAAACCTGGCTTAATTTCATGTTTTCCTTCTTTTGAGGAAGTTGGGGGTGATGTATGTTTTCCAAAGCGTGGTGGGTTTTTTTTTTTTAATGCTAAATTAAGTTCTTCAGGCATACCCTCTTTCTTAATCTCAAATTTTTGTTCAGGCACAGTTGGAGAACCTTCTGTATTTTCTAGGCTGCAAGTATTTGCTAATCCTGTTCTTAGGGAAAAGTATGACTTCATACATGTTGGCTGTTGATAATGTGCAAATGTAACAGCTTGATCCCTTTCATCATGGGCTGCTTTGGATACCAAAATTACGTGCTGCCATAGTTCGTATACTCATTGTCTTCATAGCACTTGTTTAGCAGATGTAATGCTTTGTAAAGTGTCAGTGCTGTGAAGTGCTGTAAAGTGTCCACCTGTAAAGGGTGCTGCAAAGTCACTTTGTGCATGCAGAGTAAATCTATCACTTTTTGAGATGGCAGTGATGGGTTTGAAGCCTGTTCCCAAGTCACTTTTGGTGTAGAGTGTGGAATAAGCTTGTGGTACAAGGTTTTGATACTTGGATTCTGACTAATATGTTTTAGGAAGTGAAGTGACAAGTGACAAGTGGCTCTGAGATATGAGCACCATCAGGCAGATGAAGAGTTTGGGTTGTACTGTTATTTCTTCTACGTACATGATGGCTTTGTCCAGACAGCTCCATACATAAAGACCACTTATTGACCAGGGTTTACTGTTGTATGTGTTGAACTTTGTATATCTGTGGCCAGTAAGGTGACTTGTAAGCCTGACTTGACACCCAGCTGCATCACTTTATTCTGTCTACATCTGGCTGTTTCAGCTCTTACAGGGTTTACTGTGAGGTGAACTATCCTGTTCATTTTCACTTATTCAAAGCTCTGAGGAAAAATGAAGTCAAAAGAGATCAGAGTGGTGGTCTCTTCAGTGAATGCTCCAAAATGACAGATAATGGTGCAACAGTATGTCAAACAGGAGAGGGACAGGAGTGAAAGAGTAAGTCTGACAGACACTCTAATGCCACTTTCCCAATGTGATTTCTGCAGTGGGAAGGAGGCATGGCATAAAATTGGTGTTTGTACATAATCTTATTTCAAAATATTTAATCGTGGGAAAGTTGATGTTGTGAGCATGGGATGGAGATGACAACTGTAACTCATCTAAAGTGGAGTATCACAGCACTTTCTAGATCTTCCTCAGACTACAAGGGTTTGAGATCTTAAAAGTATGTCTTTACTTTGGGATTGCTCCATCTTAGCACCTTGATTTTGAAGCTATGCACATCTCTGACCTTTACCTGTGTGGTCTGTGGAGCAGGTGCTAGCATTTTCTGGATGTGTCAAGTCACACTGCCTCATCCTTGTGTTTGCCTTCAAGAGTTTTCAGGCACAATGCTCCAATGAATTTATATAGCTTTGCTTTAGTCTTACTCTATTTTGATGCGATTGCTTGTTGCTTAAATGCAAACTTGTCACTTCAGATTTCTTTTTAGGTAGTAGCATGCAAAAGACTGGTGATTATTTCCTGACCTTTCCTCTCATTTATGGGCTTGAATGTACAAAGTGTGAAAGCAAAAGGACACAAAAAAATTGTAATATGGGGCAGAGATGACTGATTTTTTTTATTTTTAAAGGGAAAGTAGCAGAAGCAGCTAGTATTTTAGGTACCTTGATTATGTGATCAAGGGGAGGTTTTTGAGATCCCATCTGTTAAGATCTGGTGAACAGTGTAAAAAATGTTCATGCTTTTTGTTTCACTGTAGTAGGAAAAATATCTTTTGATAGCAGGCAGTTTTCAAATCTTGCATCCAGTAATTTAATCAGTTATGTATTTCTATTTGAAATGCCAATTTCAGTAAAGTACTTGATGTATCTGTAAGACTTTGTCCTTTTATGAGGGAATGGAATTTATGCTATCTGCTCTCATTCCTTTGTTGTTGTTGTTTTAATGGGATGGTAACAAATAGTGTAAGTAATTACAGTTAATTTTTAGAAGAGGCATACAGTTCTGTAATCACATTTCAAAATAAACATTTAATTAAATTATGACTGTTATTTGAAGAGAGTAATAGCAAATCTCATGTATAGTTAACAGATTCAAAACATTATGAAAATCCTTCTAGTATGATTTTCTGGTTTGAAAAAATAATTTTTGCTCTCTAGAATTAATAAATGTAAATCTGAAAATAATCCAGAGCATATGGTTTAGGGATTATGAGTCTAAAATTTACCTTGCAGAAAGTTTTGTCTATTTTTTGGAGAGTTGTCAAGATTTTATCCATATTGATGAAAAACAGACCCAAACATAGATGTAGTGAGGAGGAAGAGACCTAAAAAAAGATGAATAGTGTTTGTGATGTCCAGTTTTAGGTAACTGCCTAAGTTGGTGCTTTTTTTAAATAACCGGGTAGTTGCACAAATGCTAACTCCCAAGTAGACCATGTGCAGCAATGAAGATAATGTATGTGCCTTTTTATATATTGGAAGAAACTTGTACTGCTTTATAGTGCAACAGGACAACAGTATTTGCGTTAGAGAATTGCAGTGCTGTGAAAAAATATAAACTTCCTGATCCAGGCATGTTATTCTATTTTTTTTGAGTTGAAATGCTGGCTGAAATATGTTACACACAAGTATATACTCTGCACTAATGTATGGCCTTTTCAGCCGTATGGTTGCCACCTTTGAAATACCAAAAAACCCTCAAACCAGCCACATCAGACAAATGGCTGTCATGCACGCACACATTAATCTGCACATGTATAGCAGTGCTGACAACACCCAGTGTCCATACTAAGACTTGTTGGGCAAGCTGGAAACCACTGAAGCAGCAACTAGGTGTTACTGATTTGCTCTTGCTTATTTCTTGAACTAGTAAAAAAAATTTGGCAGATATGATATGTTTTCATTATAAACCTATTGATTTACCTAATGATTCAACTGGCAAGCATGTAGAAGCAAGTTTTTTGAATGGGAATTCGTTTCATTATCTTTCACTTTATATTGAGAAGGTACTTAAGGACCTCAACTGAGGTGAGGCCCTGTAGCCTGGTCCTGCTTAATAATAGCCTCTGAATTAAGGTTGCCAGAGCAGAATCTGCCTGGGTTTTCTTTCACAAGCAGAAATGTTCTTTGGCCTCTCATTACAGTTAGTTCAGACCTAGTTTAGATCTCATTTTACACAGTGCATAACAATAACGTGATAGACATGGATTCAGTTTTGACTTAGGAGGAGTAACTGTAACTGAGTAGGATCACTGCAGTGCACTCAGGGTGCATTAGGTTGTGCTCAGAGCACAGCAACACAGCAGCTACTTTTTAGTTTACTTAAAGATATTGCCAATTATTGCAGAATACTTACAAATAGCCTCTAATTTGAGGTGCTTCACTCTTGCAAGGGGCCTAAACTCAACATTTTACAGAGTTTACCTACTTATCTGTCCTCATTGAATTATGTATTTTAGTACTTTCACCAGGAGCATTCTCAGGAGTAGTTTTACCTCGAAATTTGGTCTCCTCTCAAAAATGAGCAAATTTCTCTCCCCTTCTTGAATGGTCACTTCTAAGGAAAGTTGACTTTTGAGGGACATTTGAGGGAAGGTACTCTTTGGAGTAGGGTAGGTGTGTGCCTTTGCTGTTGTGATCTATTCCTGTGGCAACATGATGACAGGACAGTTCTTCAACCTAGGCTCCTTGCCTGGGCCATCAAAAATATATCTGGCCTGCATGCGTCTTTCTCAGTGATTTTTAAGATGTTCAGCAAATATTGGGCAGATCTGCTGTTTTGTGTCTCTGTTGCCTACCTGACAAGGTTTGGTGCTGGTAAGTCTGCCTTGCTGGTAAGAGGGTACCTAGAGGAGGTCAGGGATTGCTTTCATTGTTAGTCTTTCCACAAGTAAAACTTTGTGAATACATGTATGCATCAATGGCAGTGGTAACAGGAAATAAATCCCTCTTTTATCTAAATACTAAGTAGCATTGTAGTGTGAGATGTTAATGTTATCACAGTATGAGAGTTAGTAATGGAAGCATCTAATTAAAATGGTGCTTCTAGACAGGTGTTTTGGCTTCTAACTGTCTCAAAGCACTACTGTAGTATGCTGGAGTGCAGCAACTTCATGGATGCTGAGAGGACAGAGGGTCATGATTTCTCTTTTTAGCTAATGAAACTGCAGAATTATAAGTGCTTATCATAACTCTTTTATTCAGTCTCAGATTTTGCTGTCCTATTGTTCTTGGCCTTCAAGGCTTTTTTGGTAATTGAGCTTTAGGAAACATTTGTAGCTGTAGCAAAATGAGAAAAATCCCCAACAGGTTCATATTTAAAATAACTATTTTTTTCTGTAAAGCTTATATTGATTCAAGCTTACTGTTTGGTTTTTTTAATATGGACTTTTGGAGAAACAGTTGCTTCAGTGCAACATGTGTGCTGTGAAATTGAGAAGCAAATCTTCTGCAAAATCTTAATTTAGGTGAACAGAACCTGTAGGCCAACCAGTGCTACGCAGTGTGTATCTCTACTTCTGTACAGATGCGCACAACCCTTTTGAAGGGTTCAAGTTAAGCAAAACTCACACAGGGTAGGAGAGGAAGAGGAGGCACAGAATGACCTTGTCATTAAAAGTTCAGGACAAAATTGGGTATCTGATCTCCGGTTGTGATTCTTAGACTTGTCCATATTCACTGGATTATGTAGCCTTTCTGTGTTGAGGGCATGTACTAATACAAAAAAGTATTTTCTCCATTTCAGATAGCAGAGTTGAGCCTCATCTGTACCTCTCTCAACAAGAAAGTCAACAATTTTCTTGTCTTCCTGTATTTGTGCTGCACATGCTCTATCCATCTCTTTCACATGATCTCTGCAACCCAATACAGACTTCTATATCATGTCAAAGGGAATCTAGTTTTACTTAACTTTGGGAACAAGATAAGGATATTGTCTGTTCTGCTAAAAATGTCTTATTTGCATCTTGTGACAGCAATATTCTGGAAATTACCTCCCATGCAGGGGACCTCAAAAGGCTGAAGAAATCAAAAGGAACCTCATGAAGTTTGACAAAAAGTGCGAAGTCCTGTACCTGAGAAGGAACAACCCTATGCATTAATATATGCTGGGAGCCACCCATCTGGAGAGCATCTTGGTGGAAAAAGTACCTGAGGGGCCTGCTGGACACCAAGTTGAACAAGACCCAGCAATGTGCCCTTGCTGCATGAAATGCTAATGGTGTTCTGGGCTGCATTAAACAGTGTTGTCAGCAGGTGATCCTTCTCCTCTAGTCAGCACTGGTGAGGCCACAGGTGGAGTACTGTGTCCATCTCTGGGCTCATCAGTACAAGAGAGACATGGACATACTGGAGAGAGTTCAATGAAGGGCCACAAAGATGATTAAGGAACTGGAGCATCTCTCCTGTGAGGAAAGGCTGAGAAAGCTGGAACTGTTTAACCTGGAGAAGGGGGTTCTCATCAATGTTGCTGAAGGGAGAATACAAAGAAGACAGAGCCAGGCTCTTTTCAGTGGTGTGCAATGACAGAACAAGAAGCAGTGGACACAAACTGAAACAGGGGGTTCCCTCTGAACATCAGGAAACACTTTTTTACAGTGAGGGTGACTGAGCACTGGCAGAGGTTGACCAGCGAGTTTGTGGAGTCTCCATCCTTGGAGATACTCAAAAGCCATCTGGACATGGTCCTGGGCAACTGCATCTAGGTGGCCCTGCTTAATAAGGGGTATTGGACCAGATGACCTCTAGAGGTCCCTTCCAACCTCAACCATTTTGTGAAAAGTGGTTTGGAAATGTATAAGGTACCTAGCTTGTGCCTGCTTGCTTTTCAGTAGTATTCCACTGTGGAGAGGAAACAGTCCATTCCCTTTGGGAATCCTTGGGGATCTTAACTTTGGAGTACTGAGATCAACCCAGAGGAGCTTTCTGGTATTTAGCAGTGATACAGGACTTCCCAGCTCTGTCACTTCCCCTCAACAAGACTCCCAGTCTAGCAGAACTCTTGTTCTACATCTTAGTTTCTTTCTCCCTCCTATTCATGGTTCCGTGCAAAAAAAGCTCATAATGCACAGCAGAAATGAAAGGTAAAAGGTGAAATCAAAAGAAAGATGAAAAACTAAGTTTGGATGATCTGAGCCATTTAAAATTATCATAAAATTAAGGTTCTGTATCATGCTAATTTTGCATCATGAGTTCCTTGCTCCCCCTCTTTTTTATTTCCAAATATTTACAGATACAAAAGAGTGCATTGTGAAGGTAATGATTAAGACACTAGATCTAGCTCTGGTCTCACTCATTTTGTTGTAAATCTGGGGGTGATGTCAGTCTGTTTCAGGTATAGTGTATGTTTCTGAAGTGGTATTTGCTGCTGTTGTCTCATGCGATATTACTGTCAGATGCTACAGACAGACTGAGAGTCAGGCACTTCTCTTTTTGAGAGCTGTAGTTCACTTTCCTAATGCTGTATTTGAGAACTTTTTCATTACTTTCAGTTCTTTCCATCAGGCTCCTGGAAAAACTCTTGCTGCTTCCAACTTTTATTTCAGTTATTGTAACATTAGCAGTGGCATCAATATGTAGGGTTTTTCAGCTCTTGGAAAAGGGTTGAAATGTGACTCTATTAAACCTGAATCTGAAGACAGACTTGGTTTCATATTGTTTTCTCTTAATAGCTTTCCAAGCAGCCGCTAAGTGAAACTACGGCATATTGAGCCTGGTGTAATATGAGGCTCATTGGGTAAAATAACATTAGTCTGTGCTACTTAAACACACTCTGGAAGGCTTAAGGAGGAGAGGAAGGAAAATATTTGAAGAGATCAACTGAATGTGGTCGAATACAAGTAATGTCACCTGAGAAGGATTAGAATTTGCCAAAGCTTGACCTGAACGAAGACCTCCATTTAGGGCTTGTGTTCCTATGAGATCAGCTGCGGTAGTTTTTCCATGCACAGTTTTCTACTAGCAGTCATAGTGAAAGAGTCCAGTGATTTACTTGGCTTCTGTGTCTCAGCTGCAGTAAAGTTTTTTTAAAAAAAAAAATTCAAAAAGATCCCAGTTTAACATTCCTTCTCCTTATTAGCTGCAGCTGGCTTTTTCTAATTACTAAAGTCTTAACATTTTTTTCATCTACATTCTGTTGCTTTTATCCTTGCTGGGAGCTCAGTGTACGCACTCTAGCTGATAAACAGCTACATGTGTAGTTCATATACTTAGACGTGGACAGCTTAAAAAAAATCCATGCATTGACACTTCAAAATCCAGAAGACCCAGTGGAGTAGTTTGCAGCAATAGTACTTCATCTACCATGGTCTTTGTTTTCTGATTATGTGGGGTTAGGAAACCCTGTGCCCTCAGTCTCAAAAACATGTCTACTATGATGGTGTCTTTGAAAGTCACTTACTCTCCTGTTTTGTGGTAAGGGTTTTGGAGTGTGCGGGACACTCTCCTGTGCACCTCTCTGAAGTGAGGTGTATCTCTTATAGATGTAGAGTTTGAGTCATGGGGTTATAAAGGCCTGAGTTTCTCTGTAAGGTAAAACAGAATGAGGATTGGGGATGCTTAGCACATCTGAAAAAAAAGTTGCAAGTGATTTTTTTTTTTTCTCAACCCTGCTATACAATGGAGAATGGAGTAGAAGAAAATTAACTTGATTGTGCCCATATCATGCGACTAGGTGGATTTTTTACCAAAGCAGGCTGCTGTAGCCATTCCTGCTGAACCTGAGGTTTGAACATTGCAGGGTTAAGTAGGAAATACTTTTATATGGAAATGATTTTAAAAAGTTTTATTAAGATTAGAGTTTTTCAGAGAAACTACTGTATCTCATGCTTCTAAGTTTGGACTTGAGTATCACAGACTGGAAATATTCTTGATGTAGAGATGAATTTGCTTTTACGAACAAGACTTTTCTTACACCTTTCCCTAAAGCATTGTTGACTGCTGCTGGAGTGAGCAATGCTTTTGCTCAGTATACCAATTTCCATGTGAAATTTTCATTACAGAGTTTGCTTCTACAGAAAATGGTAATTGATTATAGATTTTTGTGACATTCAGCATAGCATGTGCCATTCTAGGCTTGATCTTTCTTAAAAATACCTCAAGTCACAGTTAAGCCTGGCAGATACATAATGAGAAAAAACACACAATGAAACGCAATGCTGTGGAGGGGTAGCATGGCTCCCAAGAGACTTGTATTGAAATGATTTAACATCAGCACTATTTAGTGTTATCCTTCTTTTGCATGTACGTCTCACACTGCTAACTTACAAAATTGTGACTAAGCCTCAACCACTTTTTTTATCCACAAATGTAGTTGACTTGTTTGTCATCGCTGCTTGTTACCATGTTAATTTGTTTCTTTATTTTTGTCATTCATGCTTAGTTTGTAACAGAAACACCATCTCCTCTCTCTTTGTAGAAACTATGTAGAGATCCTCATGATATTCTACTGGTATGGAATAATTTCTCTTTTATTTATGTATGTTTAGCCAAGGAGAAATCTGATTAGTTGAATGCTGTTGATAGTATTCAAGTACATCCTAGAGCTTTGCATTTGCTGTTTGATGTTCCATTTTACAGCTTTACTTAAATGCTCTGCAGGGATTGTGGTTTAGTGGTGAGAGCATGAAATTTGAATCCAAGGTGCCTGGTTCTCTTACCAGCAGAGCTGGTCAGTATGTTTAAAACCAGATTCTTCTACCCCACCACCCTCATAATGGGTTTCTGCATGTGTGTCTGCAAATAAGTTTTTCTTTCCTCTCTTTTTTTTTTTTTAAACAAATGTTGAACACTCACAGCTTAGCAGGCACTGCAAGTCTGTCTTTCACTTCTGTGCCTCAGTTTCTCTGGTGCAGAGAGTAGTGTTTTATCACAGTGTGGTTTAAATATCAGTGATTTGCATGGGTAAGAGTGTTAATCTCTACGCATGTATATAGTTCTTATGAAGGATAATAAGCACATAAATAAGTTTCTTGCCTCCAGGTTTGACTGAGCACCTACCTGCATGTAGAACATTGCATTCATGGCAGTGATCTAAAAGATTTATGAAGTGCTGCCTCTCTCTGATGTGAAGTCTTACGTGTTCTCATATCTGTCAAAGATGAGACAGCAAAACCTGTGTGATTCTGCTTCACTACTCCGTAGTGTGCAGAAATTACTGCCTTTTTTTATTACAAGGTGTGTCTGAAAAAGTGTTTAAATGGGGTTTTATCCTGAAATATTTTATTAACTTTCAGATACAAAGGATGGAGCTCTGCATATGCAAATATGCAAGTAGGTATTTGTAGTAGGCTGATTTAATTACTGTAAGAACAATTTATATATTCATTTAAAAAATACATGTTCTATTTTATACCAGAATAAGACAATTATATTACCATATTTTGAAAGTGACAAGAGTCATGAGACACCTCAAACTTGGGCTGTGAAATTAAGGTGTTTCAGAGGCCTGCAGGTAGAGATACTTAGCTGAACACCTTACTGACTTTAACTTACCTGAAAATGGAAACATAGCTTTAAAAGTGTAAGGCATTCTCAAAATCAAGAAATCTATATTTATTATGTTAAGAATATTTTTAAAGTATATAACATTTTAATTTACCTCCCTAGACCTGCCATTCTTTCCTTTAATTCCAGAGTCTCTTATTATTCACATTACAAACCTAATCTGTATAATGTGAGCCAAGTGGCTTTTAGGGTTTTATAACTTGTCTGTTTTTAAGACTGTATTCGCATTTCCACAGAACAACTAAAAAAACCAATCAGTAGCTCCTTGCCAAATACTAACTTTAATTTTTGCTTGACATGTGCTGAATGCTAAGCTTCCAGAAGGCACAGGTAAACTTAATACATTTTTATTTTTCATCTTCTTTATGACGGAATTCTGATTTGGATTTTAAAAAGCCCTATAGCCATTAAGTGTCACTATTTCAGCCAGCCTGCTGTGGTGTAAGTGAATCCAAAATACAGAAGCTACTACATTTAATTCAGTTTTAATGGTATTCCTGCAAGATGAGGAGATAAAGCTGTATGTATGTGAACAGCAAATATGCTCCATCTGTTCTAGCTCAAAATTTGAGACTAGTCCATTATCATTTTCTGATGTATCAAACTCTGATGCCTTGGGCTGAAAATAGGGAGGATGACAGAAGATTTGGTGAATGTTTTGGATGTGTTAAGTACATGCAGGATGTAAAGCCCAGTGCTATTGGATTGAATTAACATGACATCCTGCAGCTAAGTGTATATTTATGTAGTGTGGAAACTGTGAGAGTTTGAGTTGTCTTTTCCATACATCTTTCTGGACCTCAGATACATCAATATGTGGTAATATATACGTATTTCCAGAGTTACAATTTTCCAATCTGGTGTTTCTCTACTATTCTACTCTACTACCTTCCCCATTTCTGCTTATATTGCTTTGCTGCTCCTCCTCTCAGTCATGTGCAGATTTGGCATAATTTTTAGCATGTATTCTTCTTTCATGGTTTTTCCAAGTGTCTATAAACTCTTTTTGTCTTGCCTGCAAATCCTTCATTTTCTCTCTGAGCTTATAGCTGAAATTTTCGTATTTATTGGAAGTATCACCTTCCTGTCCTTCAACCTCAAAACCTCTGTCTTTGAAAATGGTTTTATTAGTTCATTTTTTTGTCTTGGAAGATAAATTTGTAGTAAGGTTTGAAGTCTTTTAAAATTTAGTAATTTGAGTTTGTGTTCTGCAATGACTACGTTCAGTATTACTAAAGATTTAGAACAGGATGACTGCAATGATAAGGAGCTGTCTCAGGGTACAGAAGACCTGTTTTCTTTTCTGACTAACTTGTGTGACTTTAAAGTTGTTCAGTTCACCTCTTGCCTCCACCTTAATCTGGAAAATGGGACTACACATTTGCTCGTGTCATAAACTTGTAACAGCACTACAATGGTGAAGACTCTGCATATCTCTTAGAAGAACGAAAACAGATTCTGTTATCTAGTTCTCGGTTTCTGCTTGCATTCTGCTACTTACCTTTTTTTGTTTTGATGTTTATAACTTGGAAGACCTGTTCCTTACCAGTCAGTATTTTCTGCTTTTAGTGCCTTTATCCAACATTCTTTGGGAGGCTTCTCCATAAACAGCAACATGATGGTCAAAACCTCATGCTTGGACTTTAGAGCGGTGTACGTCTATTTGTTTAAGCTGCTCTGTAAGTTCGTTAGGGCAAAGATATAGGGAGAATTCTGGCCCTATGAAATAAATGGCTCATCTTCTGTGTGTGAGCTGACTGGAATGAGAATATCACCATTTGTTCACAAGGCTAGGTGAAATGTTGTGACAGTTGGATAAATCCGTGAAGAAACTTTGCTTATCTCGTGATTTTCCTGGATTCTAGTAGAACTGTGTTCGTTTGCTTATTTGACCAGTACTTTCCATGTCTTACATAGATTATAATGAGGTCTTAGGTACCTTAGAAGTAGCTGAGGTGAGCTGGAAGACAGGCCGTTTCCAGTACAGAGCCAAGCTTATTACTAGTGCTCAATAAAAATGAAAGAATAGGATTTTCTTTAGGTTTCTGAATTTTATTTACTCTGCAGAGTCTTAGCATGTAAAATCTTACGGGCATGAATGAGATTAAGTAACATACGCTCTTGTTAGTGTTGTTTCAGCCTTGACAATAAACAAACTATGCCCTTTCCAGCCTCTTGATAGATGCTTCATATTTTATTAGAACAATTTGGCTCCTGACATGAACTGTAGGACCATTAATGCTGTAATATGGTGAATAAGATTGGAAAAATACAGGATCTAAATATGTTTTTCATTATGCACTTTAATACCAACCAGATATATAGTGTGCATTCTAGAACGTGGTAGTCAGAGTGTGCTGAGCAACTAGCAAATTGTTGACAAGGCTCATCTGCTATTGGTTTATTTTGGGGTTAAGAGGAAAAAAATGCTTAAGAAATTTCAACTGTTTGACATTATATGTTGATGCCTATCACATCTTGCTGGACATAGCTTAGATAGGGCCAATAACTTTATTACCTTCAGCTCAGTATTCTTCATCGAATCCAGAAACAAGACAACTTAAAGAATATGTGAAGGGTTCTTCAGTAAGTCTTACAGAAGCAAAAGATTCCTCAATTACAAGAATGATTACATTTTTACATTGGGGATAATAAAAGCAATAATTTTAATCAATGAAGCAATAAATCCAAACTCTTCTATTTTACCACAGTCTTTTAATTTGGGACTGTTTCCATTCCCAGACTTAATCTGAGAGTTACTCAGATCACTTAAGAAGTGGGAAAGAATAAATTCCTATTGATACCATAGGATATGCTACAAGAATCTTAGAAGCGATGATCATAATGGCCTCAGTGGCCATAGGTTCAGTAAAATAGACGGTGTTACTTAGTGGGGAAAATGATCCTCTAAACACTGGGCTCCAAACTGGAAAGTATACTCTTGTGCATAGCCTGCATATCTTATCTGTAGTTCATCTGTGGCGAGCATGCATGTGGAAAGAAAGCTTGAAGACCTTTGAATACAGTTTTAATTTTCCCATCCAATATTTTCCTCTTGGATTGTCAAGGTGCTAGACTTCTGCTTGAAATTTTTGAAGGGCAGAATAGCATCATGGAATTGTTTGGGTTGAAAGGGACTTTTAAAGGTCATCTAGACCAACCCCCCCAGAATGAGCAGGGACATCTTCCACTAGATCAGGTTGCTCAGAGCCCTGTCCAACCTGACCTTGAAAGTTTACAAGGATGGGGCTTCTACCACCTCTTGGGCAACCTATTCCAGTGTTTCACCATCCTAATTTTAAAAAATGTCTTTTTTATATGTAGTCTAAATCTATACTGTTTTTGTTTAAAACCATTACCACTTGTCCTATTGCAACAGACCATGCTAAAAAGATTGTCCTTGTCTTTCTTATAGTTCCACTTTAAGTACTGAAAGGCCACAATAAGGTCTCCCTGGAGCCTTCTCCAGGCTGAACAACTCCCAACACTCCCAGCATTTCTTCAGAGGAGAGGTGATTCCAGCCCTGTGATCATCTTCATGGCCCTCCTGTGGACGTGCTACAACAGGCCCGTGTCTGTCTTCTGCTGAGGGCTCCAGACCTGGATGTAGTACTCCATGTGGGGTCTAACCAGAGCAGAATAGAGGAGGACAACCCCCTCCTTTGACCTGCTGTCCACAGTTCTTTTGATGCAGCCCAGGATATGGTTGGCCTTCTGGGCTGTGAGTGCCCATTGTTGGCTCATGTCCAGCTTTTCATCCACCAGTACCCCCAAGTCCTTCTCCACAGGACTGCTCTCAATCCCTTCATCCTCCAGCCTGTATTGACACTGGGCATTTCTCCGACCCAAGTGCAGGACCCTGCACTTGGCCTGTTGATCAATGGCCTTCATTGTATGTGATGTGTCAAAAGTTTGTAATTCCAGAAATGGACCATCTGTGCACTGCAGAATTTCATATTGTTTATATAGAAAGCCATCATGGTTTTTTTTATAGTTTCCCTTTCTTTCCCATTGGGTTTGTCTTGAAAATATTTCAATGCATTGGCTTCCAAGTTAGACAGACTTTCAATACATTTGCATAAGTGAAAGGACAGTCCCTTTATAAATGGAGCAGACATTCTTCTGAGACCACCTAATTAACAATTGATTACGGATTTAAAAATACTGCAAAATTCTGGTATTTCATTAGTGTGCTGCCATATTACTTCCTTTCTCTTCTTACAAGACAGCATAGAAGAAATTTCAGATATTAAATAATGGTATTTGTAAGAACACGTCAAGTTCCATGGCGGTGGCAACTGAGCAGTAAAATGAAAGAGCTTATAGCCTTTATTTTGTCTTTTTCTTAAGCCTTTCCTTCTTAAGACTTTCCTTTAGGTCCATGATCACTATGCTTCCACAGCACAGAGATGCTAATGTGGAAAAAAGAGCAAAGGAACCAGTGTATTTGGTGGAGAAAAGCGAAGAAATGTTTTCCATTGGTGGGGAAAGGTTAGGCAGAGAAATAGGAAGGAAAAAAAAAACCCAACCTTTTTCATGAAAAGCAGACAAGTTTTGCAGAAAGTATCATTTAGTAAAAAGAAAAATAATTGCCAAACAAGATGTCAATGTAGAAGCTTACAAGCAGCCACAGAAAACAGTACTGAATTCATTGGTGTGGGATTTTGGGGTGCAGTTTTTATTGGGTCTGACAAAGTGCGTTGTGTTCTCTTTGGAATGAGACTTCATGGAAATACACTAACAGCCTGTGCACAGATTCAGAGAACATTCTTGCATTTGAAGTGGTTTAGCAAAATTCATTTATCCATTAAATCAAGAATTGTTTAGGCTGCAGGACCTGATGGCCCACATAATGTGCACTGAGCTCCTAGCAGTCATGTGTAAACTGTCTAATCACTCTCAGCTGTGTTATAACAAATAATTGGAAACTTAATATCTACCAGCAGTGGTACCTGTATCAGTAACAGTAGTAGACGTTCCTCTTACAGTTCCTTAAAAGATGAGATCCCTCAGAAAAGTTGCTTAGTTTTCCTTAATTTTTTTTTTTACTGCTACTTTTAAAAGCTGCTGTTAACAGCTTGGCTGCCTGCTGTCCATGTTGCATTGTTTTCTTTGAACAAAAGCCAGTCCTTTTTTGGCAAGTGCTTTGCCATTTGAACAACTGTCAGTAGGGAGAGATGTGTTTCTGTGTTGATACAATGATGACTCTAACAGGTCACTGATGCAGTGGAGGATGCTCCACAAACATTCCTGGATACAGAGATCCCTGCTATGAACTATCTGCTGTGAATCTGACGGTGCTGTAGAGCGGACAGCTCTGTCTTGTCCACTGTGTTGGCTTTCATATTGGTTAAAAGACAAGTAAAGCCTTTTGCAGTAGCATTTAGTATTACTCCTTGCTTGCTTTGTGTGTGTGGGATGCAAAAGCAATGAAAAAAAAGGCACCCTGTGTTCTGTGTAAAGACTTTTTCTGTTTTTGTGATGTTACCTGATGTATTGGAATTTTCCAGGTATTGAACTGGGGAACCCAAATCTGCTCAAATGCATAAGAGTGGGCAAGTACCTTAAATGTAGGGTTGTGATGGTAGATAATATGGGTGTATAGTCACCTTAAAAACATAAAGGACATATTTATGTGAAAAATTGTGAATAGATGAAGCAAAGTTGTAATGAAATATTTTGAAAACTATCATTATGTAAGCTTTCATTTAAACTCAAATATGAAATGAGAAATCTTTTTTATCCTCAATGGCTATGTCTAAGCAGATGTAATGATTTTGTTGTTCTATAATTAGCCCAGTAATTAGCTGATGACTGTTTGGCAAAGAAGCTAAGAAATCAAGAATATAGAGTACAGTGACTCATCTGAGAACATTTGCTGTGTGTTATATTTTATTGTTAATTCTTGATTATATGATTGCTGTATGAAGTATTCAAGGTTTTATAACTACATAAAGGAGATAGTGTAAGAGCTGGTTTTCAAAGGAGAGTCTTTTCTTAGGTTCATGTGGAGATGATCTTTCTCTTTCCTGTTCAGAATAAAGCAATGCGGGCAAAATAGGAAGAAAAAAGCTGCAATACAGTGTTTCTGTAAAGTTGCAAGTGATGATATCTGCTTGATTAAGCATTTAGCTGGGACCCTTATGTTTGCCTAAGTCTGGCTTCAGATTTATTTGCAATATTTAGCAGGTGCTGATAAGCATTAACTGCCAAAATCTTCCAGTATATGATCACCTCATCTTGGTCTCCCCCTGAGCTGAACCAAGTCAGTGATGGCTCAGTGAGATACGGGTCTGCTCAATAAAGAACCACGCACAACCTCATCTTCATGGCCCTGTGATGCTCAGCAGGCTGCAGGCTGGCATGTGAGCAGAACAGTCTTGGCTGTCCATTCTTCCCTACCATTTTCTTTAATATATCTACTTCTAGTGGCCAGTATATGAGGGAGATATTTTATTTGTGGACTATCAGATTCCCTTAGCTCTCGTGGCAAAAGCTCATGCTTTTTGGTGCTGGATGTTACTATGTTAAATTGAACGTGGTGGTCATATGGATTTGAAAATTTAAAGTTTTCAGTAAGACAAGGGAGTTAGTTCCTTTATTCTTATTTGTCTTTGAAAATCTTTCTTCTTAACTGTGTGAGCAGGCTACTGAACCTGCTGGTTTTTGCATTTTAACTGCATTCCCTAGTGGTAGAGGGCTGAATAAAGAGAAGTGAGCTTTCTACTGTTGCTTTCTTTTAGTTAGTCTCTGCTGTGAAGTTTTTGATTGACAATCCATATACATGTATGTACATATGCAAGTGCAATGCAGCTTTATTTTTCTAAATACCTCTTAAGCTTAAGAAGATAGTCACTTGAACCTTGAGCATGCACCTTGGTCCTTGCCTCTTTGGATCTTTTATCATATCCCTGGTGTTAAAGTAAGGTATATGCAAGGGATTTGCAAGGTTCATACTGAACTCTACTGAATTCAGGAGCCACGTGTAAGACTGAGGCCTAGTTGCTCTAATCGGGAAGACCAAAAGAGCACAGTAAAGAAAAGAGGGTGGGAGAGGATGGTATAAGAGGACAGAATGGGGCACCAAGAGGAGAGAGAACTGTGAAGAAGGCAGCTTTTATTATGAGAGGGAGATCAGCTGAGTTGATTACTTTCACGTGTGGCATTCTTTTAAAAAATATTTATTTATAAAATTAAATGTAAATTCCTTATTTGGGAATATTGCAGTTGAGTATGGTTATGCATGTGTGACAGAGGATAGCAATGTATACATTAAAAAACAAAAGACAAACCGTTCAAAATATCAGGAGATTTACAGGGGAAGCACCTCTTCTTTGACTTTAACAGCAGCTAAATTGTGTGTCCCTGACTTAATTAGTGTCAATGTTATTTGGCTCTCATCATATTAATCTTCTGTTTGTTAGCTGAAACACAGTTCTTGACAATGTTTCAGTTTTAGGTGCTGATGACAAAGTTTGTGCATCTTATAAATTGCATGCAATGTGTAGAACTCTTATTAATTGGTGGTGGAAGCTACAATCCATAGTTTAAATAAGTAGCATAATACAGCCAGTCAGAATTGCACCACAAAAAAGAGCGGGGTTTAATGGACTCCATATGTCTGCTTTTAGAACTGGTTGAGTAAAACTTTTCTATACCACATAATGGTAAACCATCAGTGCTATAATGTCTTTGGGATCTTTTAAGAACCTTCTTTATAGACACTGTTCTGACAAAGATTAATTCATTAATGGATTCAAGCCAACAGTATTATGGTTTATATTGTTACAATAAGCAGGCATTAGTGTTGGTTGCATTGTCCCTTTACGTTCCTGAAAACTGAAATGTAATATCCCTGCTCTTGAGGAAAAACTAATTTTGGATAACATGCATCTTTTCGAGTTTATCACTTGCATGTTTAAACAATTGTTTCAATGCATATCTTAGTTTATCCTCTTTCAGAATAGATATTATGAAGAGTAGGTTTATATAGAAAAACATGGATATAGGATGCAGCCTTCCTGCATCAGAGGTAATTTTTTGTGCAGATATGTTAATAACCAGTTCTTAAAAGTTGTTTCATGGCTAAGCATTTAAATAAAGCAGCTCTGTTTATCATTTTTAAGAAACTAGTGCTTAGGTACTAATTGGCAGCTAGCCTAGGGCTACATTATAGAAGTGATCTGACTGCCTGCTCCTCCTTCCCCCTCCCCTAAATAGCGCTGACACTTTGGAGTGTTTCCAAACCCACTGACCCTGCATGTGTGCTGCCTGGCCTGGCCACTCCTTTCATAGTGAAAATCAGGTCACTGTATTCTGTATCAACATTCCTGTGGGGAGCACGTTAAAAATATCTGTAGCAATCCCTCCTTTGCTTCCACTCGTTAGGCACAGGCTGGTGAGGAATGTGCATACCTATGTCATGTCAGAGGATGCGGTGCTTCCTCAGTCTGACCTAGCTGGGTCTGCTGCTGCATGGATTGAAACTGCAGAGCAGCACTGAGACATCTGCAGGAGAGGAGACAAACTACTGATGGACCCTGAGATGGGAGTTCTGGACATTTGCATGTGTACCCTAATGAGAACAAGCATATTTTGGTAGAAAACAGAGGCCATGGATCTATTAAAAGGGTGTAGGCAGGTATCTAATCTTCTAGTTTTTCATTGTGTCTTAAAATAACTTGTGCTTTTCAGAAAAGTGTGTGTAAATGTGTGTGTTCAAGTGTGTGAGCACATATAGGGGAATTACTGTATACTGTAAGTTCTTACTGTGTTCTGTCTGAGTGTTACAAATCAAAAATTTACAAAAAAAATCTAAAAATGTCTAAAAAGTCTTTTCCAGGACTTCAAAAACTAATAAATTGCAACCTCTCTAACTTTCATTCATTTTTTCATATTGAATTATTAATTCCATGAACTGTTCAGATTTGCTGAAAAAGTAGACTGACTTTGAAAGGAGCTTGTTTTAATAATTATAGGTGACCCCCTCTAAGTCATATTCAGAGCAGTTAGTCCTGTTATTCGAAGGAACAGACCCAGGTTCAGGTGCATCTCCCACTTCCACAGTCCTCATGGATATTCACACTTCAGCTCAGGATTGTCGCCTGTGCTTGAGTGTGGTGGGCTGACCTTGGTTGGCTGCCAGATGCCCACCCAGCCACTCTCTCACTCCTCAACAAGACAAGCAGGGGAAATAAGATGAAAAAGCTCACTGGTCAAGATAAAGACAAGGAGATCACTTTCCAAACTAAACACCCTTTTGCTGTATGGCAGTAACAGCAATGTCATCTATTTCTAATTCCTACAGAGATGGAGAAGGCGTGTGAACCATCCTCTTGAGTGGTATCACAGCATTACCTCATGAGAATGGAGTAAAACAGTTTCCTCAAAACTTACTGAAATTGATGGTATTTCTATAAAAGTTCTCCATTGTCTGTAAAGTAGTTTATGCATTTCAAGGCTGTTCTAAAAACTGACTGCAAACTTAGACAGATACTGCTTTTATTTTTCCTTTACAGATTTTTTTTTTTTCCTTAAGTGAAGAAAGAAATCCCATTGTTTGCTCTTTTTCATTTATGAGAGGAATTCAGGACCTGGGTATTTGGGATCCCATTCTCCCACATACTAAGTGTTGGCAATACCACCTTTAGGAATCTCTGCTGTTTGGCATCAGCCCTTTTTTGAATAGGAACTGGAACTAATTAATCTACCAGGGCTCATCCACCCATGCATTTCACCAGAAAACCAGATTGCTGCTGGAAGGAAGGGAATGATACGGCTGTGAAAGAAGGAAAGGAGAGCTCTCATTTCAGAGCAGTTTTTCTAAGCCCTTATTTTCTTAAAAGGCTGATAATTAATTTAGTTGCTCATCAGCCCACATTTTTTGATAAAGAGGTAGTTACTGCAGAAACAAACATCCGTTCGTTATTTCAGAGGTTGAGATTTAATACATGTTTGCAGTTACCTTCTGCACATATGTAATACATTCTAGCTTTTTATAAGGCTGTTGGTTACAAATAGCTTTGAAATAACTACCATGCCTTCCAGCTATAAAATCCCATAATAATTATTCATTATATCACCATCATTTTTATTATGCTAAAAGGGATTCCTCCACACCCCCTCCCACAGCAGAATAATGTTATAGAAGGGATTTCATTTGCCCACATAATTCAGGATTTTTCAACACCGCAACACAGCTCTATCATCTTTGTTTTAGGGGAAACTGAATGGAGTGAGACAGCCGCTCCATGAAACTTCAGTAATTGGATTCATGTTTAAATAACGTGTGGGCAAAAAAGCCCTTCAGCTTCCTAGCTTAATTCTTTTTATTATCTGTGTGTAATCTGAGTAGGTTCTAACTAGAAGTTTGCTAAGAATTGGGCTAGCTGGCTTTATAGCTATAATTTAGGCATAGTTATACATACCCCTGACAATTCCCACTTCCTCTTACATATTCAGAATATAAAAGATAAGGATGTCAAGATGGTAATTTGTTTCTGAAAATGAATTCTGATTATTTTAACTCCTTTTCCCCCAGATTGTAAAAGTATTTCTGTTTGTTGTGTTGGCTTTTTTTTTTCTTTTACATTGAAGACTCCCAGAAAGTCTGATTTTAACTTAATTTTAATGTGGTATATGCTGTTATCCAACTGCTTAAACATATTTTAGGCTTTAAAATGCACTCATTTGAACTGTTTTGGTTCCAGAGCATCTGATTTAGATACTTGTGCATTCACTTCTTAAGTAAAGTGAAAGCATATTGTGTCATACAAGAAAATTTTTTTCTTCATTATCTGATCCTTATGCATTTGAACTTGGGCTTCTGTGACAAAGACATAGTTGTTTATCTGCTGATTGGATTTAACAAGAAGCTGGTGTTCTCTAAGTAAGAGTGCCTCATTTCCTATGCCATAATACTACAGTAATGCTAAATGCACGTATGTACGAAAAAGCATTATATCCCAGAAAATCCCCTTAAATCTCAAAGCTGGAAACTCAACCACTGAAAGGTAATTGTACTGAAATTTAAGCCAAAAGTAATTTTCTTACACAGTTAAGTAATTTTAAATGTAATAAATAAACTGCGATAAAAGGGGTCTTTAGAGGCAACTTCAAGGAGATAATATGAATTCATGTGCATTTAGTCATCATAGTTTCCAGCCAAATGCACAGCAAAAAGATATTTTGTGAAATAATAGGGAAAATAACTTTGATTTTACTGCAGGTTCTTGATTCTTTCTGTTAGGTATTTACGTAAATGATATATTTTTGGAGCTGCTGCCTAGTAAACAGATACTACTGGCAAGCATCTGCCTGCTTGCCCTGCAAGTGTAGCACCCTTGCATCACACAGGTTGTTACGGCAAAGGGAGTAGAAGAATGCCATAAAGTTTAGAGAGGGACTTATTTCATTTAGTTTAGCCAGCCAAAGGTTAGATTCAATCTGACCTAGCCATTAGTCAGTGAAACAAAATGGGCATCTCAGTGGGGGTGTTCAGCCCACTTAATTTCTAGGTTCTTCTGTAGTCAGTGGACAAGGATGAGGATCTCTAGAGGGTAATTTATCTTCTCTCAAGGGGCCAACCTAAAAGTGAATCCTTAAGGTTTTAGCTGGTGAAGTTAGATGAGTTGAATTCCATCCCTAGTTTGCTAAATATTGTAGCTTGGTTTATGACTTGAGAATGATCCAGGATGTCTCTGGTTGAAATTAAATCATGTTTGTTACAGACTTTAAGTTTTAATGTAGTTGAGCAAAACATCTCTTTGAATTGTGAATTTTGTGAAAATACCTTTGTATCAGAAACCCTGCAGGTGGGCTCCAGTCTAGAAAGTTCTAGTAGAGTCTGAAGTTTCAGAGAATTTTTTTGAAACATTGTTCCATTATGGAATGATAGAAGAAGGGATTATGGTAGAAAAACACTTCAGATGAAACTTCAAATGCTTATGACAAGTATTTTACATTGTACAGCCTGCACAGGTCCTTTCCTGTTCTTCATTCCTGTATTTTAAAAACTTCTACTTCACAGAAGTAGATTGTAGTCAATACATTCTGCAGACCTTTGTATACACAAAGCTAACATGGTTCCTATGGGTGACACCTCTATTTTCACAAATGTCAATGAGTTGATCGAAATACTTACCTGCTTGTCTCCAATTCTGTTAAAGCAGCTTAAAATGTGAAACTTTTTCAGCAGCAGTGTTTGTGGAGAGTCTTGCCATTTCACGTTGAGTTTCAGGATTGCCTAGAAAGCAATGTTAGGATGTTCTGCCAAGCTCATAATCTTGTGCAGCAATACTAACCTCTCCATAGTATTCAGTAGGTTGTTTTCCTCTGGTTCCTCTTTGGCTCTGCACAGTTACCATCCTGGGCTGCTTTTTGGTGGGGGCTGTGGAGTGGTGGTTTGGCTCTTAAATAGTTTTGCTTTCTGGCACTGGTGCTTGACTGGCTTCTGCCTTCTGTTTAATTCCCAAATATTTTTTTTTCTTTGCATTGTAGTTACTGATCTTATCTCTAACACTTATATTTGTGGTGATGTGTTTGTTTTAGAGTTTCCACAGTGTGCTATAATTTGTTCTTTGTATTGTCTCATATGTTCACTTACTGACTTGGAGAGCAAAGAGGGGAAAAAAAAAACCTAAGAAGGAAAAAGTGTGTGTATTTTTTCCAACATTTGTAGTCAACACAAAATACACTGTGGAAAACACAGTTGTTTCAACAGACTCTCAAAGCTGAGACCTGGGTAAAGTTTATAGTTTCAGTGGGACTCAAGGGAACGTGCATTTTCTGCCAATTCTAAAAAGACTTGAAAATGTGTTGAAATCTTATATGTATTGTATTTATTTTGTCTGTGTAGGCAAGTGCTTCTGTGTGGCCCCTGCTTTTCTCGATATTCTCTACATCTGACCTTGTAGGTGGGTTTTATGTCTCCGGTATCGATCAAAGGGCGTTTGTAAAGTGCTTTTAAAAAGTGCTCTAAAAGTTGGTCTGACTCATGTTTCATGGGTTTGATGGATTTATTGAAAATATGTTCAGCAAATTAATTTTTATTTCTGTAAAGAATTTGAATTTAGTTTCTTGAGTTAGGTTTTCCCCCCCTACTACAAAAACTAGGGTTTTCCTATTACATTTATGACTTTTGTTTAACTAGAATACAAAGATTTCCTGTTTTCTGCTCTGTTTCCTTATAACTATAATTTTTCTCATGGTAAAGTTACTGGTCATGTGCAGATGAAAATACATAACTTGTATGCACCTGTACATCAAGGTAGGAATTTTAGAGTAGTATGCATGGTCTTGCAAATTTTAATATCTCATTAGATTATTTCATTTGTTCTTGTCCTTTTTTTCTGTAAGTCTTCTTATTCCAATTCCGCAAACACCTCTTATTACTGTTAGACTAGGCTCAGTGCAGCTACTGATGGGTTAGGGTATTCTGCTGTGCTGCTTCAGTTGGCAAGACGAGAACAAGTACTTCCTTTTTGATGTCATGTGAAAGAATAGTACTTGATCTCTGGGACATGGCTTGAGTGATTTACTGTCCCAAGCGTGCTTGTTTGGTACCATATAATGTCTAGACTCTACTTTCAAAGTGAAATGATAGGAAATTTCCTTACTCACATTTCCAAACAAATTCAAATTTGTACAGATGTAACTGATTTTAAATATCTAGGCAAACGAGGCTGGTTTCAAGACTGT
The DNA here is from genome assembly GCA_013400335.1 of Eurystomus gularis. Classification (NCBI taxonomy): domain Eukaryota; kingdom Metazoa; phylum Chordata; class Aves; order Coraciiformes; family Coraciidae; genus Eurystomus; species Eurystomus gularis. The sequence goes on from VZZY01012333.1 coordinate 28,571, forward strand.
TGAAAGTAAGGACTGTCAATATACTTACCGTTTTGACTACAGTGCAACTGTTTTCATACAATTGTTTGCCGGGGTGCATTAAGCTGGTAATCGATTCCTATCACTACAACTGGAGCTGAACAAAATTCAACCTTGCCTCTCCATGATGGTGTCTTGTTCAGAAAGGTTCTGTTCTTAGTTTGTGAAAATGCTCTGCACAGTAAATATGTAAAGATGGGAGATCTCACAAGAACATACTTGAAACTGTACCACATTTGTAAGCAGATGTTATTTTGTGGCTTATAAAGATTAACTTATTTTTTTCCTCCAGCTGTATGCCAGAATCTTACATTTGAACACTTAATAGATACAGTCAGATGTTAATGCATAATTTTAGCAAAAACCAGACTGTTCCCTTGTGTGTGTGTGCCTAGTATTGCCAAAGACACTTAGATACATTTGGGTGAGCTTTTTCACTTTTGGATGCATTTTTGTTTGTTTTGACACATGATATTTTGAGATCCCATGTGTCTGCAAGTGCAGCAGCCAGAAGATGAGACTAACCCTTAGTCTAACCCTTAGTTAAAGCAGTTCAAAGACTAAACTGATATAGCAATTGCTTTTAGAATCTTCAAACTACATTGTTACTAAAATAATATATTTAGCTTTCTCCCTATTTTAATAAACATATATTTTTATTTAATCATGTCTACATGAGAGAGGGGAAGTTTGAGAACAGAGTTATTTGAGGGATTGCAGTAGGAGTTGATGTTGGTCTGTGCTTATGTCTGCCTCTTTTTTGTCTTTAGTCATACTGAGTCATGGCCTCTTTATGGAAGAGCACTTCTCTGATAGCAAATGGTGCAGCTGTTCAACTACAGAGACTGAGGGTATGGGTAGCTTTCCTTTCTGGGCATTGTTTTCTGAAATTTATATTAATTCCTATTTCTAAGGACAGATACTTTTTCTTCCCAGTTGTTTCTATTGCAGTGTTGAAATGTTCCTACCAGCAGGTGGAGAACAATATAAAGAGGCAAATAGACTGGATGGGATGATCACTTCTGTTTATGAAAGATGACCTTTTCAGAGGATTTCAGAATATCTAACTTAATTTTTCCTGTTCTAAATCCCATTTCATTATATCCTGTTAATTTCTGTTGGCTGGACAGCATATACAGAAAAGGGCGTTTGGAGGGAGACTTCCTGATCTGCAGGAACCTTTTGAGGAAAAGCAGATGGATGGGCAGAGATGCTACAGCTGCCCAGGAAAATTCCAGTAACTCTGTGCCCGGAAGAGCCTGGAAACTCCCTGCCTTTCCAGCTGGGTGCCACCATGGGCATCTTCTCCACAGGGATGAAAACCTCCAAAATTTCTCTGAGCCCTGCTAAGTGTGATCTGTCCCTTTGTGTACATCAAACTGACAATTCCTACTGCTGTGTGAGAGGAAAGGTTTAAGCTTAGCATACTTGCAATTAAGGATCTTAGTCTTTCAGATCTTGTTCAAAAACCTTTATTTTGGTCTTCTATTTTGAGGACTTTACAGGTAACATATCACAGATCTGGTGGTTAGGTTTTTATTTAGCCTAAGGTGGTCTGTTGTGAACCACTGACCATGTGAACTAGATGTCAGTTTTGGCTTTATTCTTGGGAGACAGCAGCAGCAGAAGCTCAGAGCAGTCTTGAGCTGTACTGGAGACAAACATCTTCTACTCCTGTCTCCTTTCCTCCTCTGATAAACAGCAGCTTGCAGTTCTGCTGACTCTTCTTTCTTCCACTGTTGAAGCAAGCTGCAGCGCTCAGGTTTCTCCAAGGCTTTGCCATTGTGGGGTGGCAGATGCTCCCAGCCCAGCTGTGCACAAGGCAGCTGGCTGAGCTGTGTGGGCTGGTTTGCCTCCGCCAGGGAAAAGCACCGGGCTAGATTCAACTTGTTAACTTCCAGCTGGGTGTTACTAGCTAGTGTGCTCCAGCAGCATGCAGAAGTGGCAGCTGACATCTAGGAGATAAGCATGAAACTTTGAAGCATCTCTTCAAATATTGGCTGGACTTTCAGAGTATGCAGAATTCCTCCAATAATCAGCTGTCAATTCTGTGTCTGCAACTGGGATAGGTAGGACTTGAAATCAGCCAGCACTGTGAAACAGAGGTTTAGCAAACTCCTTTGCTGGCTTCACCTTGGTGTTTATTTTCTCTTCCCTTTCTCACAAGAGCTTTGTTCTACATCCACTACTCTGCACACCACCTTCTCCAAGAACCTTTCCTTGAAGCCTGAGGAAGTGGTTTAACATTGGATACAGACGCTCGCACACAGACACACACAAGCGTAACATCCCATGGTTAGAAAAGGAGCGTGACTTCCTGCACACAGCAGGATTGATGGGGGTGGGAATGGCACAGTTGCTAAAATGCAAACAGCAGAAAGGCAATCTCTGAAGTATATAAAATTCCTATCTGTTAAATGACTAAATCAGCTGAATGCTGGTAAATGTTCCACTGGTTCAGTACAGAGTCTAAATGCATAACCTACAGCCTTTCTGACAACCAAGCTTGGACTGTGGAAGCAAAAAGAATGAGGGGATGGGTAGTGAAAGAAGATAGTAGGTTTTAAGCATCTTACTACTCGACACTAGTTGCCATTTTGCTGTTGACTAGAAATAAAGATGGGGATCCTAGCTGCAACAAAGAATTTATTTGCTGAAATGTAGCCTAGGCTTCCTTGTTACTCTGTCTCTGCTTCTCATTGTTAATATTCATCTCATATGGTAAAGAACTGAAGTATAGCGCTCAAGTCAAATGCGCCCTGGTGTAGAGTAAGGTTGCTTGCAGTAGTTTTTCCTCTGATAAAAGTGGAATAGCATGAAAATGGTGTGAATGTGATGGACTAATTTTTCTTGAAACCTCTCTTTTGAACCTTTTTCTTGTCTATACTTTCCCTATACTTGTTCTCCCCCTGAAAAACTCTCCATGCTAATTTCCTTGGAAGCTTGTTGAAATTCCTTCTATATACCCTTAATATTCTTATGTGCCCTCAGACCAGCCTAGCTTGTGGCCTTCTGGGGGAAAATGTTGATGTGATCTGTTTCTTTGCTACAGAATGTGTTTAATTAGATACCTGGGCATGTAAATACTCGAGCATCTCATTTCCTAACTAAGGTGTTCCTAATCTCTCTGTACCTAATTAGAGAGCATAGGCCTTTCCACAGGGGTCCATGCCAAGCTACATGGTTGTACAGGGGCTACACAAGGACCTGGTAATACAACATTTGGCTGGAACTTTCCTTTTTGAGGAAATTATAAGATGATGGTGGTACAACAAAGAGTTTTCTGATGGACAAGTTGAAGGCCTTAGAGGTCTTTGTCCCTTTGTCTAGTGGTATCTGTGCCATCAGTAGGAATAAGACTATGAGAAAGACGACATTTATGTTTAAATGGAGAGAGAAAGGGAGGTAGCAGCTTCATCACAATCAGCTGGATGAACCCAGAAAAACACTTGAGCTTACTCATTACCACGCAAGGCACTTTTTGCTTCTTTGCTAGCTATTTATGGGAAAGAAGTCCATTCTTGAAAAGAAGTTGCATCAAAACTACCAGCTCTTTATCTGAGACACCTTCTGAGTCTTGTGGTGGTGCAGATTTCTAAGAGCACCACTTGGACTGGAAGAGTTATGATAAGTCCTCTTTTCTCTCCTAATCACCACATTCTCTGAAAAGACTACCCCAGTAAACATGTATTGTTCTGTATATCTTTGTAACTGTCTCTCTGAATATGATAAACTAAAACCTTAGATAACCTTGTGTGCCTACAAAATTTAATGTCCATGTTCCTAAAAATAGTATATGAATGAAGCATTCCAAGCAGCAAACCGCAGCTTCCTGAGGTAGCACTGGCTGTAGTGCAGTTTCTAGTTCAAAGATTTTGTTTTATAAGTGATATAACATTGCAGAGTCTACATCCAGTTTTACAGCATTGCATTGCTTTGCTGTATGCTGTTTGTTCCTTTAATGATACTTGGATGCAAAGCATGGCTAATAAAACAGAAGATCACTAAGGTCCATATTCTGTGGTATGTGTGCCCATTCCACTACTTAACAAGGCTGTTTAACCTATATATTGTTTCTAGCCTGCAATGATCAAAATACTGCCTGAACGTTTTAGTCATTTTATCACTTGTATACTGAAAGTGCACTTAGTTTTGCAGAACATATTTAAGACTGAAAGCTAGGGTTTAGTACTCTGACTCTTGGTACAAATTGTTTCCCTGGTGTCTAAAGCCCTGCTTGCCCAAACAAGCTCTCTGGTAAAAAGTGATCTGACTGGGATTCAGTTGCCAAATGTGTTTAGAAAAGGCATCGTAAATGATAAATAATGATTTCAAGTTCATTTGTCTGGGACAAATCCAAGCACAATGTTATGTTCCAAAATCAATTCAGCAAAAGAGGGTGGGGGAAAGTAGAGAGAGGAGAGTGAAATGGTCATTTGGCAATATCCAAGTACTTAATTTTCTTGACAAAGTTCTTAATATTTTAAAACATTTCCATCTTCTGGACAGAACCCATACACTCTCTAATTACTGGCAATAAAACTAAGGATTTAAGAGCTATGAATGTTAAAGTTGGAGGAAACTATAAATAAGGCTGGCAAGAATGTTTCCTTAAGGAACCAGAGAATTCAGACAGCTTTTAAAAGGAGATGGTAATTATTTTTGCCATTGAACTTCAATGTGTTGATAAATGCCTGCTTCCCCAGTCTTCAACCAGTAAGTTAAGCAGTAAAGTATATCCTAGGTAACTTCCTCATTTGTGTTTCCAGTGTGCTGTTTCAGCTCTAAGATGATGTATCTAGTAATAGTTATTGCTTCTAGTGTAAATCAAGATTCTTCAATTTTAGATCTTATATCTTCTGCTGAGAAGTGTGGAACATGGATATGGTTAAAAAGTAAGCTCGTTTTAAAACACTGCACTGTGTATTTATTTGCATGCCTGCTTCCAGTCAGCCAGGGAGACTGTTACTGCTGAATACAATAGTAGGAAGATTGTTAGTCATAAAATAAACGTGGGTGCACATAAGTATTGCCATTCAGTCATGCAACCAAGTCTGGACCATCTTGGAATCACTGCAGAAGCCACTGGCATATAAATCCTTAATCTGGTGGGCTTCTCTGGAGCAGTATTTTGTAGCCTGGAAAGATGCTGTGGAGGCTGAAGCTGGGAGTGGTGTTTGCTGCAGCTCTGGAGCTCTGGGACTCTCACTTTCCTGTGATGTTGGGACTTTGGGTGCTCCAGTAGCTTCCCAGGCACTGTGGGGAGAGCACACTGGTGTGTCTCAGTGATGCTCACTGGGGGCTTCCCTTCAGACAACTAAATACTATGAAAGGGCACTGGTTCCTGGGAAGCCCTGAGGATGCTTGTTCCCAGGTGCCTGTGTTCCTGCTCCTGGCACAATTAAATACTCTTGTCAGGTGGGCAGCTTCAGAACTTGCCTTACCTTTGAAATGTTTATTGCTACTTTATTCTGCACTGGAATGAAGACTGATTTCGAAACAGGAAGATCTTCTGTGAAGAGGGGTTATATTTTCTGTACATCCCTGCAAATGAGAAGGACTTTTTTGTACCACTGGATCTTGAATTATTACAGAAATTCAGATAAAGAGTTATGTAGTTAGGAAACAGATTACTTTAAAAACCTGTATTTAAAAAGTCATTGCACAACTACCAGCATGGAAGTATAGCACGACATATAAAATGTCTTTCTACTTAATGATTTTTCTAATCAACTCCCTTTTTCACTGTTATTGAATTGGCAGATTAGTTGTTTGAAAAGTCAAACATTGTGATGATTTTATTTGACTTTTGATGAGGCAAAGTTCACAGCTCTGGCAGCAGTTCATTTTGTGACTGAATTTGTGTAACCAGATCATTTTGCATGTGAGTTTGTCTTTGAGTCAACTTCATCAGAAATGGGTGGTCCCTTGTTAGAACTGTCTGCAGATAAATTGGTTGCTGTAGTGCTGTGAAGAGGATGTGTGGTTAAAAATTACTTTCCAGGTTACAGGTTACGTTTTAAATCAGGCTCGTGTTATGGTTCCTGCTAATATTTCTGGAGTTAGAAACCTGTCAATGTTTCCATTTGGAGAGAGGGAGATATAACTGTCTATAAAAATGTGTTCCTAGCCAAAGCATGTCATGTGAGGTCATTGCTGAAAAGCAGTTGAAGTGTGGCAGCTTTGAAATTAGAGGCACATCAACAAGACTGGGAAATCAGCCGCTTTGGCTGTGCTGCACTGCCAGAAATCAGAAAATACAATGATAGGTGTATTGTGGCTGTTAGGGGTCTGCTTTTACGGGTCACTCTGTGCAGAGTCAGGGTTGGCTGGATGATTCTTGTTTGTGTCAATGTCTTCAGTGTTAGGTTTTGTTGTGCTCTGGATGTCATTTCACAAATCATGCTCTCCATAGATATTTTAACACCTTCTATCCATTTCCTAAATCCTTTGTGCAATTGGTCCTTTTCCTCTGGTTCACCACAACTTTAAGTAGCTCCAGCACACTCTTCCAATTTACGACGTCTCCCTGACTCGCCAGCTGGACTCCACACATAGCCTTGGTGCTCCAGGAAGGAAGACTTGGCATCAAGTGAGTCTGGGGTTAATGAAAGCCTGGAGTGGGAAGTTATAAAAATCAGATGGTTATAGTAATTGTAAGGGGCTATATGCTGAGTTTAATAGCTCCATAGGGAATGGTGATATATGAGGAGTGCAAGAGGAGAGAATGGGCATAGGAAGGTGCCGTTATATATATATCCCTCTTCCATCTCCCCTTTCATTCCATCGTTGCAGGATATTTTATATATTTTTGCCAGAATCCTAGTATGACCTGACTGTACTGCATCATCAGACAGTCCCTACAGAAACCTTGGAGAGAGGGGAAGCTGTTTCCAAGATCCAGTCTTCTCCTCTGGCTACAAGGAAATACGTAAGTCTGATAATCACATGTGGTTCTCTCTCCTGCATTTTTCATGGCGATTCTAAATCTACTTTATCTTCTATCTTGATCAGATACTTACCCATTTCATTTTATGTTTAGGCAGATGTATGACAAGTTTTTCTTTTTAAAGGAAAACAGCCACAAAGTTAACATCACGTTGTATTTTGGTGTGTCCTATGTTTAGAGTTAGTCACATGGGCTGGTGTTCCTGCTCCGGTGGGAAGAGGGAGTAGCTGGAGGCAGGTCTACTGTAAAGAGTTGACTGTAATCACAAACTTGCCGTCACTGGCTGCCTGTGAAGACCAGTTTGGAGGCAGTCATGGTAGGCCAGGAGTGTGCAGCTCCACATGGAGGCACTTGTGGTCACTGTATGTACAGGGCTTGGAGCTCCCATCCTTCTCCCTTCATGGAGGTTAAGCCAGGTCCTTGATATTAGTGAGTGGGACCATTGTGTCTTGTCCCATGACCCTGAATGTAAGGAGACCCTGATATTACTTACTAGGCATAAGAGGACACTAAAACTAGTAGCTGCCTCATATTTGGGATCGTGCTATATCTGGATGATTGTAATATTAGATGCTGAATAGGAGTGTTTAGGCAACAGTTCCTAGTACTACATTGATACATGGTGATTATATTTTTAATCTAAAAAATATATAAAATACTCCTGGAAATATAACAAATACTTCATAAGATGAAGTCTTTTCCCTGGGACTATCTTGCATTCATTCTCTGTTCTTGCTTCATACAGTTAAAATGTACTTGTTTGTCTTGTTGGCTTTGCCAAGCCGACGTTGTGACAAAAAATGCTTTAGATTCCAGCTTCTATATTTAAAGCGTAATGAAATAAAATTGCACTGGCAACCTAAATTCTGCCTTTATTTACATCTCTTTTTAATTATGATGGCCATGTTTCTAATAGTTTAATAGAAAACAAAGTGAGTACAAAATCTGAGGGAGATACAAGCACCTTCCATGACATGATTAAAGTAGTTGTTTTCTAGGGCCAGTTTAGGCAGAGAGTATGTATGGGTGTGTATACGTGTGCGTGTACACGTTTGTGTGTGAGCTGCCCATAACTTCAGCAAACTTTGTTTTGAAGTCCTCAAGGCACAAGTGTGGATGACCACAATGTTGGTTTTGCAGTCATATTTTGGTGTACTTTGAAGAATATTCTAACTGCATCATTTATTCTATTTTTTTTAAAATGTATTTCAGGTTAGGATAGCCTGTTTTCTGTATGCTTTACAATGTCAGAAAAGAATAAAAACAAACAAAAAACACCAACACCATAGAGATTGTGAGTAACTTGAGGTTTCAATTTAACTAGTTAATTGTTTAAATAGAAATTTAAATGTCAATGTGTTTAATGATTTTATTTATTTTTAAGAGGCAAAGCTAAGTGTCATAACTTCCTAAAAATTTGCCTCTGGTGATAGATAAAAATGTGCTTATGATTCCTAGTTGCAGCTTTGTGTCACAAATGCCTCCTAAAAATCTTAAGGAATTACAAACTCAAGTAAATCTGAGATACAAAGAGAGATGCATTTAAATATTTTACTTTCTTCCTGTGAAATAACTGCGTGAAGAAAACAAGTGTATTAGGGGATCATTTTAGTGCCCTCTGCTTCTCAGGGCATGAGCTTGCATTAGTATATGCAATGAAGTAAATTTGTTTTCAGTCGTTTCTACTTTTCATTTTAGATCCCAGACCAAGGATTCTTTTTACAGATAGTTATGGAAATAAAGAGATTTTTAATATTTTTTTTAGGTCCTGTTATGTGACTTTGGACACATATATATGAGAACATGTTTAGTACTGCGAATTGTTAGGCAGCGGTTGTTAAATGACAGCATGGGTAGGATTTTCTTTAACCAGATTATGCTTTTGGGGCTCTCCTGGGACTTTCCAATTCTTGAAGAGCTTTTGCCTATCTTTACAGAAAACTTCTTACTTCAAGGCATTGACGCTCCTTTTATTCTGAGATAGTGAAGTGCTATTATCTCAATTTTAAGAATGAGGAATTCAGGATAAGAAAAGCTATGTTATTTGCCCAAGTCATGAAAAAAAACTGTGGCTGAATTATTCCTTGAATGTAGATGTTTCTTATCCTAAGCTGAGGGTTCCCTTGAGTAGTTAATTCCTCTTCTCAGAGGTACAGCTTTATAATAAAAGGAATAAAAAATAAACTGATTTATTTAGCATATCCTCATTTGTTTAAGACCAGGAAGGACCATTATTATAATATATTGCCAGGAATTAGTACCTTTTACTCAGATGTATGTGGTCAAAAGACTCATGTATGTGGTCAAACTGGCACAAAGCACTGCAATTCAGATTACTAAACTACAGCAGTGATCAAGCAGCTGCAAAATGCTCAGGTCCTTGGAAAGGCAAGACATAAACTAAATGAATATTGCTTAGACAGTCCCAGCTGGTAAATTGTGCCACATACTGCAAGTCTATGCTGATTTGATGGAAGAAAATACCTTTCTGAATGTAATCTGATAACTAGCTTGACTAGCTGTATGGAGGACATATATAAAAAAGACATGAGTTTTATTCTGGCATGTTACTTGACCCTAGTTATGGCCAGTCTCTGATCATTCAGAAGGAGTAAAATAATTTTCCCTCATTCTTGGAAAACTACATCTACTGGTTGCATGTTAAAGTAACCTTTTCAGGTTACTCGTTGGGCCCTTAAGTATGAGACTGTGTATGATTTAGAACTAACATCTCAACAGGCATGAGACTACTGAGGGCAGTCTGAGCATTTGTGCCCTACCTGGCATCAGTAGAGACTCACTGGCCATGTCTACAATAGCAAGAAATGAAGTCCAGTGGAGTGCATTTGTAGAACTAAACAACTAGCTCTGGGGACCTGGTGCCCATGTTTTACACATTTCAGGGTTTTACTCTGGGCTAGCTCTAATCTGGTCATGTGAATTGGATTAATGGTACTTGCTGAAGAATGTTTAGGTGTGCACTTGGAGAATATTTTTCAGTTAAGTTTAATTTGAAGGAAATGCTGCTCCAAGGCTGCTCTGGCATGTAGAGGAAAGCTCAGTCTATAGGGGGTGATTTGGATTCCTGATAAAGCACATGGATGATCCAAACTGTGACAGACACAATTAATGTAGCTTACATGACATCTCCAGGAACAAGACCCAAATACTTTATCCCAGAAGTGCTGTGGAAGCATACAACTTCTGAAGAGAGAGGTGGTCTCCCTAAAAAGGGCTTCAAACCAGTCCAAACCTCTTCCCTTTCTCATCTCCTTCTGTCTCCATCTTACAGGTAGCATGTTCCAGTGTTTAATTACATGGTGGGCACATCCTGTTGTAGTACAAGCTTAACTTCAGTTTCCAGTCATGATCAGCAGGATGGGCCGTCTCCCTCCCTTCCCCTGTGCAGTTGGTATTTACATTTGCTCAACTGCATTTTTAGGTTGTAAATGTCTAGTCAAGACTTGAGGTGGCTCAGTACCAGTAATACTTCCTTCTGATGACTTGTTACCCCATCAACTTTTGTCATCTGCCAGCAAATATTTTTGTATGTTTGGTGCTTTTTTGGTAAGCATTGATGCTTTCTTAATGCAGTGTACACTTAGAGGTTAGTTGGTGAGCTGGGTTTTGAAATCAAAATGTCATGTCTTACTGAGTCGGATGACTTGAAATCTAAGTGTAACTCACCAGCAGTTTTCTTCCACGCTTGTAGAGAGTAACAGTTTATTTTGATCTAAGCCCTTTCTTAGTCTATCTACCTATTACATATGTATGTGTATTTAGTATCTAATTATCAATAATGCAACACTTGTTTAAAGACCCCTTTTTTACAAGTTGCTGTCAGGTGAATCAGTCTGTAGTTCCCTGTTTGGCACATACGCTGTTCTCCAAGCTGTTGGACTCAGTCTTCAAGCATTTATTAAAAAAATTAACTACGGAGGGAAACATTAAGTTAATGCATTTAGCAATTAACTGGCAATGATAGTCTCTTAATTTCTCTTTCTATTTGGCAAATGGTCTTGCATAGCTTCCTTTTGTATGGATGGCAAACTTTTGATTACAGCTGTTATCACATTGGGTGGATACATCCTGCTTTATTCCAAACAAGATGTAGCTGTTAGGCTCTTTTGCTTTCTCAGTTATTTTAAGTGTTAGAAATATGATTTGTTGTTCTGGTCTGTGTTCACTGTTGAGTTTTGCAATTTGAGAGTTTAGAGGGATGGGGTTGGTTTTTTTATCCGCTTAGGTTATTTGTCAATTATCTCAATTTTTAAACTTCTATTATTTGCTATTTATGTCTTGTTTTTCCATCCTTTGAAGCTGTGCTTAAATACCACTTCCACATATATTTATTTTCAGTCAGAATGGTCTTTTGCTGTATGTTTTTTGTTTGTTTATTTTGGTATTAAGGGTACTATGGCTTATTTATCCAGTAGAATATCCTTAATTACCAATTTTAACTCTTTCTAGTGTCTAATTTTTGTTTCCAGTCGATTATGCCAACAAGTAATTTAACCGTGGCAAATTTGACCCTTGCAAAGTTTCAAATAATCGCATTTCTGGCATGTGCTATGTACTGCTTATACAGTGGAAATTTAGCCAGTCCAAAACTAACAGATATATTGTCAACTGCTAATTTTTGATCAGAATTTACATATTTTTTGTCTTAAAAGTTAATCTGACTTTGAATTGCCCTTTATAAGCACACTAAGGTAGTGTTCTTTATAAATACAAGAAGACTCCACCCTATTAAAGAAACTCTAGATAACATTATTTAAATGCTCTTATCAGATATATCTCGTATCAGATTTCTCCCAAGGTTTCCTGGGATGCCATTTTTCTTTTCTGATAGCTGATGGCTAAGGAATAATTTATCCTGGTGTCTTGGGAGGGCTGGAAGTCCACCAGTACTAACATTTTAGTCCTGTGAGTGATCTTTATAGGCCATGGAGTTGCTGTGCTTCTGTGTGTGTGACACTAAAGGGTGATTGTTTTCTGATGCAGAATACTGCCCCATCGCTGCTTATCAAAGCCTCACCTCCGGGAACGAGGGGGTGTGAGTGGGATTTTCAGCATTTGAGCATGCAGCCTCTTCTTAGTATTGATAATATAATGTGAATATTCATATCCAAATTCTCATTTTAGGGAATGCAATGATGAAACCTCTGTTTTACTCTGAGTAGAGCAGGGTGGCTTGTTCTTCTGGGGAGGTTCTCTGCTCACGGGAAGCAGGATGTTGCCACCTGTCCTGGAACATTTCCACCCAAAGATACCTTTCTTTTGAAAAGAACAGAACTTTGGAGAGGTTTTAGCCAATGGTGGATCTTGTCTTGTATTTTCATGAATTTCATCTCATTTGAGCTGACCTGTATTGCTACCTATAGGTCTTTTTCTCTGGTGAGCATTTTTTCTCTTAAGATGGCTCCCTTTTGGAAAAGGAAAGGATACTTCCAGATGTAAAGATATCTGTTGGGTTCACTTATTTGCAATTACAGAGCATTTCCAAAACACTCTGTTTTCATTTCATTAATTGATACTTGTTGCCTCCCTTTATGGGATCTCCTGTGAAAAGAAGTATATCTGGACGTCGAGAAAACTTTCCACATCCTTGTGTGCTTTGTCACTTGTTCCTTCTCCATCAGAAGTGCATTATGACATGTAGCTCAAGCTGCCTCCTTCAAGCAAGAAATGAAATCTGATACTTCAGATGTAGTTCATAGGACCACAGGATAAGTCGGCCTGGAAGAGACCCCCCTGACCAATCTCCTGCTCAAAGCAGTGTCAGGTGTGAGATCAGACCAGGTTACTTGGGGCTTTATCCAGCTGGGGCGTTAAATGGCTGTGCCTTCTTTTTCCTGTTTAGGAGTGTTGTGGTGTTGTGATGGCACTTAAGAGTCCTGGACATACTGAAAATGGGTAGCTGTTGGGTAACCACAGCAGCCATCTAGCTTTGAATTTCCTCCCTAGAGAAAACAGTATCTTCTCTCTGCCTAGTACTTCAGTAGAGTTGAAATAAATTCAGCCCAAGTACCCTACCTGGGACCTTCTAAGTGATACTAGTTTTCCAGCACAAACATAATCATTAACTCCTCTATCAGCTGCTGTAGCTGAGGAAATCACGGAATCACACAATGTTAGGGATAGGAAGGGACCTTGAAAGATCATCTGTAGTCCAGTTGCCCTGCTGGAGCAGGATCTTCTATATCAGGTCACACAGGAACACGTCCAGGTGGGTTTTGAATGTGTCCAGAGAAGGAGATTCCACAACCTCTGGGCAGCTTGTTCCTGTTCTCTGTAATCCTCACTGTGAAGAAGTTTTTTCTCATATTTGTGGAACCTCCTATGTTCTAGCTTGCACCCATTGCCCCTTGTCCTATCATTGAGTATCACTGAGAAGAGCCTGGCTCCATCCTCCTGACACTCACCCTTTATATATTTATAAACATTGAGGTCACCCCTCAGGCTCATCTTCTCCAAGCTGAAGAGACCC
>VZZY01012336.1:4085-32620 GCA_013400335.1 Eurystomus gularis
CTCTCGCCCCCACCCGCCGCGGCGGCAGGGCCTGCCGGCCTCCCTGCCTGCTCCGCCTGGCCGCTGCCCAACGGCGCCCCGCTCCTGCTGGTGCCGTTATCGGGGGCGGCTGAATTAGGCTCATTCCTCCCCCCTTACCCCGCCCCGAAACCCGCCTTCAGCTTTGGGCCGGGGTGGGTGTCCGGAGGCGGCGGTTTGGGCCGTGGCTGCGGGGGCTTGTGCGGCGGAGGGGCCCCGGGTGTCGCGTTGTTGTGAGGTGAAGGTAGGACAAGTGCTCCCGAAGGGCTCCCGTCTGTGACAGGAGGTACTTGAAAACTTGACTTTAACAAAAAAAAACAACACCAAACCCCCGAACTTTCCCGGCTTTCATTGTTCTTCAGGCTGCTTCTTACATTCTCTTTCCCTAATGGTGCCACTTCTTTCAGAAAACAACTGGTCCTGGCCCATGCCTGCCTGTTTGCTTAAGAAAAAAGCCTTTGCAAAACACTGAGGTTTTAAGAGGTACAGAAGATGATGCGTCTGTGGTGTGAGGTGCTTTGGCTGTGTCTTTCTGTCTCCTTTATTCTCTCCCCTTCCTATGTTTTCAGGATCATCTTAGTTTGAAAAACAGTTTTTTTGATGGAGTAGGTTACTCTGTTAAAGAGGTTGCTCGCAGAATACATTTGATTCAGGGAAAGCTTCTCTTCCACTTCCTAAATTCTTCTGTCCTTCTATTAGGTCCCAACCCCTCTTTCCTACCTGCCAGGAATGTTTACACCAGGTCCAGCCTCTCAGTTCACCTGTAGCTAAAAAATGCTTGCTGCAGGCCTCCCGTCTTAGAGCTGCTCTCCACACAAGTGCTTGAGGAATAATGCATCTGCATTTCTGCTCTGGGTGGAAAAAATAGCAGTGTTTTTGTTCCGTGTTAATAAACACGTCCTTGGATTGTAGAAAATATGGAAGCTTCGGTGTAGTTATGAAATAAATTACTTAGCTTGGCTGGAAGACTTTAAAGCACCGGAGAATGCGTAGGTATTTTTGGAGTCTTCTGCAGTAAGGCGGCAATCGTAGCTCACAGTTTTATGTGTAACTTATGAAAGGCAGATTTCAGCTTTTTCAAAATGCTTATTTTCATGAAGTGTTAGGCAGTACTTAAACGGAGTCTTCACTTCCTATTATGTATTTCTTGGATTTGTAGCGTTGCGCTGTGTTTGGAATGGAACTTTTACTTAAAGTAGGTTCACCTGTTGTATGCTTAATCAGGCACATATTCCCTGTATCATGAGTTTTGAGATTTAAGTAGGTTTTTTAAAGTTAAAATTAAATGATGTTAAGCCTTAATACTTGAAGGTAAGATTGGTCACATATAGAGATATATTTGCTAACTCCCTAGGAAGCTGCAAGGCTGTGGAGTAGTAAGAATAAAGCACTGTGTTGTTTCCAGAGCATTTGTGAGCGTCACTCATCACACTGCCTGTGTGCAGCTTCTAAGTGTTCACCTGGAGTCAGGAGACGTGGTGGATAATCCTAAACTTCCTGAGAACTTGACATACTGAAATCTAAAAAACGTATATGTTAGTTTATACTATGCTGTTAACTTCTTTGATCCTAGGTTGTGAAGTTGGTCAGTCAGACACCTTGGGTTGCTCTTGGAGAGGGATGGTTTGAAGAATTGGTAACTGGTCCACATTGTTCTGCAAATAGATTACATCTCTTAACTCTCCTTACTGCAGTGAAGTGGTGGAGTGAGAAAGTGAACTCTTAATTAAGAGTTCTTAGGAAGCAAGTGAATTCTTTCTGCTCTTTCTTATGGAATCTGTAGTCGTACAGTAACTAGAACATGAACACTTGAAAGACTTCATGTAGTAGCATTGCCTTGATTTCATTACGTATTTACTTCGCTATTTCTGGCAAAACCGAGTCCACAGTCCAGGGTAATTCCTTATTCAAGTGCCTTATTTGCTGTTGCTTTACTGCCCTCCTGGGCCCACACAGCACTATTTTGGTAGTGTTTGGGTAGTACAATGTGTTGTAGGGAGGTGAGTGATAACATAAAGTAGGTAGAGACTGTTCTCTGCTGGTGTGTGTCTCAGCATTTTGTTGGTAGTGTTTTAATGTGTGTTATCAACAAATTAGAGGGGGTAGCTCAAGCAGTTGTGAAGCTCTGAGGAGGAAAATAAGCTACAAGTAGTAAAAAAAGTAAATTCAAACTGGTTTAGGAATGCAAAGGCTAAAATTTGTTGAGTATAAATTGGATTGGATTGGGTTTGAAAAGCAGTTTTCTTATGCAATTTAACTGTGTATTTTGTAGTGTAAAGTATTAAACTGAAAAGAAATGCAGAACTTCAAGTTTCTTCTCTTTAATTTTTTTTTTTAATAGAGAAGTAACAATATCTGGTAATGTTCCTTATGCTTGTGCCAGCATCTAATTTCATTCCATTTTACTGGATGCTTATTTTTCTGGAAATACATATCACTCTTCAGAAGACAATAGATATACTTGATGCAAAGCACTTAAGTTCTTAGAGCCTCTGTTCCAGTGCTTCCCAATAAATTTATAGGAGTAGCACACGCAGAAGTATCCTTTAAAAAAAACTGTCCTGAAAATTTTCCTTGACAATTTCAGATGGGAAGTTACATACAGCAGTATGGTTTGGTTTTTTTAGAGAGCAAGAAGACTGTGCTTGTAATGGGATATTTATTGTCCCCTTTTAAAAAGCAACTTCCTACCACTCAAATAGCCTTCTGATACAGCAGAGGATAAAGATTCATGACACACAGTATATTCCTTCTTTTACTGTTATTTTTGCTTTTTCTGCTAGACAGAATTGATTTCTGGATTAAAACTCTGTACTATGTAACTTGGATAAATTTCTTTGTTAAAAATAGTTAGATTAGTTGTGAAACAAGCATTTAAAAACTCATCGATTTGGGTTTTTTGTTACTGTAGAGTTTTCTTTCCCCACTGTAGCTGAATGATCTTAAGCTATTGAAACAGAAACAACCACCAGAAGAGGCTGAAGTAGGTGACATAAAACCAGAACAAGCTGGCCTTGAATTATTGCCCTGGATCAAAATGCAAAGCTGATCGTATGTCAAGTGTTGTCTAATGCATCAAACATATAAAGAAGGCTGTGCAAATATTTGTAGTCTATGCAGACCTAATCTGAAAAGGCAATGTGATGCAGAATCCTACTTAGTCTGCTTATTGTGAGAATTAAAACTTTCAGATCAAAGTGTTAGAAATTTAGCTTTCTAATTTCTTAAGCTCAGTTAAATAAGTTGCTCTGAATTTTTTCTTCCACCAGTTTTCAGAGCCTTCTGACTCCTGCTTGTGTCATGTACAGGCACGCAAACAGTAAGCATCTGCAACGCTGGATAATTTCAGCAAGTTTTGAGGTATACGGCTTTGTGGATCTGACTGCTATTCATTAGAGTCTGCCATGTGGATTGAAGGACCTATCTTTAGATATTTTTATAAAAAATAAAATTAAACTATTATCTAGCATGAAATTTTCTTCTGGAAAATATGAAGGTAAAATAATCTGGAAATTATTGGCCCTTTTCTCTGTCCTTAACAATTCACATAACACTTTGGACTCTGAGGAACTCGGTTGGCTTCATTTATGACAAGGATGTAAGCCACATGTTACCTAGAAAATTGTTCCTACAATCACCAAGAAAACTATTCAAGTTAAATACAAGTCTTTGTTTAGCATGGATGCAGATACATCAGCTGACTTGTTCTGCCTCCAACTTTACACCTCCATTGAAGGAATATGAAAAAAATCTTGCTTTTGCAGGTAACCTCAACCTAAGGATGCTGTGTAGAGGCATTTCTGTCCAGGTGCTGCTCTCCAAACATTGTGTCCTATTGTGTTTATACACATGGAGCACGAGAGGCTTCCTGTCTTCTGTGAAACACTTTTTTTTCTTTCGTAATCTGCCAAATGCAATAAGTTGGCAGTTTTAAAAAAAATCTTGTGTTTGTAAAGTATGTAGGTTTTTTGTTATAAACACCAAATAATTTTGCTGTAAACTGCTGTAAAACAGTTTTGGATGAGAGCCATTTTCTCTGGCAGTGAAGGTATAAATAGTAGATGCTAGGTTTTTTTTCACAGAGTTAAGTGATCTCTAGTTAACAAATTTAAACAATGAAAATGAACCTATGCATATTGTTAGGTAAATCACACGGATATGTGGTATTTTTCTTTGCTTCCCCGTGCAGTGTATAATTAGCAACTGTGTATTATTTAACTTGGGTGGTGTATGATACTGGTCTCTAAGAGGACTTGTGTAAGGGTATGATGGTCTCGAGTTCATGTGGTGAACGCATCTAGCAGAGAAATTGATTAATTTTAGGATTTGAGATTGCAGATTTAATACCTTTTGGTATTGTTCCCCAAGGATATTCTGTATTACTTAAAACAATACATTGAATGCTGCTCTTGCTGACAAAATTGTTGGAAATGAAGTTCCAGTCAGGCTTGGTTTTACAGCATGTGAGCTCTGTTTTCCTTGAGTAGTTTTGGTCTTAATTAATCTGACGTTCGCTGGTAAATGTGCTAAACCAGCAGTTTGTAGGAGTCTTGAATAGGTGATTGTTTTTCTTTCTCTAAACCAGTCTGCATTCCTCAAATAGGTTGGGAACAAATTAGCAGGCTACTCCAAACATTTCCAAAGCATGTTTGTTTGATCCCAAGATGTCTCTGATACAGTGGTCGAGCTTCCTTTCCTTTTTTTTCCCCCTTCTGATTTAGGGAAGCCTATCTCCCCTGACTTTGCCTCAGTAAGTGCTACAAGACTGGACAGTTACAGGCTACAATGTTGACTTTGTTTTTGGCATCATTAATGGACTTTTATACCCTTGGAATCCGTCTTGGTTGGTAATCGGGTATCAGATTAGGAGGTTTAATAGAGAAATCGAGAAGAGTGGCATCAGAGCAAAAGTTTTTGATGACAGAAGGTGTGCCTTCTAGGATGAGATTTGTGGAAGCTGTACTCCAGAAACTGGGCAGACAGCTTTTCAGGTCGACTCCCTTCATTCGGGAGCTGGTGGGAACTGGGCGAGTGAGGAATTCTCGCCGGATCCACTGAACAGAAGCTGTTTGTGCAGGCATACTGGTTTGGGTGAAACCTGCGTTGGGCAAGTTTTCCAGCCTGGAATTTTGATCAGCCTGAGGAGACTGACTCCAGAATAGTTGGTTTGTGCATTCACAGGTACGAGTCACTAGATGATGTGTAAGATCATAAGTCTGGGTCTGTGTAAGGTAGGTGCCTAGTGGTTTTTTTTTTTTTACTTCCCCTCCCTGTTCTCTCTTCAGTGGAAAACAGAGTCAAAACCAATGCTGATCCGTTGCACTCTGAAACATTGACTTTCCTCCTCTTCTTGGCTTTTGAAAGAGAGCTGTTGGTTAGTACTAAGTAATGTTGAGAAGTAATAAAGGATTAGCCATAGGCCTGTGGCATGATTTTGTGTGAAAAATGTAAGTTACTTGGGAAAATACATGTAATGTAAATAATTCTGCAGTCCCTTACTGAAGGGATAAAAGAGAGTCAATGCTGACCAATGTCCTGGTCTTATTTGCCTTCTAACCTAGTGATGATCAAAAGAAGATGGTGAAGGGAAGTTGTTACATCAGTACTGACTCAGATGTCCTGTATATTATTACAAAAAGAAATGCTTTTTGCAATCTACAGTGTTTTAAATGTTGTTTGACATGGAAAACACGAACAGAAATACTGTGTATCAGCATTGAACAGTATGAATCTATGCTCATATTTTTTTTAAATCGGGCTATGTCCTGGTTAGGATTAGAACCAAACCAATTTTGGTCAGTGATTTTACTAATACATTTTTTCGTTTTATTTATAGTGTGTATAAATTTAAATGTATGTCAGAGAGAACAGGAGATAAAACAGTCTGTATGCATGTACCTGACTATTATTTTCATGCTTGGACTTTCAAGCTTAGCTAGCTTTTGCACCAGGCTTCTATATTCCTGGCTCTGCAGAAATTTGACCTTGCTCTGGAGATAGCTATCTTAAGAGCTCCGAGTTAGTGTAAATCTCATAGAGCATATTACTTTGTATGGGCAGTGAAAAATTTATCTTTGATCCTGCATACGAGAATTTATACACCAGTGTGAAGTTCCTCAGTGTAAATCCCCAAATCTTCATGTGCAAGCTAAATATAATGTACAAATGAGCAGTCCCATTGATTTAAATGTCTGCTCACAGTTAATTAATCTTTGCTGGGTTGGGACTGAATATTGGCAAAATCAGATTGTTTAGGGCTGTGTGGAAAATTATTTTCTGCTTCTGTGGAACGTTGCTTAAAACAACCCAGCATTGCCAAAAAAAAAAACCCCAAAGTCAAAAGTCTTCCAGTGTGCATCAGGACAAAGCAGTGTCTGTCTAAAAACTTTAACTAAAATATTCCCCATCAGATTTGCTGGTTGGGGTAGTGAGATATTTCTGTCTGCAGGTGATTAGAGTGTAGGTGTAGGAGGGAAAAAAGAACTTCCTGATCTTAATCATGAATAATTAAGAATCTCTCTAGTTTTGACCCAAGATAAGAAATTTGCATGTAGAGTAAGCTTTGTCAGAATGGGTATAGTCCTCTCAAAAGGTTTTATTCTGACAAATCAGGACTTCATTAAAAAGGTGGCTAAGCAGCTTTGCCCAGGCAGTCAAAACTCCCTTCCCACTCTGGTCAGTGTGCTAGCTGTGCAGTGTTAATATATGTGCCTTCTTAAAAGCGCCCCTTGGACTTAAAAGGACTGTGAATTTAGAAAACCTATTTAATGTTTCACCTTCTGTTTTAAAGGAGAGAAAATGTTCAAGTAATTCTGTGAGATTAGATGGGGATAATGCTCTCTGTACAGGTGTGTTTACCCTCTGTATTTGACAGTACTTTGAGCACAGCCATGCCTCCTGTTCCCCATATATGGATAGGCTCTAAACCATAAAGAAGATAATTAATTTGCTCTTTGTTCTTATAGGAAGGGAAATATTTCACATAAGCTGTGTTTCACATTCTCGCTTTCCCAAATGCAGAGCTTGGATTACTCTCTGCAGTGGGGTCTGAGACCTTGGAGGAGCAGCCCAGGCCAGCAGGCACATGCCCAACGTGACTTCTGCTCCACTGACGCAGGTTCTGCTGCAGGACTGTGTCCCAGGAGTGGCCACTTAATTACAAGAGCTACTCTGTGAGGAAGATTTCCCCTTGGGCACCCACCTCACTGAAGATCCTCCAATCTTGAAACAGAAATAAGTCCCCTTTTTAAAATTTTTTTCTCCTCCTTCTGGTTTGCTGTGTTGTAAACCCTGCTTTCTGTTTCACCGATTAGATCTGGTTTACTGACCGTGAAAGACTGATCTTCAGTAGCCAATACTGTTCAACATTCCATGTATAAGATTGGTTGGATTTCAGCTTGACAGTGATCCTAAGCTAATCGTCCTGTATGTAGTTTGATGCAGGTACCGACTTCCTTTAAGTGAGGAATATTCACATAAAAGAATCATGACAGTTTAGAAGGATCATTTTCAAGTGTCTCATTCTTAAGGATTTATCCCCTTAGAAAGCTTTGAAACTGTCTTTGTTTAGCAGCTGACAGGCTGGCTTATGAGTCACGTAGAGTTCAAGGGAGGAAGTAAAATGCTGGAGATATGGCAATAGAATACATTGGAATAAGGATTGCAATAAAAATCATTTGTTGTAATAGTGGAAAAGAGAATAGAATGATGAGCCTTTTTCAATCTTGGTTTTTGCATGCTGTGCTCCTGAGAAATCTGATAGTACATGTCTGTTCTGGAGCAGTCTTGTATGAAACATTTTCTGATTCTGAAGATCCTGAAACTGGTTTCAGAATCGGTACTGAAGCTTTAAATACTGTGTTATTGTTTTACTTAGATATTGGTTCATCAAGGTGAACATGTGAGTAGCTCTACTAAAAAAGTCTGTCTTTCAGTGCTTAGAGCTTTGGAAGAGTGAGTGAGACTTCTGCTCATGAGTGCTTCCTTCCCCCACCCCCAGCCCCTCCAGATTTCATTATATTTAGAGGAGATTAAAATAATGATTGGATTACTTACAAATGAAGTTGCAGGCAAGAGGGAGCTTGTGTACTTATCAAATATCAAGGCTGGTAGTTCTATGATAAGCACTTACTTAAGTACAAATGGTGAGGGAATAGACTTGTCAAACACAAGGAATACTTGGATTTATTTTCAGATTAATTGTTGAAAGGCAGTTTAAATTCTGTCTTGTATCCTTCAGAAGTGATTTTTTTTTTTCCTCAATTCATAATATACCAAATAAATCGAGCCTAATTAATCATTTTCCATGTACTATTAGTTTTTCAGAAAATTGGATTAAAATGATTTTTTTTAACTTTGCAGATTAAGTTGCTTCTTTGTTATACAAACTTTTGACTCCTGCCATTTGAAAGACTCTTTCAGTGTTTGTTACTTTGTCTCTTTAAAATTTGAATTGTTTTATGTAGCAGCAGTGGGGAATGATATGCTTTCTCCCATCAGTACGAGGTACTAAGTCACTTAAAGTTGTAATTTGTATTTCAGAAAAAACCCATGTGGTTTAAAAAAGGCAAAAAAAAAGTTATTCAAACCTCCTTTTACAATACTTACAGAAGTGTTAGGATTTCCATATAGCCAGCAAAGTTGTGTAAGGTACTCGAGCAGTGTGGAACACATTTGTTTTTCTGGGTGAGCTGGTTCTTTGAGGCTTAAACTACAAGTGCTTAAAGGCACAATGAAACTGGAGTTACAAATCTAGTTGGTAACTGTTATGTACAGGCAAAGCCTTTCAACTAACAGTGACAGAGAAGTGAATTCACTTCCAAAGAAGTTATTAATAACAGCCAGGCTGGATGGGGCCTTGAGCAACCTGGTCTAGTGGGAGGTGTCCGTGCCACGGCAGGGTGGTTGGAACTAGATGATTTTTGAGGTCCCTTCCAACCCAAACCATTCTATGATTTTTCCAATAACATAATTTATGCAAACGTTTCTTCTTAGTTTCTAAGTTTTCCCTTCTGTTAAGTACTATCAGAGCCTAAACCAAACTGACATTAATCTCAATTGAATTGCATTTTGTTGCCCAAGTGTTCCAGAATAGAAATGAGATACAAATATAACTATGTAGGAGTGGATTCCTTACACTTGATGTGTTAAATGCCCTTTTGCCTTTAAAATGGATTCCCAAGTGTGTTTGAGTGAAGTATATTGTTGTTACTGTTACTTATTGGGGACTGTGTAATAGGTGGACATTAGGCCTAGCATCATCACATAATGGACAAAGATTATCTGCAATGAATTCTGAAATTAAATATGAAGTATATAGCTAAAAATTCCCTTATTTGCACGTACAGGTTTCAGACTGCAAGCAGCGTGGGCGGCATTTCCCAATGATGTGAAATACAGGATAGAAGAGCTCGGTAGCTGTAGCCCTCAGTCAGAGTGTAAGACAGCCAAGTTAATTCTCTCCTTCTTGCTATAAGAGGACTACCCTGACCACCAGCCTTTTGGCTGCTCTGTAGTGCGAGAAGTTTTCTATTCCTTCTTTTAAAGCTGTTCTACAGAAAATTAACAGAGCTGAAAGGGCTAGAGATGGTTTGTTTTCTCATCCCAGTGGAGTAAGCAACTGCCTTGGATAGGGAAAACCTGGGACTGACTTTCTGGCCCAATTCATCCTGCATCTGAAGCTCTTGCTGTACAGTAGGGTATCTTAATCAAGAATAAGTGAGAATTTCCTTTCCATGATGGCTAGGACCATCATGCAGCCCTGTGGAAAGGGGGTGCTAGTGGATGAAAAACTGGATATGAGCCACCAGTGTGCAAAGGCAGCCCAGAAGGCCAATCGCATCCTGGCCTGCATCAAGAGAACTGTGGCCAGCAGATCAAGAGAGGTGATTCTGCCCCTCTACTCTGCCCTGGTGAGACCTCACCTGGAGTACTGCGTCCAGTTCTGGAGCCCCCAGCATAAGAAGGATGTGGACATATTGGAGTGTATCCAGAGGAGAGCCACCAGAATGATCAGGGGAATGGAGCATCTCTCCTACGAAGAAAGGCTGAGGGAGTTGGGGCTGTTTAGCCTGGAGAAGAGAAGGCTCCAGGGGGACCTTATACTGACCGTCCAGTACCTGAAGGGGGCCTACAGGAGGGCAGGGGAAGGTCTGTTCACAAGGGTTTGTAGTGATAGGACAAGAAGTAATGGTTTTAAGTTAGGAAAAGATAGATTTAGATTAGATATTAGAAGAAAGTTCTTTAGCATGAGGGTCATAGAGCACTGGAATGGGCTGCCCCGAGAGATGGTGGCGGCCCCATCCCTGGAGTCATTCAAGGTCAGGCTTGATGAGGCTCTGAGTAACCTGACCTAAGTAGATGTCCCTGCTTGTGTAGGGAGGTTGGACTAGATGACCTCTGGAGGTCCCTTCCAGCCTGAAACATTCTATGATTCTATGATTATCGGAGTTGCTACAATTTGTAGTTTGATTTCCATCGGTGCAAGCTCCTTATGTGATCCAGGGGGATACTATTAACATTCTTCCACTTCTCGTGATGTCCATAAAAAGAAGCGGTTGCCACTGTATTTTATGTGGTAGGATTCTGTGAGGTGATGATGGACACTTTGCCTAAGGGGGTAGGTGAAGCCTTAGCCATCAGGTAGGCAGTGATACTGTTCTGCTAACACTTAAGTACTTTTGCTTATATGTGCAAAAAAGTCTAAGGGCTACTGAGGAGTTTTTAATTAAGAAAAATAAAAATTGATACCTCCTAGATTAAGGGAGAAGGATTTTAATGAACAACATTTTGAGCATAAGGTCCTTGTGTCTGTGGAGTCCTAAGGAACCTGACTCTTCTAGTACACCCTAAGAACTTAAAACTCCTGTTGATTTTTAGAGGAGCTGCTTATGCTTAGGTACTGGAAAAAAAAATCTTAACTTGGACAAAAATCAGATGTTTTCTCTCTATTTTAGGTAAGATGGTTGTAGTTCTGACCTTTGCAGTTTGGCAAAATGTACTTTGCTTTGAATTGTATTTTTGGAAAGCAGGCCATCAGCCTCAGATCTGTTGCATTGCAAGCAGAATGTGGTAGGGGTTGTGAGAATAGTCAGTGCTTTGCTGGAGACGCCTCTTTAGCAGACTCAGAGTTTGTCATAAAGCTTAAACTCTGGGCAGAAATATTGTTGGCCTGTTTGTTAGTCTGAGTTTACGTTATTTGCAGGTTACGCTTTCATTAATGGTTTAGAACTAAACTAGGAGGATGTGTTAGGTTTTGGTTTGGTTTTGGTTTGGTTTTTTTATTGCCTTCCTCCATAACTTTGGTATCTTGATCTTTGTTGTTTTTGTTTTTTTTTTCTTCTTTTTTTTTCTGCATCTTTTAAATTCCTTTAGATATCTACCGCTGATGGATCTTCTACTCATCATCCAGCTACATGATACTTCTTTGTACTGTAAGATGGGTGATTCATTCGCTTACTGCTTTGATAAATGAAACAGTTGGGCTGAAAAGACTTTGTAAAATATCCACTGAATTGGAAAGCTTTAAGGAATATAAGGAAGCTGAACTGGGATTAAAGGTTTTTTCAATGGTGCCCAGTGACAGGACAAGAGGTAACGGGCACAAACTTGAACATAGGAAGCTCCATCTAAACATGAGGAGGAACTTCTTTACTTTGAGGGTGGCAGAGCACTGGAACAGGCTGCCCAGAGAGGTTGTGGAGTTGTCTTCTCTGGAGACATTCAGAACCTGCCTGGACATGATCCTGTGCAACCTGCTCTAGATGAACCTGCTCTAGCAGGGGGGTTGGACGAGATGATCTCCAAAGGTCCCTTCCAACCCCTAATATTCTGTGATTCTGTATCCTGAAAGGGTGGGTATGTCTCTACAAGATGATGAAACCCAGAGTTTTGTGTTTGCCTTATTCCTCCGTTGTCAGCAACCCCCTGAAAGGGACCACAAGCTTTAACTGATCTCCTGCAGCGGGTGACAACTTGCTGTTGGAGTGAACTACTGGGGTCACACTCATTTGGTTCTGTTGCCATTTTACACTCCTGTAAAGAGATGGGCGACATTTCAAATTTAAGTAGGTAGTATTTACTCCAAACCCCAACAGGTCACCCCCCCACACACCCCCCTGTCACTCCACATTATGAAAATTCAGAATTCAGGTTTCAGAATTAAATGACCTTAATTTGGTCCTGATGGTGCATATTAAGGAGTTTGAGTCCAGCTAAAAAAGTAGAAGTTGAGCTCTTGGTGTTCTGGCTGATGAGGTGTTGAACAGAGCACTGAACGCCTCTGCATGAACATTTATTGTCAGATACAGAGACAGCAAAAAATTCTTAAATGAAGCCAATAATTCAGTCTGTGAGCTCTGGAATTTGGAGTTTAATTAGCATACTGTAAGTAAATCATAGTTCCATACATTTTAAAGGGTGGTGGAGAGGGGAATTAATGTAAGCATCTTTGTCCTGTATGGGAAGCAAGAAAGATTTGCTCAAGCAGCTCTTCTGGCTTTTGTCAACTTTTGAGTTCTTGAACTTTGAATCTTAATGAAATTGTCTACGTTTCCTATATAAACAGTTCAGCTAAAGGATATAACATTATTTTTCTCAGTATACTGTTCAAGAGGGAAAATACAAAGGATTTTACTCACTAATAGGAGTCGCCTAGGATTATTTTAGTGATTACATTTTTCAAGAAAGTAAAATTGCTGGTGGAACTTACTGATCAAAATTTGAGTCTTTAGACTGGAAGTGAATTGATATGATGCATAGAAAATGTTTTAAATTTGTAATATTTTGTGCTAGTGCTTTTCTTACCACAGTGATATTAAAAGTATTGCCTAAGCCTTTCTGTTTTTACACGCTAATCAGAAATTAAAAACCATTCCCGGTAACAAACCACTTCAGCTTCTAATGACCATATAGGTGAGATCCTGAGGGTTGAAAGTAAACATTTTTTCTGTTACAATGAAACACTTCCGTGAAACCTTTCTCTGGGAGGAATTCAGTTGTTTCATGCCACTTTCCTCCTTGCCTTTGGAGATACTTTTGAGCTCCAGCGAAAGCTTTTCCTGTATTTAGAGACGTTCATGCCTTGCATTTTTTAATATACAAGAATATATGAATTTTTGCTACGGCTGCTCTCTAAGTTGAGACACTACCTATCAGCTTATTTGATAGAACTTTGTTGAGCATCCCTGAAGGGACCGCAGGGAGTACAGTCAGAAGGAGCCTTGCTTGGTGGAGCTTTGCTTCTATAGGAAGTAATGCTAAAAGAAACTGTAGTCTCTGGATGTGAGTTTAAGGCTGAACTTTTGAGAAGTGACTGGGGAACTTCATCTTTTGAGTAGCAGCCTGCACTTTATAGAATGTACTGTATTACAGTATTTTATCTTTTTGTTATCGTTTCAAGGATTGGCTGCACTTCATATTGTACTATATTACAATATTTTATCTAGTTGTTATGATTTCAAGGATTGGAATGTCCTTGATTGAGTATTATTTAAATGTAGCCAACGCCTTTTCATCCCAGGTACTTCAGATTTCACTGAACGTCTGTTTCTCCTTCAATATATTACACTGAATGGGTTCATATAGGTTTAAATTGTATGTAAGTTGTATTTGTGTTAATGGCCCGCATTTGTAGTAAACCAATTGGTTATTTTTTGAAAGTTGTCACTTTCTTAAATGAATGAGCAAAATCTGTGAATTTTCACAAAAAATTAGATTTCTTTCACATTGCATGCCTGGGAAATGAGGGTAATACCATTGTTAGTATTCTGTCAGAATTTTCCACTGTTAGAAATTAAAGGTACTAGCTGATTTAATGTACAGAAAAAAGCAAAGCCATAGAAGCAGGAGTCTCAGCAGGTTTGAAACTTATTAATATTTTTACTTGTCTGGCAACCGAATGCCTTGATAAGAGGCAAGTATTACACAGTATTGACATTAAACCTTTTTGTACAGTCTGGAGGAGAATGGTGAGATCTTTGGGGCATCTGTGTAGCAAATACATTATATTTCTCTCTCTGATAGCGAAGAAAGTCCCGATCTAGAGGTCAGTCCTGTCCTTTCTGTGATTCTGAGAATGTCCTTGTTAACTGCTGCTTCTTCCTTGGCGTGCTTGGGGATTTCTTTCCATGAGTGAACGCTGTACAGATGCTGTGGGAAAGATCTTTCTGCTTTTCTTTCTCTTTAATCAAGACGCTGTGCTCTTTCCCCTCAGACCATAAGTGGGTCCACTTAATCCTTCCATGTATATAGAGGGTTAACTGCATTATAAATGATTGCTGCATCTTAGCTTCAATTGAGAGGATACAGTGTTATCCTCTAATGAGAAAAAGCTTTTATTGTTATTGAAAATGGCCTGGTAGAAGTGGTGACAAGTGGTGGGGGTGAGAGCTGCAAAGAACTGGGAGATCCTACCTGGTCATAGGAATTTAAAGGTTAATTCAGCCCCAGTCAGAAACTAACTCAGCTGAGGTTAACTGGAAGCCACAGGTACAGTCCTCATCAGTCGTGAGCTCCAAGGCAGAATGGCAGGTACGAGAGCAGAGTAGGACTGCACCAGCTGGGTGCAGGAAAATGAATCTTACTTCAAACTCAAGGTCCTCCAAACATGACTGTGCTTGATATGGTGGAAAAGCAGAATCCTCTTTTTCTGTACAGTGCATCTTCAAACCAGTCTCTTTATTTTAAAAACTTGTTTGAGCTGCTTTTGTTCCAGCTCATGTATGTGTTATAGGCAAATCTGTGTCAAATAAATTTCTGTTTTAGAGTTTAACAATATCTCTTGTTATTAGTGGAATAGATTAGATAACTAAATATAGGTTATTGCTTGAAGAAAAGCATGTTCTTAGTAAGTTTTGGGGCTATTTTTACAATGATTCTCCCCCCCCCCCCCCGGATATTTTGAAAGTAATCATATTACCTTGAAATAATTTGTGCAGATTTTTTTTCCTGTTTTTGCATATTTTTTTATGCCAACTGAATGTTATTTGTAGGAGCAAAGGCCAATTATATAGTTCCTGGTTGTCTATCAGATAAATGTAAATAGAGTTGGGAAGGTGAGCAGTTTACAGCTTGCTGGCCAAGATACTAGTTTTACAAATATGTGCTATGAAACCACCTGTTTACTAGACAGTGTGGCTAATGAGATGTTTAAAATAAAAGTGAAGTTTAACTATTTTTTTTTTCCTGTGAGTGTGACTTTATAGGTCTCCTGATGTGTTGCTGGAGTTTTCCCTTTCTCCTCCTCAAGAAGAGAGTATCCCTTGTGGCACTTTAAAGCATAAAGATCATTATTAGTCGTACTTGCTTGGTGCTACAGTTGTGTAAATGCTGCTTCCTCTCTTTCCATTTTCACATCA
This sequence comes from Eurystomus gularis, assembly GCA_013400335.1. Lineage (NCBI taxonomy): Eukaryota > Metazoa > Chordata > Aves > Coraciiformes > Coraciidae > Eurystomus > Eurystomus gularis. The sequence continues at coordinate 19,460 of VZZY01012336.1, forward strand.
GATGAATTGGCCAGGGAGAAGCAAGCGTGGTGATTATAACAAATTAACAGCTCGTAATTTAGGGAGAATGGCAACATTAAAAAAGAAGTTTCTATCATCAAGTAGCGTAGTGAAGTAAGTGGTGATCCCATGTACACCTTTATAATTTTCAGCAAAAATTTGGTACGAGGCCTTTCTTTCTGGTACTTTACCTGTATTTTTCTCCTTCTCCTTCTCCTCACCGTGTCTTCCGTTCTTTTCTAGCCTTATTTTCCTGGATGCAGACAGGCGCATACATGTATTAGCTGGCTGGTGTATTTCTGTACCGCCCGTTCGCTGTGTGCCCCAGGTACTGCAGGGCTGCTCGGTGGTGGAGCTTTGGCCGGAGAAGCTGAATGTCTGTTCTGAGAGCGCGGCAGGAGAGGGCATTCACGTACCTGTTTTATGTCTCCTCATCAAAATATCTGTCAGCAGCAGGCCCTTTTCAGCTGGCTTCGTTTGTGGTTTGGAAGTTACACACACAGGGACAGTGTTTCTCTGCTTGCTGTAGAAATACCAGAGTGAAGGAGCTCAACATAAACTTTGAAAGCGAAACCAACTTCAATACAAGTCAATGTGAAGTGGTGATACTCAGCTGTTGCATGTCTGCTAAGTGTTTTCTTGCCTTTTTTGGGAACGGCTGGAAAACTGTTTCTCACAATTATGTTATTTAGTCACTAATATTAAAAGAACGGTCAGATTATTGCTGACCACAAAAAGCACTTTGAGAGAGTGATCTGGTTTATTATTTCTGTCTTGGCGTATGCTTTAAACGGTTGGACGGCATTTCTAAATTCACATTTTGAAATGCATCAGAATTCAGAAACAAGCTGCTTTTAGAATTGGGTTTTAGGGCCTGCATCCATACAATGAGATAGGTTACGTTCTTTTCAACACATGCACATTTAGGCATTTGTGCATATTTCTTCAGAAAAAGAAGCACAGAAATGCATCTTTCTGTTGTTTTCTTTTTACTGAATGCATTTCCCGTTCTTCCTTTCATTTTCACTGTATTCCCATCAAACACTCTTGTTCTCAAATAAGTAGGCACAGAATCTGTTCCTTGCCAAAGGCAGTTTATTATTGCAAATTATATTCTGGTTTCTACAGGTAACTGTATAAAAATCTTAGAGCAAAATTGTTTTAAAAATTATTCCTCTTACAGAGCATGATGTTGGTCCTTATTGCTAAATGAGAAGCTGGTTTGTAGAGCGTTGTAGTCGTTCAACTTTTCAGGCTCCTAACATAAGTGGATAAGAGTATAAGGTACCTAACATAAGTTATAAGAGGACTGCATAAATATCTTAGATAAGCATGAAGTCCTCCTTGTTATCATGCTGAGGGTACCACCAAACCGTACAACTGAGGGGAAACATTTTGGTGTATCCACCTTCTGTCAGGAAGAGAAGTGGGGTGGACCCTTGCTCAGGAAGGAATTCCCATACGTTGTCTCCCAGGAAATCTAACCTTTGCTTATGAAGCTAAACTGAGTTTCTGCTGAGAGACAGCCTGCTGCAAGGCTGGCTGCTGCAGTCGTGTGAAATGGCAAGAAAGAAAAGCTGAGCCTGACCGAGCTTTATTCTCGTTCTTTGTCTGCTTCTGCACAGCTGAGTGAAAAACAAAGGTTTATTTGCACTCGATGGATGTGATGTCCTGCAATGAAACACATGCCCACAGACTACGCACATCAGGTCTCTTTAGGGGCTTCTCTCCTTTGATTCAGCAAAAGTGTTTCACTTTTTTCTTCTGTAGTGACTTGCCACGCATTGATCTGCTGGGTTATTTTTGTTTGCTCGTTTTCCCCTTGCTGTTAGTTCATCGAGCTCTTACAGCCAAGTTGTGGCTTTCGTTTTCCCTGTAGTTCTTCCAAATGCTTGAGAAATGTTGTTAGCTGCACACTTTGTTATCAGATATCTGCTTAAAGTGATGAAAGGTGGTACTTGTGCCAGTCTTTTAGCAGATGTATAAAAAGTACAGCCTGCTTTGTTCCCTGTCTGGGTGTTGATTCCCAGTTGGTTAGTGACGTAGCAGCAGTGGCTGAAGCTGTTACTGGTCTGGCTCTCATCCACCCAGCTCCCCCAGAGCTTCCTGCTCCAACAGCAACACTGGTGTCGTGATCCTGTGTGTGTTCCTGAGCCGACATCAACCGGTGCTGATCTCAGTTTCAGGTACCGGGTTAGTGTGTCTGTGGTAGCTCAGGGGCAGACGCGCGTCCCAGTCAGCCATCCTTGTGTAAGGGAGATGTAACCTTGGGTGAGGACTGTTAATGTTAGCAACTGCTTTTGGCTACTGTGGTGGCGAGATTATTGTAGTTACAAGACTGTGTATACACAGATGAACTGTAATAGAGATGCCATTTAACACTCTTCAGTTACTCCCCAGAGGAAGACTACCAATCAGATAGAAATATTCTGTCCTGCAACCAAATATGGGAAAGAAGAACAGGACTTACTGCAAGCAGCCATGGATTAAGTAGTGTGAAAGAAAAAAAAAAAAAAAGCGAAGGAAAAAAAAAAAGTCAGGGAAATCCAGTTGCTAAGGGACATCCTTTTCAACAGCAGACCAGAGGCAAGCAGTCAAGGTTTTCTGACCTGTCCAATGGTTCTGAGCCTGGGTTTGCCGACAGTTAATTCCAGTAACGGTGCTGAAGAAAAATCCCTTTGTGTCGTTTTTTCATTATTCTTTTACCTTACCTTTCTACTTATTACCAAAGGTGTACCTTCTCTGCTAAAGGTTGCTAGTAGTGATTAGGGTTCATTCGTGTGTTGCTAGAACATGAAGTGCCCATGGACCATTTTCCCTTTAAGTTTTGTAAAAGGAGAAAATAAAAAAAAAAAGGGAAAAATGACATGACTTACTGTTGGTGTTGGTTTTGTTTGTTGGTTTTAAATTGTAATCTGTGTAATACCTATTAAATTATATTGGCCTCTAGAGAAGCTGACAGTACTTTCCTCCGCTGTTCAAATCGTAAGAGGGTGGAAGTTTAAATTTGTGTTGAATAACATCTACTCAGTGTTCAGGTCTTTGATTAATTCGCTTAAATGGGAGGCTTTGAGTACTCTTGAATTGTATAAAGCACTGTCAGATGAATTTCTCATCTTTTTTTTACCTTGTTCCAATTTTATATGAAGGTGTGCATCTGAGCTTCTCCATAATCCCTAGAAAAGCAGGTATGCAGGAGGATAGGCTTTTATAAAATACATTAAAATAGCTTTTATCTGTTAGCAAGCGAGTCACTGTGAAATCCGTCTGCCTTTTTTTATTGTTTTCAAGGTGTAAGAGTATACAATGGAATTTAGATGACTTAATGTAAAGACTCTTCATACTAAAGCATAATACAGTGTAGGAATTTACTTGAAGCTCAGGGAAGGGAAAACCCTCACCATCTTCAGGATGCTAATGGCATGTATAGTCAGAAGGCTGAAAGCTGCCATGTAGTGTATATGTTCTATCAGAAACTGATGCTGTTTGAAATAGATATTTAATCTCTCTTTACTTAATGAGCATTTTGTGTCATTTCTCTACTTATATAGACTGAAACTGCAAGTACATGGCAGGAAATATCTTGAGCCAACATTTTCTGGTACTGAAGAAATAACTTCCAATGATACAAACCTCGGTATTGAAATAAAATCAATGGGAACGTGTATGTAGAACAGCTTAGTAATTTGCATAAATAGATTTAGGAACTCTGGAATAAATTTAGACACTTAGGAATTTTCAAAACAGCACTTGAAATCTGTGTTACCTAAAGATGCTGATTTTTATCACCCTTCCAAGTAACGCATGCATATATTTCAGCAAGAGTTTAGGGGCAGCAGGGGAGCGACACCTCATACTTCTGCAGCTAATTAGCCTTGGCTTCATTATCTGACTGTAATGAAGACCTGGTGCTTGTCATGGCCCAGGAATGCAGAAACTTTTTTTTTTGCTTTCAAGGTGTATTTAGTTATTAATATAAATAATTATGTTAAAAATGCAGTTGTAAATAATGTAAGTCTTACTATGATTCAGTATAAGAATAAAAGTTATATATTTCTAATGGAGAGCCAGACTTGTCAGCTGGGGGTTCAAAAAACTCAAATTCAGTGCTCCACTGTTTCACTTTATGGAGATAAATGAGCAGATTAACATTTATTTTAGGAAAGTCTAAGTTATTTGAAGCCTCATTGCTTGGTAGTTCCAAGCCAGTTTTGTGGTGGCATTTATATTAAACTTTATAAAGGCAATTCTTTCTCCACTATTGAGTTGTACCTTGTGTTCCAGTATGGTGTTTTCTGTCCTGACTCCTAAGGGTTAATGCTGTTTTATTTCTATAGTAGTGTATTCTGGCAGCATCATTTATAGTGTTTATGTTGGGAAATGACTGCACCTAACCCAAAACTATGAAAAAGATAAAAAATGAATAAAGACTACATAAATAACCAAATTTTTCATTGGCATACTTGTGAACATTACTTTGAGGTAGCTATGTGATTATAGTCCATCAAAACCATTTTGTAGCATCAAACTAAAACTACTCTAGAGTGTTGAATATTCAAACTAGATTTGCACAAACTGGTTTCTTTTGGTGAACTTTCATAATTTTTCATTATGTCCACCATAATAACAATTAATATGTGATCTTGTGATCTTGCTCCTCAGATTTCTGAGGCAACATGTAAAGTTTTAGCTTTAATTCCCTTAATTAATAACTTTACAGTTCTATGTGATTAATACATGTTGTATTCATTTCTCTTGAAAATGTTGTATTCATTTCTCTTGAAAATGAGGTGCACAAATTTAGTTTTTATTCTTTTTAGAAGCACAAAGGGGACCGTGGTGTTTGCTGGGTAGTAACGTGGTAGTCTAGTAATCTAGTTTTTGCCCAGAGATCTGTGTTTTGTCAACCTGCATAATCTTAAAGACTCCGAGACACAGAATTTTTCCAAAAAGTTCATAACCCAGAATTTCATTCTGCATCGTTACTCAGTGTGTTAACATCTCATTCTCTTTCTAGGTCTGATTAATCTCCCGTTTGCAATCTGTGTGTTCCAGGTATTTCTGCGTATGTAGCTACCAGGTTTTCGGAGCATATTGGCACGGTTCAGTGTCTGTTTATAGTCCCAAATACCTGCCAGAAGAATTTCTAGAGTTGTCTCGAGCGAGGCTGTCTAAATTCACTGTACAGCAGATGGCACTGGAAGAGCACATCAGGGGAAGACTTTGGTGCTGCTGTAATTAGTACAAAATACTAGCGAAGCTGCTGCAGTGCTGAGGGTTGTGAAGAAGTTGTGTAGCTCATTTTAATGTATTTCAGGAAGGGATGCATGCTGGGCTCTTCTGCTTCAGCTCTTATAGATGGAGAGAGTGGAAAATTCTACACTGGCAAGTGTGTGAGCATATCGCATATTAAGGGCTGTTCATGCAGCGATTTTAGACAAATTAATATGCAATGCAGAATTACTCATATTCTTTAATACGTGCCAAAACAAAGTATCTGGATCACTTAAGGTGTTTGACTACAGGGTATATTTGCTTTCTCCTGTCTTGGATAAAATACGTGTAAGAGATGTCATACAGTAGAGTGGTCCTTGCGTGGAAGACTTGTTCAGTGGCTTGCTGTCATCTGTAGGTGCGTTCAGTTTACTTCAGAGGGCTTTGACCCGCACTGTCATTCATGAGATTTTTGTCATCTTTTCCTGGATGAATGCGCTGGGCTTCTGGATATATGCATGTTGTTTATGTGGTTTATAGTTGAACTTCAAACCTGTATTATTTCTTGAAATGAAATGTTATAATGATATAAGTAATGAGTCGTGCACCTGGACAGTAATGTATTTGGCTTGGTAAAGATGTTGGTGGACAGATGTAAAGCACTGCTCAAGTAGGCTCAATAGTCACTTCCAACATAAAATTTTACTTCTCTATGTGCCGCCATAAAGATTTACCTGTTGAGATTATTTTTAGATATTGGATTTTCATCTGTAAAAAGCACATTTTGATGCAGAAAGACTAGTATGTGATATAAACCCATTATTTCAAGTGGCTTGTTTAGTCTTTTAGTTACAGAGAAGCTGAAGAAATGTTGTTCCTTCAGCCAAATTTTAGTAACTAATCCTTTTGAAACACACCAGTAAAAACTGGTGACTCAGACACTCTGGGGCCCTCTACATCTTCTCTCCCCAGTCAGCAGTGTGTTCTTTTATTTTCTCCCTAGCTTGAAAGGCAGATTTTACTTTATTTCATGCTTGCTTTTTTAGGATTAGGAATTGCAAACAGTGTGAGGTACTTCCCACAAGGATGGGGAAGTGTATCTGGTAAAGTGTATCAGCTTGGTCAGGTCAGTTAGAAGCAGTTGGAGAATGTGGTGGATTTCATCGGTGGGGCTGATGTGAGTTCAGCAGGTTCCCAACCTGCTGGTACTACATATGCAAAGGCACAGTTAAATTTATCAAATGAATGAACACCCTGATTTTTGTCAGAGCATTAGAATGCTGAAGTTACATTTTCCATTCATTTTGTAGGTTCATTTAGTTACATATGATGAAAAGAGTACTGTAAGTTGGTATGATGGCAAAATCCAAGTGGTTTAGGAAGAGAAGGTCAACAAGGCATTTTGAGTCTACTTTTAATTGACAGATAACTCTCCCTTTATCTATATCTGTAGGTTTTTCTTAATTATTGTACATTGTCAATTACTGTGATATGCGAAATTTCAGGCATATAAAACCCACTAAACGTATGCTACTCATGTTTGGTTTTCGGTACTTCCATATTGCCCAATTATTCCAAACATATGGAGCTCATATTAAACATCAGTATTTTAAAACATGAAATTTTACAGTTATGCATGTATCTGTCATAAGAAAAGGAAAATAAAAGTAGTGTCTTAACCTTTGAAAATATATACGCATATCTCAGTATCATCTTCCAAGCTGTATAAGTGGAATACATTTTTTTTAAGATATCAGGACTACTGGTACCACAGGAGTCATATTAAAAGTGGAAAATAAGCAGTGAACTTCAAATAAAATCCTTTTTTAAGGTTTTAATATTCATTTATTGCAAGAGCTGGTTCTTAGTCTTTTATTTGTTTAGGAGACAAGTTTTCGGGGCATGTTCTTTGCTGATGGCAAATAAATGAGCTTACAGGCAGAGGAGAAACCTTTTAGTTTCTCTGCACTAAGAGAAAGAAAAGTGATGTTGAGCTTGGTAATTAAGAAAAGGGAATGGGAGGAGCTGAAGAAACTCTAAAGATGGACTTGAGAAATGTTGGAGGTGATGGCAAAGACAGAACAGGTCTTCAAGGTGGGGTGATGCAGGTAGTGATGGCAATTTGAAGACTAGGCTAGGATACATATCCAAGTAAATCAAGCTTTAGTGCTTCAGTTGTTCATGAGAACAGTGCTCAACCCTCCAGCAGCAGGGCTTTCCTTAAAATTTTTCAGGTTATTTTGAAGTTCAGAATCCTTAGATGCCTTGTGTTGTCTCATAGTTTGCTTTGAATATGATCCTTTAGCCTTTGTGTACTTGAGGATCACAGAAATTGGGCTGGACAAGAGTAATAGCCAATGGACTGCTGCTTGATTATAGTAGTCACTCACCTGCTTTTATGCAATTTCCAAATGATTATTTAAGAAAACCCTATTGTTTAGTTGATAAAACTTACTTCAATTCATTGCACTATTGGTTATATTGTGATACCACGGGAGAAAAGTGGGAAGTGTGTACCTAAGGGCTGTTTTACTTTCCCTGCAGCCCCCCAAGCTTGGAAGATTTCTTGAAAGATTCTTAGACTCCTTCAGCATGCCGTGCTTAGCCTGGAGCCAGGCTTGCTGCTGCAGTTTGTGCTGCTGACATCACACGTATTTGGAGGTACGTGGAATAAGAGCTGCTACTAACGGTAGTACCCACTTCTGTGGTAACCAGCAATGTCTCCCTCTTCTCTTTCCCTCCTTGTTCTTCCCCTCTCTGCAGAGCTGCTTGCTTTGGAAGGTCTAACTAACATTAAAAAAATGCCCAACCAAACAACAACAACAAAAAACAACAACCAAAGAAAACCCCAACAAAACTCACAAAAAAACCCCAAGGTGAAAAGGCCATTTTATGGGGGGGATGGGTACATGGCTCTGGAAGACACCAAGTGGGAGCGGTTGATTGGGACTCCAGCAGATGTGTCTGCTTACCCTTGGCAGAAGTACTGGAGGAAGAACAGTTCTAATAGCACTAGGCATCTGACCTCCTCTGTGCCTAAGTCAGAGTTTGGAAATCAACTTTTCTTTCATAGAAGTTCAGGAGGAGACTTCTATGACTTGCTCTGAACAGATGTTAATTTGCTGTTAATGTCTCTAGTTTTTTTACTAGAGTTAGTTTTGTTATAATTATGTAACTATTTGAGTATCGTTCAACTTTCCTGTTTAAAGAAAAGACCCCGGAAGACCATGTTTTTAGGACTAATCACAGTTTAACCTGTATGTAGGAATCCTATTGGATAGAGTATCTTCTATAGTTCTGTCTTCTATAGTTATTTTTGTGGGGATTTTCTTAGGAGTCTTCTGAAAGAAAGGGGTGTTTCTGTGCTTGAAAACTTCATATACAAATTAGTATATATGCCTATTAATGATGTAATGTGTGCATATATTTAAAAAAAATAGCATGCTGAAAGCAAGGAGACCTTGTGGAAGTCTTCACGGCACATGTAGCAGATAAATATTTTGAACCTGGTTGGTTTCCAAGTCAATTCTCTATATTTGATTTTATTTGATGCTCATTACTTAAGTACTACAACTTCTGTTTTGTTTGGAGATGGGGGAACCCTTACGGATGATAGTAAAAATATTTCTTTTGTGAAGTTAATTGTGGTTTTTTTTTTTTTATTTCCAGGAAATGGCTCTTGAAGTTAAATGAGGCTGGATAAAACACATAAATGAAGCAGAAGCTGCTCTGCATGTGTTAGGGCTATATCACCGCAAGCACTGCTGATCAGCCAGACTTGGTAACTCGTCATAATGAAGAAAATTAGTCTCAAAACAATTCGCAAGTCCTTTAACTTAAATAAAAGTAAAGATGAAAGTGACTTTGTAGTGGTTCAGCAGCCATCGTTAAGTGAATTTGGAAAAGATGACTCCTTGTTTGGCAGCTGCTATGGTAAAGATTTGGCTAGCTGTGAAGTCAATAGTGAAGACGAAAAAGGAGGCAAAAATAGATCAAAAAGTGAAAGTTTAATGGGTACGTTAAAAAGGAGGCTTTCAGCAAAACAAAAACAGAAAGGCAAAGGCAGCACACCATCTGTAAGCTCTGCCGATGATGACACCTTTTCTTCCTCATCTGCTCCAATAACCTTCAAAGACGTGCGAGCTCAAAGACCTCTGAGATCCACTTCCCTCCGTAATCACCATTACAGCCCAACTCCGTGGCCTCTTCGACCTACAAATTCAGAAGAGACTTGCATCAAAATGGAAGTGAAAGTCAAGGCCTTGGTCCATTCCTCTAATCCAAGCCCAGCACTGAATGGCGTTCGAAAGGACTTCCATGACTTGCAGTCAGACAACGTGTTCCAGGAACAAAACAACGCGTTAAAAAATACGGAATCTCAGAACGGGGACTTGCATCTTCATATTGATGAACATGTGCCTGTAGTTATTGGATTAATGCCTCAGGACTACATTCAGTATACTGTGCCTTTAGATGAGGGAATGTATCCTTTGGAAGGATCACGTAGTTACTGTCTGGATAGTTCCTCACCCATGGAAGTTTCAACTGTTTCTTCGCAAGTGGGGGGAAATGCTTTCCATGAAGAAGAGAGCCAAGTGGATCAGGACGTAGTCGTTGCACCGGATATCTTTGTGGACCAGACGGTGAATGGTTTGTTGATTGGTACCACGGGAGTCATGTTGCAAAGCCCAAGAGTTAATCACAGCGATGTCCCTCCGCTCTCACCTTTGCTACCTCCAATGCAGAATAATCAAATCCAAAGGAACTTCAATGGACTGAATGGCACAGATGCCCGCGTGGCTGAAAGTATGCGCTGCCATTTAAATTTTGATCCTAACAGTGCCCCTGGAGTTGGAAGAGTTTATGATTCTGTACAGAACAGCGGGCCTATGGTTGTGACAAGTCTCACGGAAGAACTGAAAAAACTTGCAAAACAAGGATGGTACTGGGGCCCCATTACACGTTGGGAGGCAGAGGGAAAATTAGCTAATGTGCCTGATGGCTCGTTTCTCGTTCGAGATAGTTCCGATGATCGTTATCTTTTAAGTTTGAGTTTTCGTTCCCATGGAAAAACTCTTCACACTAGAATTGAACACTCAAATGGTAGGTTTAGCTTTTATGAACAGCCGGATGTGGAGGGACATACATCCATAGTTGACTTAATTGAACATTCAATCAGGGACTCTGAAAATGGAGCTTTCTGCTATTCCAGATCCCGGCTGCCTGGATCTGCAACTTACCCAGTGAGACTGACAAATCCCGTGTCTCGGTTTATGCAGGTGCGTTCTTTACAATACCTGTGTCGTTTTGTAATACGTCAGTACACCAGAATAGACCTGATTCAGAAACTGCCTTTGCCAAACAAAATGAAGGATTATTTACAGGAAAAGCACTACTGAAAGCTTATGGGAACCTTGCATCTTGCACTTTGGGAACGACAACAACAAAAAGAGATTGAATTACAGTTTACAGACTTTCATTATTATCAAAATCTTTTGCTGCCATAAAGAAATATTTCATTTTTGTGTGTAAAAGTAATGGATTTGGATTTATGTTTGTTTGGGGAGGGGGTTGTGTATTTTGGGGGGCTTTTTTCTTTTTTTTTTTTTTTTTTGAAAGAATGATCTCAACTTTATTTTTAGAAGTGTGAAATAGCTATCTTTCATCAATGTGCAGATTAATCACAATGTGAATGATCAAATTCTCCTTAATTTCCCCCAAGTCCTTTGCTGCTATCCACTGTGATTTTTATGCATTGAAAGCACATTTCATGTGTATTCAACCATAAGTAAAAGTCAAATGAAACTTGTTGAATGGAATTTTTTTCTTTTTTCTCCTTTAAAATAGCCTGTTTGAAAACAACAGTCGTGGATGAAAAACATTGGTATTCTAAATTCCAGAATTTACACCTATGTTAAGAACAATTACCTAGTATCTTAAATTTCTATAGCGATATGCCCTAATGTAGAATTTATAGACGGAGCTGTGTGGTATCAACATGGTTATGCAGCATATCTTTGGGAAAAATCCCTGCCTTTCTCTTAAGCTTTGTGTTGTCTCTACACTCTTTTGTGTTTGAGGAGGTTGGTTCAACCTTCTTCTTGTCTCAGTATTTTGTCCTTCTAAAAATGGCCTTTAAAAAAAAAAAAGAGTCTTATGGAAGTCAATGTGTAGTACCTGTAAGGAGATTGCGGTCTGGGGGTCTTGTTTAAAATGATGCCATCGGTTAAATGAACACCCACCAGGTCCCCTCTTTGTGTCCTTTTCCCTCCTACCCCCTCCTGGGGGGTGGGGAGAGGGAATATCCTGGATTTGTAGGAAGACTCTAGAAATCGTTATCATGGGAACAGAACTTGGTAAGCCATTTTAGGGATGGGGTAAAACTTCTAGTGGGATGATTTCTACAATATATATTCAAGTTACTTGAAATTTTACCATTTCCTGCATTTTTTTTTCACTCCAGAAATGCAGTAATACACTAATGCCCTTTGGATAATTTCCCCCTTTTTTTTTTTTGGATATCCTTTGGGGAGGAAGGAACAGGACTGATAACATTCTGGGTGGAAGATGCTTAAAATGCATCTCTAAAGCTCTATTCTCATGGCCTTGCAAATTATGGGGAAAAGAGGTTTGGATATACGCTGACCGCAGAAAATGTTTCAGTTTACTGTCATGAAATGCGTTTTGACATATGAAATATTGAATCAATTAAGTAAATGTTTATGATATCTGTCAAAGATTCTGGCATTTGAAAAGCTTACAGTTATTCTAACCTTCTGTAGGGAAAAAAAAGACTTTCAGTGGGGAGTACAGGTTCTACACTGTAATATTTTCATCATGCAAAGTTAATCCATGGCATTTTCCTGTTTTGGGTCAGGTTTCCTTTTCGCCCATGATTCTACCACATTTCTGAGTTATTGTTCAAGGGGTCACATCTAGCCCGGGAGGGAGGCTTGCTCTGCCTCCCTCTGCCCCTCTGTTTGCCATTTTAGAATGTCATCTTCCCCATCTCTGGTGGGAGCTGCTAGTCAGCAACCATCAGTGTAGAAAAGGCTGTTGAGCTTTGAAACAGCTTTCTCGCTTAGGTCATTTTCTTCTCCTTGTTTCATCTAGCCTTTTGTCCCCTGAAATGAGTCTTTAGTAATGAATACAGTATTGCTGCAAGGTGGTGCAGTAGCACTACATCTTGGGTTGCCTGAATTGATAGACAAAATTTATATTTTTTTAATTTATTTTTTGACCATAATGTTTAACTAAAAAAAAATAATTTAAAAAAAAAAAAAGAAAATCGAAGGTAGATAAAGGCTGCCTTTGCTTTTAAGGTAGGGAGAATACAGATTTCTTCTTTAGCCTGAGAAAGTTTTAAACGTAAATCTAGAGCAGTCTATATGTGTGATTTGTTGGCTCTGCCATCGAGATGTCTGTATGAAAGTGTGAATTCTGTTTTCTTTTTGTTCCTCTACTGACTTCCCCCCCCGCCCCCAGCATGCCCCCAACTGAATCAGGATCACTAACTTTATTCAAAAAGGCACAATAACCTCTTGTATGGTACAGTGTTCTGATTCTGTCTGTGGGGAGGAAAAAGAAAATCGTTTCTATGGATTTCAGATACGTACTTTTGGAAGAAAACCTCTGGCATTTTCTTCGCTTCAAAAATTCTTTCCCCGTACAAGCTAGAGGGCCTGTGCATTCTACAGAATCTTTGAAAGGTGATAGTAGATTAAATATTTTCTTTGCCATTTAATACCACTATTGAATGCATTAACCCTATGTTTATACTATGCCACGTGCATTAATTTAGCAGTCATTGCATTGAAACTTAAATATTTGAAGCTATAATACCCTGGTCTTATTGCTGAATTGAAAAACGTGCAAGAACGCACATCCTGAATTTCTTGCCCATGCCTTTATAAATTTCACTTTACTCACTCGTATCTGTTTTGTGCT